>JASEVX010000003.1:39294499-39511404 GCA_031761405.1 Serripes groenlandicus | reverse complement strand
AGATCTGGTTGACAGTGTCGATTAATACTTAAATTAGATACGTGGTATGCCAATAAAGATTACCTTTTCAAAATATTCAAAGACATTATTGACTATTTTACGAACAAAAGACTAAGATTTGAGACGATATGGAAAATAACGGAACAAGGAGAGACATCTTCAACTGGGCACATTCATCATATGGTTATTTAAATGTGTATAGTCGTTTATGCTATTTACAGTTACCAGAAAGCAAACAACAATAACTTATAGTTAAAGACTATATTTATTTATTGAAGGTTATACAGTGTGTCGAAATATAGTCCGTTTTAAATACTGTACCAAACGGTTAAGCTGTACTAGACATTTTGATTGAGTAGACACCATACACAGGAAAAAAGGTAAAACATGACATTAGACCGCAGATAAAGGTCCTTCTAAAGAAAACATTGTTAAATGTTTCCCTACGTTTCACATACGTACGAGAGACATTGGCACCGAAACTTGTTTCCCTTAAATTCAAAATGATTTGGTTGTTTTTTTTTTGCCGTGAGAGTCTTAAAATCAAATTCACAAAACTAATCTCTAGTAATAACAGTATACGTATTAAAGCGATGAAAGTATAGTAAAGGAGAATTTACTTATAATTATATTTAACAACTGCACAAGCAATAGTAAGTGACGTTGGTTTGTGTATGGAAAGAACAAGATAACTCATTGTTTCTGACTATTACCCTCGGTACAATTGAAGATTTGACAACATCATATTTTCTCATTTCAACACTGAAGCTAACTCTTACGTTCGCATTTATATTTGTATTACCGATAAAGTGTCATGGCCTAAATCTATTTATATAATGGTATCTATGGGCCGTGCTTCATTATCTTACAAGGAAACGTATCACGTGAGTTGTAACATTGTTACTTAGGCTCGTCATTCGACTTTGGATTACACAAAGACCTGACGTTTATTTTTACAGATTGGAAAGTTGCTTGCATGAGAAGGAAACATATTTATTTATAAACAAACAGGAATATCGGTAAGTTTCCTTTTTTTATTATTATTTTGAATTGATATATGCAGAAACCAACGAAAATAAAAGTTAATTGATCTCTTAGCGGGCTTTTCACTGTGTGGGTTGTTTCGCCCAGATATGGTAAAATGCTTCCATATTCAAATTTTTTATTATAAATTAAATTAAATTTAAGGCATTTTAAATCCTAAAATGCCCATTTTCAACTTCAATTAACCTGCCTCTTGTCAGAATATATGGAAACAATGGAACATAACTATATTTTATGCCTATATAAAAGTATTTAAGGTATTGGTGACCCTTTTTTATCTGCAGCGGTTACTGCCCACTGGGTTGGTTGTTCTGGGCTACCTGCCGGTCACGTGATGGAACACGCTTCCATCACGCGGACGGGTTGTGTAATGTGGCGAGTGTCAGCCAATCACAGACCTCTGTATTTGACTTAAAAATAGAGACTGGGTCAGGTCGCTTTGATCAGCCAATCATCTGCCTCCTTCCTCGGTGGGCACAGAATTTCTTTGTTTAAAATTTAATACGATTTCGAGAAGGAATTCTGTTTATTAGCTTCCCTTTTCACCTCCATTTGTTGTTTTGTTTATGTATATATTATATTATATTGTATGTTACTATCTATTTTTTTATTTTCATATTCATATATTTGATTATGAATTAAATTAAATTTAAGGCATTTTAAATCCTAAAATGCCCCATTTCAATTAAATTTCTGTTTTATCATTTTCCCATACTTGTCCGCTTACCTGGCCCTTGTCAGAATATACGGAAATGTATTATATAGAAACAATGGAACATGACAATGATCTATGACAACGAGTTGTTGTACTTGACTCCCTCTAGCTAGGCGGGGGGGTTGTCAAGTAAAAAAACAGCACCTTCTTTAAACGAAGCTTTGGTTGCTTTTCGCTAATGTTTTTCAACAATGTTTGTAAAACAGTCTCTGTGTAATATTGTTCAGTGACTTTACGATCTTTCGCTATAATCATAAACTGTTTGTTATTGTGCGACTGACAGCACTGCTGAACGTTTAATTTGAAACAAATCAGGGCATATACACTGCTTAGACTGGTATTTTGCAGCGGCTTGTGCTTGGTTTATCATCCTATCTATCTGAGAGCATATAGCGAACTTTAAAATCTTGGTTTAATAAGAGTGTGTTGTAAAATACCTTTGACACCCCCTTCCCCCGTTGGGTGACAACGAATCGTTTACAATAAGCGAGATTGTTTAGTATACTCAATTCTGCATAGTGAATGGGAATGAAAAGATGTCATATTTTTTTCCGTGGATTCTTCCATTTATAACAAGAACTTAACCTCTCCAAACAAATATGTAAAAATCAATAATTTTAAATTCAACACCTAACATAACGACGCAGCATGATGGCTTCATTATATGTGTATCTGTATGAATACTGTATGTTTCGTCAATATTTCAGAAATTAGTATTCATTCTAGGTTTTTAGCTCACCTATGCAAGAAGTGCTCAAGGTGAGCTATTGTGATCACATTTTTCATGATTTTTGTCCGGCGTCCGTCCGTGGTCTATTGTCAACAATTGCCTTGTTAACACTATGCCGGCTACTTTTGCGTTCCATCTTCATGAAAGTTAATCAGAACATTTAGCTCATTCAAATCTTTGACAAGTTCGGAAATGGGCCATATGAGGTCAAAATCTAGGTCCCTTATGTCAAATTGAAGGAAAATCTTGTTAACACTCTGGAGGCCGCATTTTTAACTCGAGCATGTTGACAAAAAGTAGGTCACGAGGTCAAATTGAAGGAAAATCTTTTAAACGCTCTAAATGCCGCAATGTTTGCTTCAGCAGCTTTAAATTTTGTCATATGTTTGTATTAAGGATATATAGGCCAAGTTTGAGATATATGGCCAAATTGAAGGAAAATAGTGTTAAACTCCGGAGGCCGCAATTTTACTTTGAGCAAATTTAAACTTTGTCAAAATGTTTGTCTTGATGATATCTAGTCCATGTTCGAATAGCTTTGTCAGAATAATTGTCTTAATAGGTTTTGCATTAGAAATCACATTGCATAGTTCAGGTGAGCGAGCTATATGGCCACCATGGCCCTCTTGCTTAACAACATCTTACTATGCAATTCATGAACAATCACTTTCTCTTTGTATATCTTTATTAAGATCAACAATGAACACAGTCTGAAAATACAGAAATGAGAAATACTCACGATATTTACCAAATGATGTGTTGTTCCGATGATAAACATAATTAACATTGGAAACGAGACAAAACAATAATTGAAATAGTACATTGTTCATTGTTGATCTAAATAAAGACATACAAAAGTACCACGTTCTTATAGTTTCAATGCAATACATGTAGTATATAAGTACGTGCATGCAAAACCTTAAATTATTTAACGACTGGGGCTTTCGATCGCGTCCGCGCCGAGATATTATCAGGACCGGCCCTGGCAGAAAAAATGTTTGAGCCAATTTAAAAAACCTTGAGCCATCTTTGAGACAATTTTTGTCTGTTTTGTTATCTCCACATTGAAGGAACCTGCAACACAAATTCTTTAAATAAAAAAATAATGGAGAAAATAGACAGTGAACATAAAATCGCTGAACAACGTATCCGGAAATCATGTTCGAATTTACGTATACCTTTTACGCTATTTTTTTTTTACATTTCTATGCATTTTAAGAGTTATTCAAGATATATTTTAATCTACTGGGGGGTACCTAGTAAACACCCCTACAGTTTTAAATAACCTTAATTTTAATTATATCGATACATTTCCTTATACGAAGAGGACAAAAGCACAATGCACACCAAAACTGGAAGAGCAAATTATAGCTACTTTTTCAACTATGCAGATTACTCCTTAAATTACACTATCTTCTTCCCTGGCCGAGGTACTAAACGGGATTACTAGGAGAAATGGGCTTCCGAAACATTCTTTCGTGTCTTTTAGCAAGTACCCATTTTCATTTGGAAGTGACGTCACTATTTTCCCATCTGCTATAAAGATGAATCGACAAGCAGGACTGTCTGAGGCGGCTAGCTTGCTGAATTCAATCTTATATAGCATAAGTTATTATTTTTCATGATTTATCTGTACATATATATATATATATAGCTGCTTTCGTCCAACACCTCAGGGTATGAACATAATTAAAAATACAACAAGAGGTGTTTGTCAAACAATATGCACCACTGTGCGCCATGTTGTCAGAAATATTTGGATTATCTTTGACCCAATGACCTCAAAATCAATAGAGGTCATCTACTGGTCCCCCTCAGCCTCTATGTCAAGTTTTAGGGCCATGGGTGCAGGAAATGTTGAGTTATCTCTCTGACAAGCTTTTTGCGTTCAAGGTTACTGTGACCTTGACATTTGATCCGATGACTTCAAATCAAAAGGGGTTATATACTGGTCAGGCCCAACCTCCAAGTCAAGTTTGAGGACTAAAGCTCAGGCATTGTTAAGTTATCACTCGGACAAGCTTGGTCACTGTGACCTTGACCTTTCACCTGATGACCTCACAATAAATAGGGGTCATCTAGACTGGTCAACCCCAGCCTTCATGTCAAGTTATAGGGCCATTGGTGAAGTCAATGTCCAGTTATCACTCGGACAATCTTTTCGCATTCAAGGTTACTATGACCTTGACCTTTGACACAATTACCTCAACATCAAAAGGGGTTATCTACTGGTCACCCCAGCCTCCATATCAAATTGGAGGTCCATCGGTGGAGGCAATGTCGAGTTATCACTCAGACAAGCTTTTCAGGTTCAAGGTCACTGTGACCTTGAGTTTTGACCCAATGACCTCAAAATCAATAGGGGTCATTTACTTTCAGGCCCAGCCACCATATCAAGTTTAAGGGCCATGGGTGCATGCAATGTAGAGTTATCACTCGCTCAAATTAAAAATGCGGGTGTAAGAGTGTTAACAAGATTTTCCTTAAATTTGGCCAAGTGACCTAGTTTTTGATCATACATGACCCATATTCGAACTTGGCCTAGATATCATCAGGACAAACTTTCTAATAAATGTCAACATGCTCAAGTTTAAAATGCGGTTGCAAGATTGTTAACAATATTTTCCTTCAATTTGGCCTAGTGACCTAGTTTTTAACCCAACATGACCTTTAATTTAGGTTGGCCTAGATATCACTAAGACAAACTTTCTGACAAAGTTTCAACATGCTTAAACTAAAAATGTGGCTTCTAGAGTGTTAACAGGAATTTCCTTAAATTTGGCCTAGTGACCTAAATTCACTAAGACAAACATTCTGACAAAGTTTCAACATGCTCAGGACAAAAATGCGGCTTCCAGAGTCTTAACATTATTTTCCTTAAATTTGGCCTAGTGATCTAGTTTTTGACCCGACATGATCCAGTTTCGAACTTGACTTAGATTTGATGGAGATATATGTTCTGATAAACTTGTTGACGACGAACGATGTACGACGAACGACGGACAAAAGGTGATCACAAAAATTCACCTTGAGCACTTTGTGCTCTAGTGAGCTAAACAACAATACTAGAAAATAAACAATATAAAAACAAAATCAAAATATGGTCTGACCCTTAAATTAAAAAAAAATGGAGAGAGTAAACAATAGCTACTCGCAAAATGGCTTTATGCCAAAAGGCGAGGGTAAATCACCCTGTATCGTCCTCGCCTTAACCAGGGTGTGACGTGGACGCCGACGCCAGGGTGAGTAGTAGTCCTCATATTCTTCGAATAGTCGAGCTAAAAACCCATTCGATATGTTGAATTACATTATCTATGTATCGTTTGAGAAACATTTGAAATCAATCTAACAAACAAGACTTTTAGAGGGCCGTGATCACCTGAATCATGCAATGTGATTTATAATGCAAAACACATCAAGACAATTATTCTGACAAAGATTCAAAATGCAACCTCCAGAGTATTAACAAAGATTTTCCTTCATTTCGCCTAGTGACCTATGTTTAAGTTACTGGATGTGACCCATATTCGAACATGGACTACTGATATCATCAAGACTAACATTCTGACAAAGTTTCAACTTGCTCAAAGTAAAAATGTGGCCTCCGTACTTTAAACAATATTTTCCTTCAATTTGGCCTAGTGACCTAGTTTTTAACCCGACATGACCCAAATTCAAACTTTTCCTAGATCTATATCATTTAGATAAACCAAATGTTAAGCTGTTGAAGCAAAGAATGCGGCTTCTACAGTGTTAACGAGATTTTCCTTCACTTTGACCCGACATGACCCATATGTAACAAGATTTTCCTTCAATTTGACCTAGTGACCTAGTTTTTGACCCAACATGACCCATATTCGAACTTGAACTAGTAATCAGCACGATATACAAACTGAATAAGTATTCATTGAAGTTATAAAACCAACACAAATTGAGACATGACTGGAGGGGACAATATAATAAAATCCCAACTTTGATCATATCCCAGGTCGTGAAGGTCCATGGTGATGATACGTATTTTCTTCCGGAACATGAGATTTGTTTTGTTGTGGTTTTACACCATTTTCAACAACATTTCATTCATATCAAGGGGACAGTTCACTTACTCATGATCCCTGGATAAGGAAACCAGAACTAGGCTAGGAAATGTGCCTTGCCCATGATCACTCCACCATAACCACAGCACCGCAACTGGGGTTCGAACCTGAGATGTCCGGTTTCAAATCCCTGATGCGCAAACCACTTGGCCACGGCGGATTCCTATATACTAGACATTAGACATAAAGCATGAGTTTGAATTTTGATGTCTGACCCTTTCCTCTTTGTGTCTACATTTGTATGGCCAGGAACCTTGTAATCTAGGAGCATTTCATTGCATGTAACCAATGGTATCAAAGGTATCATTTTTCAGTTGAGAGTGCGAAAAAAGGAGCTGGAAACATGCTGTTTCCAAATGCATCCTCAGATTTTGGTCCTGAAGTAGCTCATCATTTCCAGATAAACCTACATAGAAAGACATCACATTTGCTCATTATTATGTCACCCCCATTACATGGGGGTGACATATTGTTTTTGCCCGTTCCGTCCGTCCTTCCGTCTGTCACACTTGTTTCCGCTCAATAACTGAAGAACGCTTGGGCGTAGGAACTTCATACTTGGTATGCAGGTTGGTCATGACCAGTAGCTGACCCCTATTGATTTTGATAACAGTCAACGGTCAAGGTCATGGTGACCTTGTGAGGTAAACAAGAGGGCCATGATGGCCCTGGATCGCTCACCTTAATTATACAATGTACTGCAATGCAAAACACATCAAGACAATTATTCTGAATGCAACCTCCACAGTGTTAACAATATTTTCCTTCATTTGGCCTAGTGATCTATATTTTTTTACATGATATGACCCATATTCCAACATGGACTAGATATCATCAAGACAACGTTCTGACAAAGTTTCAACTTGCTCAAAGTAAAAATGCGGCCTCCAGAGTTTGAACAATATTTTCCTTTATTGACCTAGTTTCTGATCCAATATGACCCATATTCGAACTTGACCTAGTTATAATTCAGACAAACATTCTGACCAAATTTCAAGCTGCTGAAGCACAAAATGCGGCATCCAAAGTGTTCACAAGATTGTCCTTCAATTTGATCTAGTGACCTAGTTTTTGACCCAGCATGACCCATATTCAAACTTGGCCTACATATCATCAAGAAAAACATTCTGACCAAATTTCAAGCTGCTGAAGCAAAAATTGCGGCATCCAAAGTGTTAACAAGATTTTCCTTCAATTTGACCTAGTGACCTAGTTTTTGACCCGGCATGACCCATATTCGAACTTGGTTTAGATATCATACAGCTCAACATTCTGACAAAATTTTAAGCCGCTGAAGCAAAACATGCGGCTTCTACAGAGTTAACAAGATTTCCCCTCAATATGGCCTAGTGACCTAGTTTCTGATCCAATATGACCCATATTTGAACCTGAACTAGATATCTTTAAGACAGACATTCTGACAAAATTTCAAGCTGCTGAAGCAAAAAATGCTGCATCAAAAGTGTTAACAAGATTTTCCTTCAATTTGACCTAGTGACCTAATTTTTGACCCGGCATAACCCATATTCGAACTTGACCTAGATATTTTTAAGACAAACTTTTTGACAAAATTTCAAACTGCTGAAGCAAAAATTGCAGCCTCTGGAGTGTTAACAAGATTTTCCTTCAATTTGACCTAGTGACCTACTTTTTGACCCGATGTGACCCATGTTCGAACTTGACCTACATATCATCAAGACAAACATTCTGATAAAGTTTCAATATGGTCAAGTTGAAAATGTGGCCTCCAGAGTGTTAACAAGATTTCCCTTCAATTCGACCTAGTGACCTAGTTTTTGAGATCATATAGCCCAGTTTCGAACTTGTCCAAGATTTTATGGAGAACGTTCTGATAAACTTTCATGAAGATTGGATGCAAAATGTAGCCTGTAGAATGTTAACAAGCTCAAATGTTGACGACGCACGACGCACGACGCACGACGGACGGACGCCGGACAAAATGTGATCACAATAGCTCACCTTGCACTTCGTGCATAGGTGAGCTAAAAATGGTTTCCGCTCAATAACTGAAGAACGCATTGGCTGAGAAACTCCATACTTGGTATGCAGGTTGACCATGCCTAGTAGAAGATCCCTATTGATTTTGAGGTCAGTACGTCTAAAGTCAAGGTCACAGTGACCATGAGCTTGAAAGGTCACAGTGACAATGAGCTTATAAATAGTTTTTGCTTGGGCCCAGGAACTTCATACTTGATGTGCAGGTTGGTCACCACCAGCAAATGACCCCTATACATTTTAATGTCACTAGGTCAAATGTCAAGGTCACAGTGGTCAAGGTCACATCCGTCACACTTGTTTCTGCTCAATAACTGAAGAACGCTTGGGCATAGGATCTTCATACTTGGTATGCAGGTTGGTCATGACCAGAAGATGACTCCTATTGATTTTGATGTCAGAAGGTCAAAGGTCACGGTCATGGTGACCTTGTGAGGTAAAAAATGGTTTCCACTCAACAACTGAAGAACGCTTGGGCCGAGGAACTCCATACTTGGTATGCAGGTTGGCCATGCCCAGTAGAAGACCCTATTAATTTTGAGGTCAAAGTCAAGGTCACAGTGACCTTGAGCTGAAAGGTCACAGTGACAATGAGCTGAAAGATTGTTTTTGCTTAGTAACTGTAGAATGCTTTGGCCATGGAAGTTAATACTTGGTGTGCAGGTTGGTCACCACCAGTAGATGACCCCTATTGATTTTAAGGTCACTAGCTTAAAGGTCAAGGTCAAGGTAACCTACAGCTGAAAAATGGTTTCCTCTCAATAATTAAAGAATGCTTATGTTGAGGAACTTCATACCTGGTGTGCAGGTTGGTCCTAACCAGTAAATGACCTTTATTGAATTTGTTTGATTTTGAAGTCACAAGGTCAAATGTCGAAGGTCACAGTAACCTTCAGCTGAAAAATGTGATTTACTCAATAACTCTAGAACGCTTATACCCAGGAACTTCATACTTGGTGTGCAGCCTGGTCCTAACCTGTAGATGACCCTTATTGATTTTGATGTCAGTAGGTCAAAGGTCAAGGTCAAGGTGACCTTTGGCTGAAAAATGGTTTCCGCTCAATAACGGAAGATTGCTTGGGCCCAGGAACTTCATACTTGGTGTGCAGGTTGGTCACCAGCAGCAAATGACCCCTATTGATTTTGAGGTCACTAGGTCAAAGACCAAGGTCAAGGTAACCCTCAGCTGAAAAATGGTTTCCGCTCAATAACTGAGAATTGTCACTGTTGCTTCATCTCCAGTCCAAAACTAAAAAAATCATCTCCATCACTTCTTTTCCTCCCCTACGACCACACAAATGGGGAGACAAGCGCTTTTTCAAAAAAGCAATCTCTAGTTCTTTTTGTTATTATCCTGCATACGTGTTTTTTCACATCGCAAATTTCCGACCATGGATCTGGTCGGAACTTTTGGCGACGTTTCAAGGGTCGAATCTCACGTACTCAATGTATGTCACACCAAATTGGCAAAATACATCCATATTTGGGACAAAATTTAACCATTTAACTATTGTAAAATGTAAACACAAAGGATCTTACTCACGTTTTTGTGTGTTTTAATCCCTAACTAATCCATCTGATCTCTAAGTTAGGGATTAAAACACACAAAAACGTAAGTAAGATCCTTTGTGTTTACTTTTTACAAGAGATAAATGGTTAAATGAGACATTTATATATTCTATTTAGGTCTCTGGTGTAACAAACATTGCTTAAGCCAGATTCGACCCTTAAAGCCTTTCCGAAAGTTCCGACCAGATTCATGGACCGTCGCAAATTTGCTATATATGGGAATTTCGCACGTTCTGGCAAGACTCCGCGTATGCAGGATCAATAATAACAAAATGAAAAATAAGCATATGCTATGTTTTACTTTAATTGTAGGACTAACACGATATAGTGATTTTCTGAAATTTTGTAAGTAATCATTTTGTCTCCTTTTTCTGCATTAAAATGTTTTTTTAACATTTCAGTGATTTCTTGCCAACTGCTTTAACAGCTATAGAGAAGAGGGTCAGACAGTCTTATTGAAGAGAGCCTTTCAACTGTGCATTACCACCTAAAAGTAACATCATATAGCCCGGTGCGTGATCAGACTAATAAATAAAATAGAACAAATCGTAACAACAAGAGTGCCTCTGTAGGATCACCACTCCATTTATCACTTATTATTACACCCATGTCCCAGTTTTCAAACTTGATTCTCATCGTATCTGAAAGCTCCCACAGTGAACTCGACAGTTCTGGGTTAGTAACATAATTAACGAATCTTGTCTCTTTGAAAAACAAGTTGAGAGAAACAAAACTACATAAAATATTAAACAAATACTTTCTCCCCACCATGATATAATTCAAGAATTATATAAATTTGTTAAAAATGTTTCTCTAGTGTCTGCAATTGCAAGCTGTAAATTTGACAGTTTCGGGTCGAACTTGGTTACATGACAAATGTTTCGATTTCTGTTATCAGGGGTAACCTCAAACAGCTGTTTTTTAATCACAAGATATTCATTTCACATTTTTATCAAAATAATATGAAAAAGAAAGAACTAAAATATATCACTACCTATTGCATAAACAAACAGAACATTGATGGGGTCAAATTTTCTGTACACACTTTCATGCACGAAAACTGTTGCATTTCAACCAACTATAAATAAGTCATATTTGACAAAAAATGTAAATTTTAGTAACAAATGTTTAACATTTATTTATCACCATAAGCATTAAATTATTCTTAAAAAGTTACCAAAATAGTTTTACTAATAAATTGATTATTTTGAGAAATTCCTTTTTGGCTGACCCGAAAGTGTCGTACGTGAACTGGCTGCCAGAAGAATCGACCCCACGCGAAATCGACCCCACTTTTACTTAGAAGAAACGACCCCAGTTTTAGTCAACCCCGTTATCGGTTTTAACAGGTGTGAATGGATCGGTTTTAGGTGTGAATGGAGGGTTTAAGTGTAATAAACAGTCATGAATATGGAAAAATACAATAGTGACACTGTTAAACCTTGGAAAAAACAAAACAATTATTAAATTAATGATGCATAGTAAACAATCGAGTAAAAAAACGATAGTGACTTTGAAAACATAAATGGAAAAAAAAAAAAAAATATTAAATTAAAAAAATGCTGCATAGTAAACAATCGAGTAATACGAAAAAAAAAACATAAATGGGTTTTTTCGCTTATAGGTAACAGGTATGATTTTTTTTTTTCAATAACCCATGAAGCTTTCTGAAATGAAACTGGAAAAATCCATGGGGGCCGCCATTTTGTATATGTATAAAAAGCAGACGTAAAACACAGATTGAAAATTATTGTCAGCTTTTTAATCATTTGTTTTTAAATCGGTATTTTGGGTATGTATACAATGAGCAGAAAACACGGATATCTAAAGAGTTCTCTGAGGGGCTCGAAATTGTCGTCTACTTTCTCCTTTAGTTTTTGGAAGGCTCTCTGTATGTCTCTCGCTGGCAGGAATGGGATGGCCAGCAACTTCCTGATGTGATGGTGGACCCCTTCTCTACGCTGATACGTTGTCTGGAGACCCACGTTCTGCACACGCCGCTGTACAGCTTGGGCCCAGTGAAACCCACACCCATGGAGACTGGAAGTCGGGTATACTTCCCGAAGTGCCTGCCACAAACCTAAAAAACATTTAAAAATTACATTAAGATTCATGAATAAATCACTTTGTCGGAAATTAATCCAATAATAGGATATATTTTGAAAACATAAAAAATATCATCCTTTTTCATTTTATTTGAACGACAATCAATGTTAATCCAGCTAGTAATTAGGCTTAATTTACGTAATTATTCATAGTACCTGACTCAAAGTCCATCGTAAAGGATTCCACTACTGGCGTCTCATCAAGGATGGTGTTCAACTCCTGTAGGACCTTTAAAGTTATAAAGTATTTGAATATATAATTATATATATAAAAAAAAAGTAAATTAAACAGCATTATCGGTTTATTTTATATTCTCCGTATATGTAAATATTATTATAACCATTTTGAAGTCATTGGATCAATCTATTTTAATGTTAAATTATTTCGACCTAGTCCTGCTTCCGACGACGCGACATCAACACAAACAAGAGAGGAATCTATGATAATGTTTACTTACTGCAACATAGTCCTGCTTCCGTCGACGCGACATCAACACAAACAAGAGAGGAATCTGCTGCATATCCTCCCCCTGTATAATGAATGCATGAACCGACCAAAGCTGGGTGAATGGTTTCTTCACGACTCTGAATGTACCGTCCAGGTACCACTTGCTTGTTCTCTGAAGTAGTTGAAGCTGTTCTGTCGTCGCAAACATCAGGTGCCGCTCGGCAATAATGGATTATTTAGTAACATTGTGAGAAAAGGAGATATGTTCTCTATCAAACTGTAGTACACATCTTCGACATAATGGATAATTTAATAACATTGTGAGAAAAGGAGATATGTCCTCTATCAAACACTATTAAAACACTTCGGCATAATGGATAATTTAGTAACATTGTGAGAAATGGAGATATGTCCTCTATCAAACTGTAATACACATCTTCGGCATAATGGATAATTTAGTAACATTGTGAGAAAAGGAGATATGTCCTCTATCAAACACTATTAAAAAACTTCGGCATAATGGATAATTTAGTAACATTGTGAGAAAAGGGGATATGTCCTCTATCAAACAGTAGTACACATCTTCGGCATAACGGATAATTTAGTAACATTGTGAGAAAAAGAGATATGTCCTCTATCAAACACTATTAAAAAACTTCGGCATAATGGATAATTTAGTAACATTGTGAGAAAAGGGGATATGTCCTCTATCAAACAATAGTACACATCTTCGGCATAATGGATAATTTAGTAACATTGTGAGAAAAGGAGATATGTCCTCTATCAAACATTAGTAAACATCGTAACATTGTGAGAAAAGGAGATGTGTCCTCTATCAAACACTATAAAAAAACTTCGGCATTTTGGATAATTTAGTAACATTGTGAGAAAAGAAGATATGTCCTCTATCAAACACTATTAAACAACTTCGGCATTTTGGATAATTTAGTAACATTGTGAGAAAAGGAGATATATCCTCTATCAAACATTAGTAAACATCGTAACATTGTGAGAAAAGGAGATATGTCATTACAACAGTATCAATAAAACAAACACAATTTACGAAAAACATCAAAAGTAAGTACAAACACACATCTTTTGTTTGTATCAGGTGTTACTAAGAAAGTTGAACTCATCGTTAAATGCGCTGAAATTAAGCAAGGTTTCATCTTTTAATCTTTTGTGTGTATCAGGTGCTACTAACAAAAATAATTGCTTAATATAAGCTTAATATAATCGCAATCATTCATTAATGTGTTTCTTTAACTTTGTTAGTAGCACCTGATAAACACAAACATTGAAATGATGAAACCTTGTTTAATTTAAGCGCAATTAATGTTAACGTACCTTTCTAATACAATGTTAACATACATTTATATTACAATGTTAACATACATTTTTATTACAATGTTAACATACATTTTTATTACAATGTTAACATACATTTTTATTACAATGTTAAAATACATTCTACATTTTATTCATCTACATTTTATTACAATGTTAAAATACATTCTTAAAATGTTAAATTACATTCTTAAAATGTAGTGATCATCATCCATTCACACCTGTTAAAATCGATAACGTGGTTGACTAAAACTGGGGTCGTTTCTTCTGAGTACATTAGTATTAGTATGTGAACAGTGCGGGTGATTTGACATATATGATGTTGAAACCGGCGTAAACAATCCAAAAATACCTTTGAAATCATGATTAGCAATGGCTCCTTTTTATTACAATGTTAAAATACATTCTACAATTTATTCATCTACATTTTATTACAATGTTAAAATACATTCTTAAAATGTTAAAATACATTCTTAAAATGTTAAATTACATTCTTAAAAATGTAGTGATCATCATCCATTCACACCTGTTAAAATCGATAACGGGGTTGACTAAAACTGGAGTCGTTTCTTCTGAGTAAAAGTGGGGTCGATTTCGCGTGGGGTCGATTCTTCTGGCTACCCGTGAGCTAGATCAAATTTATCCGCTAGTTTGGCATCAACAACTTCAACAAGTCAATACAAAATATATATTGTGTTCAGTAGTAAATAATCTACACATACATGTACTAAAATTATGTCTACAATCAGCAATTTACGCTGTGACAGTTAAATAAAAATATTGAGATTTTTCTTTTGCGGGAATCGATGTAGTCAAGCGTTTCGAGATTACGACATCCGTTCTTGAAATGGCAACGTCCTAAATCGAAGTGAAACTAGCCAAGCTAATGGGAAAAATGACTTGATAATCAAATTGTCAAAATACTGTATCATTCTCGATAACTAAACATATTTTTCCAAATATGACCCGGAATTGTCGATGACCCGGAACTGTCGAGTTCACTGTAGTCGAGTGCAGAATTATTAGTATCAAGGATGATCTCTCCTAAGGCTAATATTCCTTTTGATTTGTTTTGATATACATTCTTTACGAACTAGAACTATCTGCATGCATTACAGCCAATGACACCCAGGCAAATACTAAAAATTGCATTCTTTAGGGAAGAAAGTATTTAACCTACCTTTTAATTATTTAAAACCCAGTAATCGTTTATAATCACTTCTTCAATTCACTTTCAAATTTCAACTAGAAACGGAAACACATGTTCTATTTAAAGATCCGGTCAAAAACCCACATATGTACAATAAAGGAAAATGTAGTTATCTCCCTTTGACCATAAACTTCCTTTATAAAACCCGAGGCTGCTGACTATCGTGAAAACAATTTAATGTTTACCTTTTTTACAGATTTTATTAAATACAATGATTTTCGACAACGCCACCTATTGTTAGGAGGTCCATTAATGGATCGTACGAATATAGTTATCTGCCAATGCATGTCTATTTCTCATCCTTCATTTAAATACGGGCGAGTGTGTGTGTCTTCGTTTGTCAATGTTTTAGAACACATTTTTATGCTCATGCTATTATACATAGACGCTGAATCACTTATTCAGTCCAACACAGGTATTCCTTTTAAATTTTGTAACTGTATATATATATTATGAGAGATCATCCAATTAAACTTTTCCCCATTATTGCTGTTCATAATATCAGTAAAAAACATATTATCTAAACCACAATTTAGTTAGCTTTTTGTTAACTTACCAATCATCAAAGCCATACATTGTACACAATGTGTTGTATAGGTCTACACGGGCCTTTCTTGCTGACGACCCTGAAATGTTTATGTAAATATATACAGAAGAGTGTTGCGATCGGAAACAACAAATTGCATGATATTGCCCTCTGCGTTTAGTCATGATTGTTATTTATTGCGAAATTAAGAATTTTTATATACATGTATATATTATTATATGTAAAAACATATAACCTCAACGATTGTGAACAGTGTAGTGCCTGATCGGACTGCGCGGAGACTCACACTGATCTGGATCTGCACTGGTATCATTGTTCCAAACGTCGATTTTCGCATTTCGTGGCCATTATTTATGAAATTTGTCACGGAACATTTGTAATTTACATCTGCATACCAATTAATGTGTAAAGAAATCATTCAAATAGTAACAAATCAACAAGAACACGTGCTCATTAAAACGTCATTAATTGCGTCACTGAAATTATGACGCATTTTGAAACTACACGGGCGTTCATTGGATTCGTTTACACAACTAACCAGTTGAGAATGTTCATCGTACAGACGATTATGTACTCTGGAGGATTTCTTTACAAATCTTGGTAAAATAAAATTCCTTTCATTTGAAGACTCATAAACTTGTCTATTTTATAAGATACCAGTGTCATTTTAAGATTTCTATCAAAGAGTCCTTTAAACTGTTTTTCAGAATCAATGAGTCCTACAGTACAGTGTAAACATAAAGAATGAAGTCTTAGTAGGACTCGGAATGTGCAGCAAAATGAGACAATGAGATACATGTGTACACTGTACAGTTTATTTATCTAGTTGTTCATTTTTTATTTATAATTTCAGCGAGACTGTGATGAGTGGCATATTGGTAAAGCTGAGAGCCTCAATCTGCATCTAATCAAAATAATCTTGGTAAGTATGTATTATAAACTGTATGATGGTTTAGCATGAACATAGATAAGTTTTGCTGTCTCGTGACCATGGGCTGGCAAGTGCTATTTCAATATATAGTGTTGGACTGTGTGTGTTTTAAATATCATATGTAAGAAAATTTTAGTAAGCCATTAATCCTGATAGCTATGCAGCAGTTTTTTCGTATCAGTTTTAACAGTAACATTCAGTTTCTGAACTAAAGGAACTGAAAACAATATGTGATTTAATACTTTTATTTTAAAAAATACATATCAAGGTGCAATGTTCCACAGAAGTTAGACTCATTAGATCTACCTGTCAAAATAAAACGTTTAAAATACACTGACTCTGTTTAGCAATTAATATAGTGACTGAATTAAAACTATTTCTTTGAAATAGATATATACATCTTATGATCAATTCATAATATTTTTGTATTTTCAGCAGAGTCTGTAAAGCGACGTCTTGGTTGTCTTCATTGTGTTTGTTGAGTTTGGCATTTGAAGAAAAGCATCGGGGTAAGAGTAACCAAATCTGGTAGCTTACATTTCTCATATCATTCCGTGTTAGATCGGCAGAAACGTATACTATAGAATGTAGTATAACCTTCTGACAATCGGCTTTCATTACACGTGTATGAAGGATGATCGTAATTAACCTTCAAACTTACGCGTTCTGATCTTGATCTTAACCGTTCGCCATTTAACCACAGTTATATTTTTAAACGAATCATTTTCTGTCCATCGTCCTTACATTTTAGTTAAAAAACATCTTCTAAACCACTGGACCAATTTCAACCAAACTTCACAATGCTTAATGGAAAGATTTAGCATACAGGTGGCATCAGAAAAAGGGTACAATTAACATTTAGCTTCAAATGACATCTACTCCTTATCCACTGGAACAATTTCAGCCTTACGTTATAGGAATGTTACTTTGGGAGTCCTCTTACAAAAGTGTTCATAGATATAAATTATATACAGAACTTTGGTTGTTGCAGCATCAAAAAGGGAGAAAAATGCCATAAACTGATTTACTATAAAATTCTTCTTCTCTGAATCTGCTTGTCTGATTCCAAAAGAATGTGGTAGAAATGATCATTGAGTTCTCCT
Source organism: Serripes groenlandicus (assembly GCA_031761405.1). Taxonomy (NCBI): domain Eukaryota; kingdom Metazoa; phylum Mollusca; class Bivalvia; order Cardiida; family Cardiidae; genus Serripes; species Serripes groenlandicus. The sequence continues at coordinate 39,493,542 of JASEVX010000003.1, read as the reverse complement.
CTACAAAATATGTTCAAGCTATATTGATTGGTTGAAAAACATGTCCACCAGAAAAGGGGCAAAGTGACAAAACTTCAAAATTCCATTCTTATTAAAGGTCTCGTCTGATTTCAAGATAGTTTAGCAGAAATGTTCTTTTTATCTATCAATTCTTAGCAAATGCAGTCTAACCATTCCATAAATATGTCTGAATTTGTCAAAAACATCAACAAAACTATGTTCGAATTTGTCAAAACATCAAAGGCGGCATGCTATAATCATAAAAACATGGAATAAGGGTTACTTTTATAATATGAAACTGCACGAATTAATTCACTTCTATTACAGTGACTTGTGATAATGGCTGAGGCACTAGTTCGTTTAACAGATACAGAGAGCAGCAGTTCTGATCGCAGTGATGTCAATGAATACAGACTGGCCCTTGACGAAATAAGGGAGGAAGAGATACAAGAAGAAGGTCAGGACAGGAAAAGACAGCGTAAAGACAAAACTGACGCTTTCTGTAATGTTTGTCTCATGCACAATTTGATTGCTTTAAGTAAAAATGTGGCGTTTTATCTGTGTTATGTATGTGAGCAATATATGTGTGATAAATGCTTTAAAGGACATGAATCTCATAATTATATCAAATTGGTGAGCGAGAAGAGTGAGAGAGAAACGAGAAGAAGAGAGTTTCTGGGGGAAATGAGAAAAGAGAGAAAGAGAGAGCAAAAGTTTGAGAGAGAGAACGTTTCAATGGTTGATAGAGTTAATGTGAAATACGGATTGGATCGGGTGGATTGTTGGATAACTGGATTATGTGGACTGGATAATACAAGGTGGGTTCTTTGTGATAATAATAATTCTTGTATAAAACTATTTAATGTAGGATCCAACCTTTTACAGAGATATATTCGGTTAGGGTCTGATCCTTGGGATGTTACCGAAATAAAGGGTAAACGTGAACCCACTGAACAGGGTATTATGTCCATGAGTGATATTTCTGTAACGAACCGAGTAAAACTGGATAAACAATGTCTGCTAGCCGTTACGTTACCATGGAAACATAGAATATTAATAATTGATGTTACACACAATCCTGCCGTAATCACTAAATCTATAAAAACGGAGAAAGAATGTCATTCTATAGATTTTAATGGAGATTATATTTGTACGATCTGTACTAGTGATGATGGTTATGATCTTGGTCCCTGGTTTGTATGCGTGATGTCTACAGACGGAGTCACGATAAAAACCATAAACACTGATTTATACGATTCTGATAGTCCTTATTATCCCGATAATAATCCTTATCTCGCTGTTTGTTCTGGAAGGTTCTATATAACCGATATGGACAACAGCAAAGTACTTTGTTTGAATGACGAGGGAAAAGTAGTCTCTCACAAAACAATAGAATGGTCAGAGCCATGCGGGATTAGTGTAGACCCAGACACGAACCAAGTTTATGTTTGTGCCTGGAGTCACGACAAACTTTACCGACTTGATTCGAGTTTAGAGAGTTTAGAGACTCTCTTTGATTTCAAGTCGGTAAATTCGGAGTGGCCCCACGCTCTTTGTTTATATAGAGATAAACTCTATGTCAGTCATGACCTGGAGACTACTCATACAAACTCTGTTACCGTAGTCCGAGTTCTGTAATTCCTCTCATCCTTTATTACCATACACTGTGTGACATAGCAACACATCTCTCACGTGAAAGTGTTGCATGAATGTTCTTTTGTTTCCATGGTTACCGATGAACGAGATGACTTTCTCTCATTGTTTATTCTGCTGTGATGCCTCGTACGATACAAATCTTGTCATATATTATACTATTTTTTTTTTTTTTTTTTTTTTTTTTATTTATTTATTTATTTATTTATTCTTATTCTGACTTCAAATTTTGACGACTTAATTTTTACAATAAATACATTTTAGATTTTATTTATCCATCATACCGTTATAAATTCTAGTCCTTATTTCGCCGTTTGTTCTGGAGTCCTTTCAATTGTTGGTGTTACGACAACGTATTTTTTTATGAACAATAAGGAAAAAGAAGTATTTCTCAAAACAATAGAAGGGTCAGGGCCACAAGGGATCAGTGTAGATCCAGACACCAATTAAGTTTATATTTGTGCCCGAGTCACTACAAACTTATCGACTCGTTTCTAGTTATAAGAGAGATCCGAGTTTTAATAAGATTCGGACTCACTTCTTTGTCACATTGTTTTGTTTACACGTTTCAATCTTCCGTTTTGCCTCAAGCACCGTCGATTGTTTTCTGTAGCTTTCGTTAAGAATAAGATTTTGTTCTATTTTATAATTTATTTTAAATATATTGATGTCCATTCAGCTTATTGTACAACTTATATACATGTATATTACGATGTATAGCCTTGTTTATCCGGCATATTTGACCAAAACATTTTTTTTTTAATTCATAGCATCATAGCATGTACTTCCGTGTTTTATTCGGTAAAGTACTGGCTACTAAAACTACTGCACACTGTGTTATTCAGTTTACATAATCCATTGAAAATCATATTTTATATATATACTTAACCCTTTCAACTGTGAATTTAATTCGTATTGTACATTGATGTGTGAATGTGAGTGTGTGTGTGGGGGGGGGGGGGTCTGCGTGCGTGTGAGTGTGTGTGTGTTACTGATATTTGAAATACAGCTACAGTATTTTGTGTTATAATGCATTGTCATTGGATTGGAATTATATGAATAAATACATGTTATTGTTTGTAGACTTTGTCATTTGATCATAAACATTATTAAAAGACATAGAAAGTATGTTCAGTGTTTTAGTTTGATATTTCTATCAATGAGTCCTTTCATATATCTCGAAACTCCCATTTTTCTAAAACTTAAAAAGATGTAATGTGTAAACCATTGGTAGAAAACAGGTGGAACACATTATTTGAAAAGAAACACTCGTTGTAATTTTCTATTTACGACGAAAACAAACGACCGTTGAGCCGCGCCACACTCAAACTAACATTCGGAGGGTTAAACATTATTTGATATCACGGTTTTAACGATGGCATTCTTGTATAGTCACATCTCTATACTTAGAAACGTTCACTAGAAGCAAGGCTGCTTGAACGACTACATCGCAAACAAGACAGATCCAGATCAGCGTGTGCGGACGCGCATGTTTATCTGAATCTTATTTTTTATCAAAAACCCACGGATCGGTTTTCGTGTGATGTGGCTCATTTTAAGATTATCTATGTTTTGGTAATCATGGCTGACGTTCTTTCTGTGGCTAAGTACACAATATAACCACCAGTGTTCCGATTTATATTGCTACAGATATATTGCATGTGGGAATTCTTGCGTACCGGTGACGACCCTATCACCTTGGTATAACTTGGATGATGCACGCCACAACCGTAAACAAGGAATGATATGTGGCGCTGCACTTTTTAATGCCGCTTCAGTAACATTTGAGCACTCACTCTTGGAATAAAAAAGGAAGGGATGAAATTAAAAACAAGTTGAGATCAATGTTTTGTGCGTTTTTTGAGATCACATTTGTGCAGAATAAGATCACTTGCACATATATCAAATAGGGCATATGACGAGAGGTTCTTTGAAAAATATAAACGACATTTCTGACTGGTCAATACAACTGGAGTAGCAAGAGCTCCGACTATTCTAGCTGGTCAACACAACTGGAGTAGCTAGAGCGCCGACTGTTCTAGCTGGTCAACACAACCGGAGTAGCTAGAGCTTCGGCAGTTCTGGCTGGTATACACAACCGGAGTAGCAAGAGTTTCGGCTGTTTTTGCTGATCAAAACAAACGGAAAAACTAGGGTTCTGGCTGGTCAACACAACCGGAGTTGCTAAAGCTGTTTTGGCTTTTCAATAAAACCGGAGTAGCTAGAAGGATCGCTATTCTGACCGGTCAACATAACCAGAGTGTAGAGCTCCACCTGTTCTGGGTGACAAATACAACCCGAGTAGCTGAAGATCATGCCTTTCTGGCTTATCAACACAACCGGAGTAGCTAGAGCTCCCACTGTTCTGGCTGGTCTACACAACCGGAGTAGCTAGAGCTCCCACTATTCTGGCTGGTCTACACAACCGGAGTAGCTAGAGCTCCCACTATTCTGGCTGGTCTACACAACCGGAGTAGCTAGAACTCCCACTATTCTGGCTGGTCTACACAACCGGAGTAGCTAGAGCTACCACTATTCTGGCTGGTCTACACAACCGGAGTAGCAAGAGCTCCGTCTGTTCAACACAACCGGAGAAACTAGAGCTCCTGCTGTTTTGGCTGTTCAATACAACCGGAGTAGCTACAGCTGCGGCTGTTCTAATTGGTCAACACAACCAGAGTTGTTAGATCTCCGTCCGGTAAACATGTGCGTCAAGTGAGAACGTTGTTCAAGGTTTAAATTATAAAACTAATTGATCGACCAAATGCCAAACAGTGGGCCTCACTGCTATAAAGTTCAAAATGTTGGGGCAGATCACGCCTAACCTGACCTTTTGTAATTTCGACCGGCGATGATCAAGTCCAGCCTGAACATCCGTACAACCTGGTCATGATCCTCCTTATAGAGAGTTTCAATATAATTTTCCTGAAGTCGTTTGCTGCAGAAACTGTTCGGCATGCCCAGTCCAGAGTTCGCCTTTTGAGAGTCGGACAATCTTATTGAAATGCGAGGAATTAAAAACTCGTACACAACTTAAACATGGGCGGGAGAGACGGACGGACAAGCAGTCCAAGATCCAGATCAGACTGTATATTCGCAGTCTTAATAAGATATACTTTTCACATACTTCTTGCACAGGCCTGTCAGAAGATTTAGTCAACTTGTGTAGAATCTAATAAGACTAAGCAGGCGGACACGATTATACATATATATATAATTTATATATATATCAATAACAAAGTGTCGTTTGAGGGGAAAGGGGAACTTGTAACATCTGCAAACAGCGAATACTCAGATGAGCATTCGATGTTGGTCTACAATATGAAGACTCATATATAGATGTCTTCTGAGTATAACCAAGATTCGTGTAACGTCAAATAATGTAGTTTATTTTGTTAATGTGAAACCTAATTGTTATGCGTATACCTTCTAATTTAAACGGAACTCAGTTGACAGTGGTATTCGAATGGATTGGTTTAGTTCAGTTTACATCAATTGCGAAACAAGCTTTCAGCTTACATTAATCATGCTCGATGTCTGCTTCCTGGAGACTTAACCAGTACTTGCGCCGTATGTGTGGAAAATACCAAGTCAAAACGCGCTCATCACTGGACTCGAACTCGACCTCTGCACGACTGTCTTCCAACTGATGTTTACACTATGACAATGCCGTAAAGCTAGATTGTAGCCTGACTATTTACGCTCCAAATCCGTAGTATTATGCCAAAGCAGTATCGGGTGCAATAATAACCTGTTTTTGCCTGACGTGGCTCATATAAAAAGCAAAGCGCCTGTGTAGGAACTCGACCTCTGCACGACTGTCTTCCAACTGATGTTTACGCTGTGATTATGTAACAATGACGTAAAGCTAGATTGTAGCCTGACTATTTACGCTCCAAATCCGTAGTTTTATGCCAAAGCAATATCGGGTGCAATAATAACCTGTTTTTGCCTGACGTGGCTCATATAAAAAGCAAAGCGCCTGTGTAGCAGGATGATTTTATTGTCTCACGACCCGAATACAAAAGGAATATCGCTTATGGTAATTAATTTCCTTATTTTTGAATAAATATTGATTATGTGTTCGAATTGGGTCAATGTGGACAATAGGACGCAGGGTTGCGTTGTAAATCACCAAACAACCAAACAGTATCAAGACCAGCTTTAGATATAATATCAAACAGAATGAAGACACTAGCTTTAGATAGAATTCAAATTATTTGAAATCGTCCTAGACAAATGGCTACCTTTTCCGTTAGACCTTTTTAACCCATTGGTGAAAGACGAAAAACGCTGGCCGAACTTACTGTTCTCAATCAGCGGGAAATAATGTTGGTCAAGTCAGGATTCGAACTCATGAAGCTATGGCTGAGAGCCCAGGTCAACTAAGCTACCGGCGCTCGTAATAATATAATTGAACTGAGTGGAGTAGCGATTATAGTACCCCTTTTAGAGAACTTGAAAGCGTGACTCTATTCCTGGTCGTGTCAAGCTGTTATCTTTTAAAAGGCAGTAGTGGTTTTACGTCTTGATCCCAAGGGTTACAGGATTAATATTACGACACCTGATGTTTCACAATTCACCGAATCTTTGGTGTAATGATAGAGCGTCCGACTCGGATGTGGTATTATTGGAATGTGATTATTATGTAATAATCTCCTTCATTTGCTGTTGCCTCAGAAGAATACTTTGACATGACAGGTTTCGTACGTTTTCATGAATGAAATCTCAGTGTTTAACTCTTTACATGATAGAATACGACACAAATGAAAGGGATACATTTTGAAAAAAATTCTAGAAAACATAACAATTACTCAAAACGACTTATTCCTTCTTTTTACAGAATGTGTCAACCCTCTACCAAAAAGATTATTTCAATATTCTAGATACATGTAACACACTTTTATACAGCTATTTTCTTATAGCATTTTCCGCACTTTGACCAGGAATGTAGATGCGATCTTATCTGCGTTCCTGTTTTATGTGGATCTTAAGCAGAATACATTTGAAACCATTGTAACAACGCTTGCCACTTTATTTCAATACACTTTCAATAACAGAGAATTTCCATAGTTTTGTCTATATATTTCCCAATTCGCCGACCTCTGATGTTGGTCTTTGAGAACAAGGCTAAGTTAGACTGTTTGTTTGTTTGTTTGTTTCCTTTATTTTCCCCATGTATTTGGAGATTTCTTTACATACAAATAAATACAAGTTATGTATATAACACATTCAACAAAGGAAAAGAATGGAGACATATTTCTTTCATTCAAGCTGACATTCTTCATTCACTCACACCCTCATACGCCTAATACTCATTCATACATGGCATATTATTTTCTTGGTTATAGGAATAAACATTCGATCACATGCCTCTCTTATGTATAGTAATTGGTAATGACATTTAAGGATATCTGTCGAACAGGCCAACATGCCTGCAAACAGCTGCGACATATGAGTGGCATAACCTGTAAAAATCTTGGGTACAATGAATATATGTGTTAGGGTACATTCCAAGAACCTTTCTCAAGACAGACTCATCATTGCTGTCGCTGATGAGCTCGTTATATAATGATTGGCCGTTGAGTTGTTTAACTGAATCAAGGAATGCGATACGTAAGGAGCATGTGGCTTGACAGGATGCTACGTAATGACTTACACAGTCGTAATGAGTAACTTGGTCACAGAGCGGACAAATGCTGTGTTCGAGGTTACTTGGGGTTCGGGCCCATGCTTTTGACACGATATATGCAGAGCGTTGTTCATCGATTGTGGATTCTATATTCCAGACAGTCGCTATCTTTCGGGAGGGATGAATTATGCGGAAACGTGCGTAATCTCTTTCTTGCGTAAATTGTTCTGTCATTGATTGGTCTTCATGCGTTTTGATAACATTACGGATGGTGTTTTTCCATGCTGTTTTACTGGGGAAAGTTTTGTTACACATGTATATTTGTATGAAGTTGGTAATGTTATATTTTCTTAATAGGCAGTATATATCTGGCACAAAACTTCGAACGTGGGATGGCTTTATAGTATGCATGTACAACGTGAATAAGAAATATAGCTTTAACAATAGAGCTTGTTGAACTGGAGATCATCTTTTGTAAAAATGTTAACTTTCGAATATGAATGACTGAGTTTAATGGATATATGCATAGCATGGATTCTGTTATATGCGACCTGGTTCTGTTAGGGTGCTCTTGAATGTTTTTCAATATGGAGTGCTGGAACTTGTTTATTTGTTCTACATCCTGATTGTTCATATTTGACCAAGTTTCGCACCGGTAAATTATTGTCGGTACGACTACTTTTTTGTATAAGTTACAGGAGATGACGGGGTTTACTCCCTTTGGTCTTAACCCTACACTGGTATATGCGTAGTAAGCTGCTCTCCCCTTTTGAATAGCTGTTTTGATAGAGATTGCATGTTTTCGGTTGCTGGTCAGTGTAGTTCCCAAATGAACAACAGACTCGCAGGTTTTGACTGCTTTGCCATTTAACAGGAAATTAGGTCTATGTGCGCGTCTTTTTAATGGATGTGCATCGAATGTGATTGCAACAGTTTTGTCAGTGTTGTATTGAAAACCCCATTGTCTTGCATATTGTTCGGCTATGTTTAGAAGGGCTTGCATATTGCGTGGGTTGAGTGCTGTAATTGTGATGTCGTCTGCTAGCGTTGGGCACCCCGAGTCAATATTGCCCACTCTCGCTGCTAGGTTGCATTGTTGCAATTGAACTTAAAGCTCGTTTATGAATACCAGATACATAAGTCCGGAACTTGAACCACGTTGCCTAATGCTTTGATTGACAGGGAACCACAGGGATAAGTGACCGTTCACCATAACCGTGCTTTCTGTTTGATAAGATTTAATTAATTAAGTTATTAGGTGCAAACGGCTCCACAAAAAATAATTATCTATCTTTAATATGTATATAAAACAAGAGCTGTCGGAGGACAGCGCGCTCGACTACATGCCGCTTATTCACATAAAGCACTATTTCATTATATTGCACTTAAGTACTATTAAATCATATTATATACTCTATATGTAAAAGCAACTGAATAGATATACATACATTTAAATTTAATTTAAAAATAAAATTTCCTAAGTCAATCAAGGGCCATTACTCCATATTTAGGATACAATGGAGTTATCTAACCTAATTGTACGATGGTCCTTAACAAATATGTGAAGTATGAAGTGATTTGAATGATGTAACTTTAATGTTGAGCTAAACGCAAATGTTAAAACTGAACGAGTTCAAAATTAGTAAAACCTTAAAAAAAGGTTTTCCTAATGTTTGACACCATGCAAAACCCGTTTGATATGTTGAAGAATTATATTTGATAAACAAGAGCTGTCGGAGGACAGCGCGCTCGACTATATGCCGCTTATTCACATAAAGCACTATTTCATTATATTGCACTTAAGTACTATTAACTTTTTCCCTCATACGGCAATTCTGCAGCAGACGACTTTGAACGTATTTTGTCAAAACATAGAAAATCTCCATAATTGAATGGATAACCTATGACAAAAAGTGGAAAACATTGTGGCAAAATTTTCTAAGTAATTCAAGGGCCATTACTCCATATTTAGGATACAATGGAGTTATCTAACCTATTTGTCCTTAACAAATGTATGAAGTATGAAGTGATTTGAATTATGAAACTTTAGCGTTGAGCTAAACGCAAATGTTAAAACTGACCGAGTCCAAAAATAGCAAAACCTTGAAAAAAGGTTTACCAAATGTTTGACATCATGCAAAACCCGTTTGATATGTTGAATAATTATATTTGATAAATGAATGATCACAATTAGAAAGGAATGTAACCAAAAATTAAGAATTTATCTAAAATTCTCAAAATCAAACAAAAATCATGTTATTTATTCCCAAAAAGTCACACTCAGCATCTTCAACATACAATGTGAAGAAAGGTATTATATGTAATTATATTCCAAATATGAAAGCCCTAACACAAATGAAAATTTCCAACTTGCCCTAAAACTTTAACCACCCAAAAGCATGTGTTTTACCGCAAACAGAAGGTCACACTCAGCATCTTCAGCATATAATATGAAGAAATGTATTAAATGTAATTATTTTCCAAATATGAAAGCCCTAGCACAAGTACTTATTCAGAAAAAGTTAAAAAAATAAAATAAAATCCTACTTGCCCCAAAACTTTAACAACCAAAAATCATGTTTTTTACCCCAAAAAGAAGGTCACACTCAGCATCTTCAGCATTCAATGTAAAGAAAGGTATAAGATGTAACTATATTCTAAATATTAAAGCCCTAGCACAAATTCTTATAGAGAAAAATTAAAAAATTAAATGAAAATGCCAACTTGCCCTAAAACTTTAACCACCCGAAATCATGTCTTTTACCCCAAAAAGAAGGTAAAACTCAGAATCTTCAGCATACAATATAAAGAAAGGTATTAGATGTATTTATATTCCAAATATGAAAGCCCTAGCACAAGTACTTATTGAGAAAAATTAAATAAAAAAAATAAAATCCAACTTGCCCTAAAACTTTAACCCCCGAAAATCATGTTTTTTTCCCCAAAAGGAAGGTCACACTCAGCATCTTTAGCATTCAATGTGAAGAAAGGTATAAGATGTAACTATATTCCAAATATGAAAGCCCTAGCACAAATACTTATGAATGAAAATCCCAACTTGCCCTAAAACTTTAACCGGACGCCAACGGAGTCGCCGACGCCGGGGCGAGTAGTAAAGCTCTCATATTCTTCGAATAGTCGAGCTAAAAAGATGATTTGAATAGTCTTTTTTTAGGTTGAATAAACGTTGTCAATATCATATAGACAAAGAACAAAATAAACGCACCCCTTCACTGATAATCGATGTATATCAAATATTATTATAGCTATTGCTTAGGTGCAAACGGTCTCGGATGCGGCACTTCTTCATCTACAATGAAATTTTTATTTCATCAAAATAAATTTAGATTTAGATGGTCTTTTTTGAAGATTTATTTGTAACTGCATGGTTTTAAATGTATTAGTGATAGTTCAGAAATGCTCCCAATTCGATCCGAAGTTTTACGACACTCATAAAATAATTTTGTATCCCCAGGGGTCTTAATCACGATTCTCAATGTTGAACAACTTAGTTAGATTTGAAACTTAAAACAAGAGGGCCATGATGGCCCTGGAATCGCTCACCTGATTTTTGTTTTTACTTTAGCTATATAAGCCCCGCCATCTGGCGGGCATAGTTTCCGACCAATCGACTTGACTTGAAGGAATCTGATAGAGGGTCACCCTAGGAACATTTCTACAAAATTATTTGAAAATCGGCCTGACACTTTTGGAGGAGAAGATTTTTTAAGTTTTCACTATAACCATAAAAGGCAAAATAGCCCCGCCCTCTGGCGGCCATGTTTTTTAACCAATCAACATGGCTTGAAGGAATCTGATAGAGGGTCATTTAACCAATCAACATGGCTTGAAGGAATCTGATAGAGGGTCATCCAAGGAACATTTCTACAAAATTATTTGAAAATCGGCCACACACTTTTGGAGGAGAAGATTTTTTAAGTTTGCACTATAGCTATATAAGGCAAAATAGCCCCGCCCCCCCTGGCAGCCATGATTTTCGACCAATCAACATGGCTTAAAGGAATCTGATAGAGAGTCATCCAAGGAACATTTCTACAAAATTATTTGAAAATCGGCCTGACACTTTTGGAGGAGAAGATTTTTTAAGTTTTCACTATAACCATAAAAGGCAAAATAGCCCCGACCCCTGGCGGCCATGTTTTTCGACCAATCAACATGGCTTGAAGGAATCTGATAGAGGGTCACCCAAGGAACAATTCTACAAAATTATTTGAAAATCGGCCACACACTTTTGGAGGAGAAGATTTTTTAAGTTTGCACTATAGCTATATAAGGCAAAATAGCCCCGCCCCCCCCTGGCGGCCATGATTTTCGACCAATCAACATGGCTTAAAGGAATCTGATAGAGGGTCATCTAAGGAACATTTCTACAAAATTATTTGAAAATCGGCCTGACACTTTTGGAGGAGAAGATTTTTTAAGTTTTCACTATAACCATAAAAGGCAAAATAGCCCCGACCCCTGGCGGCCATGTTTTTCGACCAATCAACATGGCTTGAAGGAATCTGATAGAGGGTCACCCAAGGAACATTTCTACAAAATTATTTGAAAATCGGCCTGACACTTTTGGAGGAGAAGATTTTTTAAGTTTGCACTATAGCCATATTGGCAAAATAGCCCGCCCCCCCCCCTCCCCCCCCCCCCCCCCCTGGGGGCCATGTCTTTCGACCAATCAACATGGCTTGAAGGAATCTGATAGAAGGTCACCCAAGGATCATTTCTACAAAATAATTTGAAAATCGGCCTGACACTTTGGGAGGAGAAGATTTTTAAGAATTTTGAAGTTTTTTTCATTTCGTTGCCATGGAAACCAGAATTCTGCATGGATCCCAAAAATTTTAAGGAATTCTGGTGAGGACATTGCAAGGATGCTTTCTGTGAAGTTTCATCCCAGTTGACCCACCGGTTACAGAGGAGAAAATGTTGACGGACGACGGACAACGGACGCCGGACATAGGGCGATCACAATAACTCACCCTGAGCACTTCGTGCACAGGTGAGCTAAAAAGAAACGTTCAAAATACATTTAGTGACAGAAAGGAATTTAGTGATTAACATCCCTGTTAAGATTATTTCGAATAGTATATGTGTTTTTTTTTTTTTTTCTTTTTTTGCTGTTTCTGTCTTTTGTGTATGTTTTTTATCATTATTATCATTTTATAAACTAAATAATAATAATACAGTAAATTTAGTGACAGAAATTAATTTGGTACTTGACTGGTACTTGACTTCTATTAAACATTTCTGTAAAGCTTCTTCAGCATAATTATATTTGATATTTATTTTTATTTTTCCCTTTTTTACGTTTATTAAGGAAGATCTTCACGTTGGATGGCTGTCAAAATCAGTCAAGATCATAACCTGAGACTTGTGTATGCAATTGACAGGCAAATGATATTGGTACATTAAGTCAACTTTAACTAAAAATATTGAATATATTACTATTTTCCTATTTTTAGTAACTCTATAATAATATGTTGAAGGACATTATGTTTTTATTGTTTGGGTAAAATTTGAAATCAATGTAACAAACTAGAATTACGCGTAATTAAATGTCTCGCTGACCCCTGCTTTGACTATCAATGCAAGAGTAAAAGAAAAAAAGTAATATAACAAATAATATAACAAAACTTTAACTTTGAGCTAAACACAAAGTTAAACAAAAGGGCCATGATATGGCCCTATTTCGCTCACCTGATTTAATAGAACTTCAATAGTTTTCAAAGTTTTTACTCTATACATATAAGGAAATCAAGCGACCTTGCTGGTGGCCATTTTTTTCAAAGGATCAGAATAAATTGAACAACCTTGGCAGAGGGTCACACAAGGAACATTTGTGCCAAATTATTTTCAAATTGTGCCAGTGATTGAGTACAAGAAGAATTTTTTACTATATTACATATAAGGAAAACAAGCCCCATCCCCTGGCGGCCATGTTTTTAATCAGATTGGAATAATTTCAACAATCTTGGTAAAGGGTCACACAAGGAACATTTGTTCCAAATTATTTTTAAATCAGGCAGGTACTTATAAACAAGAAGATTTTTAAACTTTTTACAATGCACATATAAGGACAAGAGGACCATGATGGTCCTATAAATCGCCACCTGATTTAATCATAAATAAAAAGTTTTCTGTGTTTTTTCCCCTATATGAGTCTATGAAAAACAGGCGACTCCCGGGGAGGGGTCATTTTTGACCCCAGGGCTATAATTTGAACAATCTTGGTAGAGGTCCACTAGATGATGCTACATACCAAATATCTTTTAGACAAGAAGATTTTTAAAGTTTTTTCCCTATCTATGTAAAACAAGTGACCCCCAGGGAGGCGTCATTGTTTACCCCATGGCTATAATTTGAACAATCTTGGTAGAGGTCCACTAGATGATGCTACATACCAAATAGCAAAGGCCAGGGCCCTCTACTTTTAGACAAAAATATTTTTAAAGTTTTTCCCCTAAATGAGTCTATGTAAAACAAGGGACCCCTGGGATGGGATCATTTTTGACCCCATGGCTATAATTTGAACAATCTTGGTGGAGCCCCGCTAAATGATGCTACATACCAAATATCAAAGGTCGGGCTCTCTTCTTTTAGACAATTAGATTTATAAAAAAAATTCTCTATGAGTCTATGGAGAACAAGTGACCCCCAGGGGAGGGGTCATTTTTGACCCCAGGTCTATAATTTGAACAATCTTGGAAGAGGTCCACAATGATGATTCTTAAGGTTTTTTCCGTATATGAGTCTATGTAAAACAAGTGACCCCCGGAGAGGGGTCATTTTTGACCCCAGGGCTGAAATTTGAACAAGCTTGGTAGAGGTCCACCAGATGATGCTACATATCAAATATCTTTTAGACAAGAAGACTTTTTAAGTTTTTCCCCAATATGAGTCTATGAAAAACAAGTGACCCCCGGGGCACGTTTTTTTTTTTACCCCAGGGCTATAATATTAACAATCTTGATAGAGGTTCACTAGATGATGCTACATACCAAATATCAAAGGCATGGGCCTTCTACTTTCAGACAAGAAGATTTTTTAAGTTAATTTTCCCTTTTTTGTTGCTGTGGCAACCAAAGTTCTGCATGGAATAGATTTCTTTGAACAAGTTTGAAAGAGATCCACCCAAGGAACATTCCTGTAAAATTATTTTGAATTTGGTTAATTGGTTTAGGAGGAGAAGTTGTTTGTAGGAAAATGTGAACGGACGGACGAAGACGACAAGCAATCACAAAAGCTCACCTTGCACTTCTCGCATTGGTGAGCTAAAAACAAGCTCCGCCCCCTGGTGGCCATGTTTTTCAACGGATCAGAATAATTTGAACAATCTTAGTAGAAGGTCCCCCAAGGAACTTTTTGCCAAACTATCTTTAAATCGAATTGGTACTTTTGGACAAGAAGATCTTTAAATAGTTTACAATGCACATATAAGGAAAACAAGCTCCGCCCCCTGGCGGCCATGATTTTCAACGGATCAAAATAATTTGAACAATCTTGGTAGAGGGTCCCCCAATAAACATTCCTGTAAATTAATTTTCGAATCGGGCTAGTACTTTTGGACTAGAAGCTTTTTAAAGTTTTCGCAATTTTCCTCTTTTCTGATGCCGCAGCAACCAAAGTTCTATTTGGAATTAAATTCTTTGAACAAATTTAAAAGTGGACCACCTAAGGAACATTCCTGTGAATTTATTTTGAAATCAGTCCATTGGTTTAGCAGGGGAGAAGTCATGTTGTAGGAAATTGTTAACAGACGGACGTACAGACGACGCCGACGCCGGATGTTGAGTGATCACAAAAGCTCACATCGCACTTCGTGCTTAGGTGAGCTAACAATAAAATAACAAATAGAAAATAATGTTACAAATTATATAAATAACAAAAGCAAATAAATATTAAGCTTGTTACAGGGAAAATAAACAAATTAAAAATATCTCAAATAGGCAAAAACCAACAAAATTATGCTCCAATATACGTGACACTTTAATTCTTTATGAGCAAATTCTTCTTTGACTACAATGTTTTCGAAAAGGTTAAGATTGTTCTGTGTTAGGCTAAAATATATATGGCACTCTTTAGGATTGTTCACTTTTAACCCTTTTCCCACATACAACAAATCTGTAGCAGAGAACTTCAAAAACTTATACGCAAAAATATAGAAAATCTCTATTAATAATAGTACAATTACTAAAACAAGAGGACCATGATAGTCCTATATCGCTCACCTGATTTAATCAAACTTAAAAAGTTTTCAGTGTTCTTTCCCCTATATGAGTCTATGAAAAACAAGTGACCCCAGTGCTATAATTTGAACAATCTTGGTAGAGGTCCACTAGATGATGCTACATACCAAATATCTTTTAGACAAGAAGATTTTTAAAGTTTTTTCCCCATCTATGTAAAACAAGTGACCACCGGGGAGGGGTCATTTTTTACCCCATGGCTATAATTTGAACAATCTTGGTAGAGGTCCACTAAATGATGCTACATACCAAATATGAAAGGTTGGGCCCTCTTCTATTAGACAAGAAGATTTTTAAAAAAAATTCTCTATGAGTCTATGGTGAACAAGTGACCCCCAGGGAGGGGTCATTTTTGACCCCAGGGCTATAATTTGAACAATCTTGGTAGAGGTCCACAATGATGCTACATACCAAATATCAAAGGCCTGGGCCTTCTACTTTTAGACAAGAAGATTTTTAAGGTTTTTTTCCGTATATGAGTGTATGTAAAACAAGTGACCCCCGGAGAGGGGTCATTTTTGACCCCAGGGCTATAATTGGATCAAGCTTGGTAGAGGTCCAAAAGATGATGCTACATACCAAATATCTTTTAGACAAGAAGACTTTTTAAGTTTTTTCCCTATATGAAAGTTCTGCATGGAATAGAATTCTTCGAACAAGTTTGAAAGAGATCTAACCAAGGAACATTCCTGTAAAATTATTTTGAATTTGGTTAATTGGTTTAGGAGGAGAATTTGTTTGTAGGAAAATGTGAATGGACGGACGATGGACAACGGACGGTGAGCGATCACAAAAGCTCACCTTGCACTTTGTGCATAGGCGAGCTAAAAATACAAGAAATTAAAAATAAATAAAAATTGAGCTGAACGCAGTTAAAAAATACAAGAAATTAGAAATGATGGTCCTGGATCGCTCACCTGATTTTTTTTTTCACTTTCGCTATATAAGCGCCCCTGGCGGCCATAGTTTCCTACCAATCATCTTGGATTGAAGGAATCTTGATAGAGGGTCACCCAATGAACATTTCTACAAAATTATTTGAAAATCGGCTTGACACTTTTGGAGGAGAAGATTTTTTAAGTTTTCACTATAGCCATATAATGCAAAATAGCCCTGCCCACTGGCGGCCATGTTTTTCGACCAATCAACATGGCTTGAAGGAATCTGAAAGTGGGTCACTTAAGGAACATTTCTACAAAATTATTTGAAAATCGGCCTGACACTTTTGGAGGAGAAGATTTTTTAAATTTTCACTATAGCCATATAAGGCAAAATAGACCCTCCCCCCCCTGGCGGCCATGTTTTTCGACCAATCAACATGGCTTGAAGGAATCTGATAGAGGGTCATCCAAGGAACATTTCTACACAATTATTTGAAAATCGGCCTGACACTTTCGGAGGAGAAGATTTTTTAAGTTTTCACTATAGCCATATAAGGCAAAATAGCCCTGCCCACTGGCGGCCATGTTTTCGACCAATCAACATGGCTTGAAGGAATCTGATAGTGGGTCACTTAAGGAACATTTCTACAAAATTATTTGAAAATCGGCTTGACACTTTTGGAGGAGAAGATTTTTTAAGTTTTCACTATAGCCATATAATGCAAAATAGCCCTGCCCACTGGCGGCCATGTTTTTCGACCAATCAACATGGCTTGAAGGAATCTGAAAGTGGGTCACTTAAGGAACATTTCTACAAAATTATTTGAAAATCGGCCTGACACTTTTGGAGGAGAAGATTTTTTAAGTTTTCACTATAGCCATATAAGGCAAAATAGCCCCTCCCCCCCCTGGCGGCCATGTTTTTCGACCAATCAACATGGCTTGAAGGAATCTGATAGAGGGTCATCCAAGGAACATTTCTACACAATTATTTGAAAATCGGCCTGACACTTTCGGAGGAGAAGATTTTTTAAGTTTTCACTATAGTCATATAAGGCAAAATAGCCCCGCCCCACTGGCGGCCATGTTTTTTGACCAATCAACATGGCTGTAAGGAATCTGATAGAAGGTCATCCAAGGAACATTTCTACAAAATTATTTGAAAATCGGCCTGACGCTTTCGGAGGAGATGATTTTTTAAGTTTTCACTATAGCCATATAAGGCAAAATAGCCCCGCCCTCCTGGCGGCCATGTTTTTCGACCAATCAACATTACTTGAAGGAATCTGATACAGGGTCATCCAAGGAACATTTCTACAAAATTATTTGAAAATCTGCCAACCAGTTTGGGAGAAGAAGAATTTTGAAGGTTTTTTCATTTCGTTGCGATGGAAACCAGAATTCTGCATGGATACCAAAAATTTGAAGGAAATCTAGTGATGTCATTGAGAGGATGCTTTCTGTGAAGTTTCTTCCCAATTGACCCACGGGTTACTGAGGAGAAGAAGTTGACGCACGACGGACGACGCACGACGGACAAAAGGCAATCACAATAACTCACCTTGAGCAAAGCTCAGGTGAGCTAAAAATACAAGAAATTCAAACAAAATAACAAAATACAAACGTTTTTCCCTGAAACCTGTTTGATATGTTGAAGAACTTAATTTATGAAATTTGAAATGATTCTAACAAAATACTTTCAACCTTGAAGTTTGGCATTTGCTTTAAGTTTAACCCTTTCCCTCATATAGACGCCTTCTGACACCTAGAGCTGCAGAAGATTGCTTTTTGAAAACATGGCAACAAAAAAAGAAATTGCTCCAAACAAGCAATTTCTCCTTTTGTCACCATGTTTTCAAATCTGTTCAATTATTGTACATTCATTTGAAGTGAGTTTCTAATTTTTTTCGGGTCTGTTTTCAAAGTCGTCTCCTGCAGATTTTTTATATGTGGAAAAGGGTTTAGCAAACAGTTAAACCAGCGTTTCAAGTTATCGAACAATACTGGTTATCTACAAAGGCACTTTTCTAACTTTCAATCTTGAAGTTTGACATTGGCCTCTAAGCAAACAGTTAAACCAGCTTCCAAAGTTATCGAACAATACTGGTTATCTACAAAGGCTCTTTTCTTACTTTCAACCTTGAAGTTTAACATTGGCCTTAAAGCATACAGTTAAACCAGCGTTTCAATCAGTGAAGCAGTTTGGTAGCTTTGTGGTTCGTAACGGTTATACAAGATGTGATAAAGCTGTAACTTGGTGAATTGGAAACTGAATATTATCATACAACACCATTGGATACTGTACAGAGCTCTAGATAAGGGGCGTTTTTCATGTTCTAAAATCCTTATCTGACACTCAAACCCTATGTTGTGTGTACTCAAAAGTATCGTCTCAGACAACATAGGGTTTGGTTGAATTATGAGAGAGATATTGTGGGAAAAAGACAAATCTACTCCGCTGAATCTGAATACAGGTATAATGTAATGGTATCTTGGCCAAATACTCTCCTATCACGATGGATTGGTTTCAGGTTAACATTTTCACACATACAACTACTATGCAGCAGACAACATTGAAAACACTTTAGCAAAAATAATCAAATTCTCTTGAAATGAAAGTATTTTGGTAATTGTTCCTCATTTCACAAATATTTTCAGATTAGTCGACTTCAGTGGCTTCCATCCTCAGCTCTAAGAACTGCAGGGGTAGCATTACACTGTCATGTAAATGTTGAAAGCAACAGATAATCACTATTCAAATAGTGAAAAATGAAGTTTGAATCCTTTGATGCGTTGATTCTGCCTTTGGAATCTTTCCTGGCACACAGCGGGAATACGGGTAAGGTCTCCAGGAAGCAGTCATAAAGCCTGATAATTATAAGCTGATACCTTTATTTGCAATCAATGTAAATCAAAATGATTAACCTTTTCCGTCATATAGACGCTTTCGGACGCCTCTGCAGCATACAGCTTTTTGAAAACATGGTTTTTCTACTTTTGTCACCATGTTTTCAATTCTATTCAAGGATTGTTCTTTCATTTAAAGGGATTTTCTGTGCTTTTGCCTTGATGTTTTCAAAGGCGTCTGCTGAAGATTTGTTGTATGTTGGAAAGGGTTAAACTTATTATGTGATGCAGTCATCTAACAAAAGAAGGCATTCAATGGCATTACAATTATTTTAATACAGAAGTAATACGAAACTTTTTTCTTTAACAATGTAACAAACAATAAGCACTAGTACCTAAGGATATTACCCTGGCAATTCTTTTTAAATGAACAACACCAGACTAAAACTCTCGCCAAAATCAAAGATCCTTACCTTGTAGTCAATATATGCAGCAGACGACTTCAAAAACATCTATGCAAAACTAGGGACAATTTCCTTACACATAAATATAAGTATATAATTATGAAATTGAGTTTGAACCCTTTCCCTCATATAGACACTTTCTGATGCCTCTGCCGCAGACGACGTTTGAAAACATACTGACAAAATGTGAAATTGCTCAAGACGAGCAATTTCTCCTTTTGCCACAATGTTTTCAATAATTAATCCCTTATTTATGGAGATTTTTAACGTTTTTGCCAATATGATTTCAAAGTCGTCTGCTGCAGATTTGTTGTATGTGGGAAAGGGTTAAACAATGTAACAAAAGCCATTTGCTGCACTTGGGTCTAAATGTGTCTGCAAGTGGGAAAGGGTTAAACTTCTACAATCCTTCGTGCAGCATGTTAGCCCTGAAAGCTGTTTGTCAATCTAAAGTCTTGTGTTGACTTTGGGGATATCAATTATTGTCTCTTAACCTTACAAACATTAATTATCTGGTTCTTCAACATCTTCATCTGGCGCACACTGTAATTATGATAAAAGTAAAACATAGGATACTTACAGTGCATGTACTGTAGTTACAGTGCATGTACTGTAGTTTCACCTCAGGTCTTTTTCTAGGCATTTTGGGAACAAGAATTTGGCCCTTTATTCGCTTTTTTAAAATTTATTTGGGAATAAAAAACCTGGGTTAACATGTCAAAATTGGGAATTCTGCACGATTTGAAAGAATTTTACCATTAGGTCAGAATATCTGATCTGTGAGATGCCTAGAAAAAGGCCTGCACCTGATTGTGTTTCAGGTAAGAAACACAGTGCTATAAGTTAATTTTTTTTAAAAGCCAAAATTCTTAAACCTTTCAAACATACAATTGATATGCACCAGACAACTTTAAATTGCATAATCATTAAAAACCAGTATTAATGAAAGTCAAATTAACAGATAGATTTGAAAACATTGTGGCGAAAGGAGAATTTGCTCATCATGACAAGGAATTTTGATTGGTTATATTTGATGCTGTAGGGATAAAATAAATTTGTGCTCATTAACTAGTAGGCCATTCCTTTCACAAAGCATAACAGCTGTTCATACTACTTTTGGGCACTACAACATTGGTTTTTTTGAGAAAGTACTGACATTACTACCATTTTTAAAGTCTTTGGTATGACCAGACCGGGGATCAAACCCGTGACCTCCCGAACCCTAGACGGACGATCTTCCACTATGACGATGACATCAACAATATGGGGACAACATAAGCTCTCCTGGGAAAATTCCTGCAGAGCAAATAAGTAAAAGCGTATCAGACAGAATACAGAAATGTCCCCCAGTCGACAAAAAGCTGGTAATCACGAGCACTTTTGTAAGCTCTTGCCATATGGTATTAGAGGTTCTGGTTGTCTACCAGGTATCTTCCTATAAGTTTTTAAATTATTCTAGTTTCATTGATTGCGAAACAAGCTTCCAGCTTATAATATTAATCATGCTCTATGTCTGCTTCCTGGAGACTTTAACCAGTATTCGAACCAATTGCATGGAAATATTTGAACGTGTGACATTTGGAATGAGAGGCTGACACTGTACCACTGCATCACTGTTAGAAGTATGTGTCTACTAACAATTAATAAAATCATACTTACAAAATATTCTATAAAGCAAACTTGTCCATCCTCATTCTTTATCATATACTGGAGCGACAAGAAACCTCTGGAAATCGGTCCTTATGGATACTCGTGTAGATAAACCTAAAGCTTTTACTGACGGCTTTAACAGCGAGATCTTATATCTGTAAGATTATAAACTAGTTAATGGAATATTGCAAGCAATACAAAAGTCCCCTATCGGACACAAATTTATAAGTTGAAACAGGCACATTATTCTGTTAAACCTCACTTTAGAGTTATGCCCCTTTACATACATGGTCTCCTAATGGTCCTGATTAAATGTGTGAAGTTCCGGAGTTGTAGACATGATATTGCGGAAAAAAGTCTTCCAAGTATGACCTTGACTTTGAGAGTAAGTGGCTAGTTATTGTGCATGACACATCATCTTCCTATGAAGAATAATTGTGTAAAGTTATGACAAATCCATTCAAGCATGTGGAAGACACAGCCCGGACATTACATAAAAGCTTAAGAATGTTTGAGCCAAAAGTGTGACCTTGACCTTGAGAGTAGGAGGCTGGGTGATGTGCATGATACATTATGGAGATTTATCATATGAAGTACTACCATAATCCATTCCAGCAAGTGGAAGACGATATTGCGAACGGACAATGTTTAAGCCCAAACTGTGACCTTGACCTTGGGAGTAGGTGGCTTGGTGATGTACATGACACATCATCTTGTTATGTAGAATAATTGTGTGAAGTAATATTAAAATCGATTCAAGCATATGGAAGATACAGCCCAGACACAATATAGCGAACAAACATTGCTTGAGCTCAAATTGTGACCTTGACCTTTGGAGTAGGCGGCTAGATAATGTTCATGACACATCATCTTGTTATAAAAAACAAGTTTCTTGGAAATCCTATGACGCATGGTGGAGATGCAGGCTGGACAATGTAATCCTATCAAACAGTACTCATTTTGATTTTTGACCTCTAACTGTGACCTTGACCTTGGGAGTAGGTGGCTTGGTGATGTACATGACACATCATCTTGTTATGTAGAATAATTGTGTGAAGTAATATTAAAATCGATTCAAGCATATGGAAGATACAGCCCAGACACAATATAGCGAACAAACATTGCTTGAGCCCAAATTGTGACCTTGACCTTTGGAGTAGGTGGCTAGATAATGTTCATGACACATCATCTTGTTATAAAAAACAAGTTTCTTGGAAATCCTATGACGCATGGTGGAGATGCAGGCTGGACAATGTAATCCTATCAAACAGTACTCATTTTGATTTTTGACCTCTAAATGTGACCTTGACATTTGAGTTACAGACCCGGGTCTTGTACGTGACATGCGGCCTGATCATGGTGAATGTTTGTGCCAAGTTTCTTGGAAATCCTATGATGCATGGTTGAGTTGCGGGCCGGACAAGGTAATCCTATCAAACAGTACTCATTTTGACCTTTGACCTCTAAGTGTGACCTTGATATTTGAGGTACAGGCCTGGGTCTTGTGCTCGTCATGCCGCCTTATCCTGGTGAACGTTTGTGCCAAGTTTCGTTCAAATCCTATGATGCATGTGTAAGATGCGGGCCGGACAAGGTTAGGTGGGACTGACAGACAGACAGACGAATCGACCAAACCTATAGTCCCCAAACCGGTTTTCGACCGGTTTGGGGACTAATAACAAATCTGTTCTTGTTGATACTCCCTTAGATAGACTTAAAGACTGCTCTATGGGGAGGAACAACAGGCTACTTTTAATTGATGGGTTGGGAATATTTTTTTAATTTAAATTGAAATTAATGTCCCAAAAATAATTAAAATTTCATAGGTGGTACCCTTAAAATTGCTGGTCGTTCCTCCCCCACAGACATATTTTCCTTGAACAGCCCTAAGGCTTTAACGGACGGCTTAAACAGCCAGATCTTATATCTGTAAGATTATAAATAACAAGTGTTCTTCACTGTTTGCTAATTACTCGTAAAAATATCCTGCCAGCCTCTGAAGAGTTTTTATGACCAAATATCACCTTTACATCTATAATTATATGAATGCTGTGGGTATTACATTAAAACTAGTGTCCTTGTGCTTTGGCACAAAATATGCTTCTTGTCGATTTGTTGTGGTTTGATTTATTTGGGTTTAACGCCGTTTAAAAAAAAATATCCGTCATATCACGTCGGCCAGTTCACCTACCCATATGTTTCCTGGTTTTCTCACACCATTCTCCACACAACAGACTTTCCAAGCAACTGGCTGCTTGTCCACATAGACTGTTAGGCCATTGGTGGAAGCAAATGACGCTGGTCACAGTGACTTTCGTCAAACGTCGGAAACAATGTTGGCAGAGCTGGGGTTTGAACTCACAACCCCTAGATTGTCTTGATTTGTTGTAACCATTTCCCTGACACAGTTGGTATTGGACTTCTGTTTAAACAAGGTCAATTAAGAAAGCATTTTTTTCCAAAGTCAAAAATATACTTCCTTTTCCACTTTGTTTTCAATGCTTTATTAGAATCATAAGTACTTTTAATTTTCAAGAGAAGATATTTTATTAAAATATTGCATATCAGGCAAGCAGCTCATAACTATGCAGAAAGAAATCTTCAGCAACTTCTCCTTTTGCCAAATTTATCAAAAGTAATCTGTTAAATATGAACAGAGCTCTAGTTAAGGGGCATTTTTCATGTTCTAAAATGCTTTTTTGACATTATAACCCAATGTTGTGGGTACTCAAAAGGATCGTCTCATTGAGTCGATTCTTTTGAGTACCAACAGCATAGGGTTTAGTTAAGTAATAAGCAAGCTATTATGTGGAAAAGACCAGTTTACTCCCCCTAGTCCCCTGAATGATTCAAAGTGTGTTTGCTAAATAAGGCACTCAGTTCCGTGAAGGGGTTACGCCTATGCATACTGCAAGGGGAGAAAACAACAAACAATCAAAATCTACCTGTTGGTCTGAGTTTGGGTACACTGGAATGATTCCATTAAATCCGAGTCTTTCGGAAAATCAGACTTAAATAATGAGATTCTTACATTGTTATCTAGGTATATCAAACCATTTCCATTTTTACTACAAGCATCATACAACTCACCGTCTTAATTTTTCGACAGTCATTTTTCAATCCTATCATATGCATTTAAAATAGCGTCATGCACTATTTTGTAAGAGCTATACTACTTTATTTTCTGAATGAAGACATTATTTATTATTCAACTAGAAATACTTAGAACATATTGTTTGCTTATTAATTCTTAGCTTGCAAGTATGCAATCTGTACATGAAATTTGAAGCATATAAGCTTTAACCCTTTCCCTCATACGACAATTCTGCAGCAGACGACTTTGAACATATTTTGTCAAAAAATAAAAAATCTCATAATTTAATCGATTGATTGATTGATTGATTGATTGATTGGGGTTTAACGCCGTTTTTAAAAAAAATTCAGTTATATCACGGTGGCCAGTTCACCTACTCATGTATTTCCTGGTTTTCTCACACCAGTACTCCACACAACAATCTTTCCAAGCAACTGGCTGCTTTTCCACATAGACTTAGCCCATTGGTGGAAGACGAATGATGCATGTCACATTGACTTTTGTCAATCGTCGGAAAGAAAGTTGGTCGAGCCGGGATTCGAACTCACAACCCCTGGATTGACAGCCCGCGTCGCTACCGACTGTGCTACCGGGGCTCGGCTCATAATTTAATGGATAACCTATGACTAAAAGTGGAAAATATTGTGTCAAAAGGAGAAATTGCTCGTTTTGAGCAATTTCTTCTTTTGTCACTATGTTTTCAAAAAGCTGTCTGCTACAGAGGCGTCAGAAAGCGTCTATATGAGGGAAAGGGTTAATTAACCCTTTCGGCGCATATATGCGACAGCTTGGCTCAGCGCCGAAGTCACATGTATGCGACTTTTGTAACGCCCCTCGTATAGTTACTGCTGAGCCAAGCTGTCACATATATGCGACTTCGGCGCCGAAAGGGTTAACGAAAATAAAAGAAAAAGGTATAATAAAAATAAAATGTTCATAAACTGTTAATAAAACTTATTTCAAAATAGAAATTGAGATCAGTTACTTATTATTTCTAAGAAACTCCTGATTTTATTTGGCGCCGAAAGTAAAACAAAAAAAATTATGTAATTTCTGCATCTAAACAAACGATTTCATGTAATTTCACCACTTCTGCATGGAGATATATTTTGACATGCCTGCAGCAAACAACTTTTAAAAACATTTTGGCAAATGGAAAAATTGCTAAACATGAGCAATTTCAACTGTTAACACATCTTTTCATCTCATCAAAAAGTGTACATGTACTTTCATTTACACAGACTTTCAATATTTTTGCCTTGATTTTTTTCACAAAGTTATCTGCTGCAGATTTGTTGAATGTGGGGAAACGTTGAAAACATTGTGGCAAAAGGAGAAATTACTTATTTTGAGCAATTTTCCTTTTGTTACAATGTTTTCAAAAGACGTAAGAAAGTGTCTATATGTGGGAAAGGGGGGTTAATGGCCTTTGTATTCCTTACATGTATACTACCGGCATTTCCGAATGTAGAGAGTCTAAAATGAGGTTTATCAGGAGATAACATGAACTGTAAGAGATCACTTGTCATATCTAACTCATTGAACGCTTCCTTCAGGCATTCAGACTGAAAATTAATTTTAAAAAATACAAGTAAATGAATGTAAATGATATTCTGTATTTAGAGCATACTGTTTCGCTTTCAGCTAAATGTCAAGTTTAAACATCAAGGATTAAAGAATGAAATGTTTGTTCAAACTTGCACAAAGATGATATGAAATATGTTGATTGAAAATATGCGAATTTCATGAAACTCAATATCACAAGAAACAAAGAAATGGGTGGGAATTTTTTCTTTCAAGGCAATATGAATTTTCTTGGAAATGTATATAAGCCACATCACACAAAGAATTACACGTAATTAAATGTAATGCCATCATCTGATTTAACTATAAATATGAAGAAGGGTACTAGATGTATCTTTGATCCGAATTTGAAAGCCCTACGACTAGTACTTATTTAGAAAAGTAAAAACAAAAAACGAAACTTTAAGGCTGATGTTTGATGCCGCCACGAGAAAGGCAAAACCGTAGTCTTGCTTTCGCTACTTTGTCGAGGCAACACAAAAACAGAAATTGTGGGTTTTGTGAACAGGAAAACAACAAATCAGCCTGCGAGACAAGATCTTCTCAGTTCCCCATCTAGTCATACAAGCATCCTTGAAGCTTCCAGAGAATAGTTATGACAAAAAAATTACTATAATACAAGTAGGTAAATTAATACTGTAAAACAGTTTTTATTTGCATTAAGATTTATTTTCCCTAATATTCACAAATTCTTTTCTCACAATTTCATAATCACCATGAATAATGCCTGGAATTTTAAAATATCAGAAAATATGCTACTTAAGCCGATTTGATGATTAAAAGTATATCAAGTGTTGACACTTTGGTATAAACCAGTAACGCATTATAATAGTGTTTTTCACAAATAGTTTATTAAGCTGTTTGAATACATGAATTTTTAAAAACAAGAGTGCCATGATGGCTCTAGTTAGCTCACCTTAATTATACAATGTACTGCAATGTAAAACACATCAAAACAAGATAACAAGATTTTCCTTCATTTGGCCTAGTGATCTATATTTTTTTACCTGATATGACCCATATTCCAACATGGACTAGATATCATCAAGATAACATTCTGACATAGTTTCAACATGCTCAAAGTAAAAATACGGCGTCCAGAGTTTGAGCAATATTTTCCTTTATTGACCTTGTTTCTGACCTAATATGACCAATATTTGAACTTGACCTAGATATAATTCAGACAAACATTCTGACAAAATTTCAAGCTGCTGAAAATAAAAAATGTGGCATCCAAAGTGTTAACAAGATTTTCCTTCAATTTGGCTTAGTGACCTAGTTTTTGACCTTACATGACCCATATTAGAACTTGGCTTTGATATCATTTAGATAAATATTTTCAAAAATGCGTCTTCTACAGAGTTAACAAGATTTTCCTTCAATTTGGCCTAGTGACCTAGTTTCTGACCCAATATGACCGATATTCATACTTGACCTTGATATCTTTGAGACAAACATTCAGACAAAATTTCAAAATTCTGAAGCGAAAAATGCGGCCTCTAGAGTGTTAACAAGATTTTCCTTCAATTTGACCCAGTGACCTACTTTTTGACCCAACATGACCCATGTTCGAACTTGACTTACATACCATTAAGACAAACATTCTGATAAAGTTTCATCATACTCAAGTTAAAAATGCAGTATCCAGAGGGTAAACAAGATTTCCCTTCAATTTGGCCTAGTGACCTAGTTTTTAACCCGGCATGACCCATATTCGAACTTGGCCTAGATGTCATTTAGATAAAACTTCTAACCAAATTTCAAGCTGCTGTAGCCAAAAAAGCGGCTTCTAGAGAGTTAAAAAGATTTTCCTTCAATTTGGCCTAGTGACCTAGGTTTTAACCCGGCATGACCTATATTCGAACTTGGCCTAGATGTCATTTAGATAAAAATTCTGACCAAATTTCAAGCTGCTGTAGCCAAAAAAGCGACTTCTAGAGAGTTAACAAGATTTTCCTTCAATTTGGCCTAGTGACCTACTTTCTAACCCAATATGACCAATATTCGAACTTGACCTAGATATTTTTAAGACAAACATTCTGACAAAATTTCAAACTGTAAAGCAAAAATTGCGGCCTCTGGAATGTTAACAAGATTTTCCTTCAATTTGACCTAGTGACCTACTTACATATCATCAAGACAAACATTCTGATAAAGTTTCAACATGCTCAAGTTGAAAATGTGGCCTCCAGAGTGTTAACAAGATTTCCCTTCAATTTGACCTTGTGACCTAGTTTTTGACCTCATATGGCCCAGTTTCGAACTTGTCCAAGATTTGATGGAGATGAATGTTCTGATAAACTTTCATGAAGAAATGTTGACAGCGCAAGACGGACGCCGGACAAAATGTGATCACAATAGCTCACCTTGCACTTCGTGCATAGGTGAGCTAAAAAGTTGATTTCTGACAAAAATCGTGAAATTCAGACCTTGCGTACAAAGCATTTTATAGAAGTCAATACTTTTTATGTCCTAACCTTTACAAGCAGGGTTTTAAGTGACCCATATGTAACATATTTCGAGCTGACATGAAACAAACAATTATTTCTTACTGATTTATAGTATACTAGAGAAACACACCAACCTTCATAATAATTTTGTTAATGACGACAGTGCTGCAGAAGTTGAAGTCAAATATCTCATCAGGTTTCAGTGTTTTAATACTGCAATCAGTTAAAACTCCATCTTCTTCCAATCTCAATGAAATAAAAACAAACAAGATTATTCAAAAATCATTATGAGCAATTTCTTCCTTAGCCACATTGTTTTCAAAAGTAATCTGCTGCAGAGGAGTCAGAGAGTGTCTACATGAGGGCAAGGGTTAACTATAAGTAATGAGTTTAAGTTGATTTGTCAAGGCATTATTTCAGACAAACATTCAAAGTGATTTTATTGGTTGGTGTTTTACGCCACTTTCAACAATTTTTCAGTTATATCACGGTGTGTCCATTGTATGGGGGAAAGGGTTATCTAGTCGTCAGCTGTAGATTCATTGTATGGGGGAAAGGGTTATCTAGTCACCAGCTGTAGATTCATTGTATGGGGGAAAGGGTTATCTAGTCGTCAGCTGTAGATTCATTGTATGGGGGAAAGGGTTATCTAGTCACCAGCTGTAGATTCATTGTATGGGGGAAAGGGTTATCTAGTCGTCAGTTGTAGATTCATTGTATGGGGGGAAGGGTTATCTAGTCACCAGCTGTAGATTCAGTGTATCTGGGAAAGGGTTATCTAGTCACCAGCTGTAGATTCATTGTATGGGGGAAAGGGTTATCTAGTCACTAGCTGTAGATTCATTGTACGGGGAAAGGGTTATCTAGTCACCAGCTGTGGATTCATTGTATGGGGGAAAGGGTTATCTAGTCACCAGCTGTAGATTCAATGTCTGGGGGAAAGGGTTATCTAGTCGTCAGCTGTAGATTTATTGTATGGGGGGGAAGGGTTATCTAGTCACCAGCTGTAGATTCATTGTATGGGGGAAAGGGTTATCTAGTCACTAGCTGTGGATTCATTGTATGG
Source organism: Serripes groenlandicus (assembly GCA_031761405.1). Taxonomy (NCBI): domain Eukaryota; kingdom Metazoa; phylum Mollusca; class Bivalvia; order Cardiida; family Cardiidae; genus Serripes; species Serripes groenlandicus. Next base: position 39,463,957 of record JASEVX010000003.1, on the reverse strand, counting down.
GGGAAAGGGTTATCTAGTCACCAGCTGTAGATTCATTGTATGGGGGAAAGGGTTATCTAGTCGTCAGCTGTAGATTCATTGTATGTGGGAAAGGGTTATCTAGAAGTCAGCTGTGGATTCATTGTATAGGGGAAAGGGTTATCTAGTCACCAGCTGTAGATTCATTGTATGGGGGAAAGGGTTATCTAGTCGTCAGCTGTAGATTTATTGTAGGGGGGAAAGGGTTATCTAGTCACCAGCTGTAGATTAAATGTATGGGGGAAAGGGTTATCTAGTCGTCAGCTGTAGACTCATTGTTAAGGGGAAAGGGTTATCTAGTCACCAGCTGTAGATTAAATGTATGGGGGAAAGGGTTATCTAGTCGTCAGCTGTAGACTCATTGTTAAGGGGAAAGGGTTATCTAGTCACCAGCTGTAGATTCCTTGTATGTGGGAAAGGCCTAAATAAAATAGAGACATGCTACAAAAAAGCAGTACCTTCTGAAATTTTGCAAAGATCCACAACTTATAAAAACATGGGGGTAAAAGAAAATTAATTGAGTTGAACATTTTCATATTTATCTAACTGTCACAAAATAAGCCTGTCCTGTTTTTTTGAGACCAAGTATAGTGACAATTGGTTGTACATCAGGCAAATTTAGAGACACTGTTAATAGTCGGGTCAATCTATGGTTGAACCCCAAAGAAATTGTCACAAAAGGTTTCTCAACAGTTTTTGGTGATATTTGTAGTGGAGAATAACATACTAAAAGTCTACCACAATCCGACCCCTCGAAAACAGTTTTTTTTTCAAGATGGCGTCCAAGATGGCCGCCGTCGCCATAAAATAGATATAACTCCCTTATTATTCATTGTAGTGCCATGGTTTTGATGTCTACACCAATGTTTTTGGGGTCGGAGGATGCAATGGGGCTATCAAAATTAATGTCATGTGACTGGTTTACCAAGAAATCCAAAATGGCGACCAAGATGGCCGCCGTCGCCATAAAATAGATATAGCTCCCTTATTATTCATTGTAGGGCCATGGTTTTGGTGTCTACACCCATGTTTCTGGAGTCGGAGGATGCAATGGGGCTATCAAAATTAATGTCATGTGACTGGTTTACCGAGAAATCCAAAATGATGACCAAGATGGCCGCCGTAACCATAAAAAGGGCATATCACGCGTATCAATCAACGTAGAACCATGCTTTTGGTGTCTACTCCCAGGTTTTAGGGGTCGGAGGATGCAACGGTACTATCAAAATTAATGTCACATGACTGTCATAAACATTATGTAAGCTAGCTCTCATATCAAAACGGCTGCAACATCGCCTTAAGAACCCTAGTTCATCCTGAGCCTGATTTACATACCATAACAATCCTCACAAGGAATCATCATCACTTTCTTCAATTAATGTCTGATTGTATGGATTGTCACATGAGTCTAGCTGACACCCTCCACGCGCCGAGGTACACGGTAAACCATGAACTCCACAACTACATCTTGAGGTAACGCAAGCCGTTGCAGTTACAGTGAACAATTTTCAACAAATAGTCTGGATTCATGTCCGGCTCAACAGGTTAAAAAAGGTTTCCTTCACGTTTCCAACCCCACTCACATGGTCCATTCCACTCTCATGCCCTATCCATACCATGATTTGATAAAAGGCCCTGAGACTGTGACATAAATAATAGCCATAGCTTTACATCCTACATCTTTAATAGTAGCCGTAGTTTATATTGGAATGACAAATGTATCTGCACATGACTTCAAATCAGTGTCAGCTTTCACCAAAAATCCTTGAAGTGGTGTCACATCCAGTATACGCATGGACAAAGAGTAACTGCGTACTCTTCACCAATAACTTCCTGTAGCTTGTTGATGTGATAAACTGCAATGGCGTTAGCCTTGTCCGAACGAAAGAACTAAGAGATCAGTGTCTTCCCCAATCAGTGTTATGGAATGCATTTCTGAAGACTGAACAGCAGCTCTAACAATATCCACATCACCAGGCGAATTGACGACTTACAACCTCTTTCACAGAGTTTCTGGCTTATTAGGTTTATCATGTTCTGTTTATTGCTGTCTCTGTAAAGGAATTCCTCCTTCTTCCTTGAAAATTCAGTCTCTTCGGTAAAGCTGACAGTGGGAAAGCTGTTTTTCCCACGCTGCTGGTGTGTATTGTCCTTGATAGAAGGACCGCTAAGGTACCCATCAAAGACAACTGTTGCAGAAGGGAAACGATTCACTGTAAACTCCGCATAGGACTGCACAATTGTGCCGTAGGTATCACCCCTCTTCCAAGGTATGCGCTGGAGCAAAGATCCTCCATCAAGGACGTAATGCTCCGTTTTGGGTGGATCGTTCTGTGTTTCCCCCGATGTCTCTTGACCTCTTGAACCTTTGTCTGCATGTTCTTGGCCTCAAACAATGCAGATGGAAATAGACTAAGTTCGTATCTCATGACATCATCAAGTGACATATTTGCCATCTTTGACACAACCAAAAATCGTTGGAACAATAGTCCAGGATCGATTGTCCTATCAGAGGCCACCTTCACATATGTCACATTTCCAAGGGTTTTTGCCTTGTCCTTCCGCTTGAAAGCTATTGAGAACACAGGCTGTCCGATCATTTTGTTTATGATTCCTTCTCCGACTGAATGAAACTCGTGTACATTAACCTCTGTATCTGCAACAACACCATTTACAATGTTCCTTAAGGATGGATTCTAGGAGAAAAGTGAGCAAGTCGCAAATTTAGATAGGATCTTCTGCAAATCATGTCAGTCTCTTTCAATTATTCCCTGTGTGGATTCTTTGTGTTGTCAATGGTCGTGAAGGACAGCTCGTTGAATTCTTGCATGGCGTGGTTGTATTCTGATGTGACTGGGGTTGATAATGTCCATAAGGCCCGTTGCTTTTCAGTCATGCCACTCCCTCGTGTAAGCCCCCGAGAGGTCTTGAGGGATCTCATCAAACTTTGCTAAATCACGAGGACCGCACTGACACCAGCGCAATACTTATTGGTGCGACGAATAACATGGCATCCCTGTTGAAATTTGTTGAACAAATCTGGATGTCGGGCCTCGAGTTGGGACATTTCCTGGACGTAGTAATCTGCGGACTTCAAGTAATTGAAATAACCTGCGGTTGCGAAGATTGGCAAGCAATCGGACACTGCCCGAAGGTACATCTGCCAATTGCCTGTGCGATCTGATTTGAAAAGAGATGTCGACACATTCATCATTTCCTGATAGTTTAGCCACAACTGACTGGTTTTTGATCTTTCACGGAGACCAGCATTCTTCTTGTCAATTGCAGTTGCCAACTGTGTCAATGACTCTGATATTTTAGCACTATCCATGGTCGTCTCCCCTTTCACCGACAAGGCATATATGTCTTCCGCTTACACGTAGATTCAACTCTGGTTGTTCATCGACCTTCTCTGTGACAATCATTTTGTTCAGGCACTTGTTTACCAACAGGTGTCCTCGAAATGCACGCTGGACCGCTTTCCCACTCATCATGTGCACCGCCGCATTTTCTCCGTAAACTTCCCAAAGGACATTGTTCAATCCTGTGCCCTGTGCCAGCCATGAGTGTGCCAATGGCACCAATCAAGTTCATGAAAGTATGAAACGAACCAAGCATTAGCATGATGGTCTTCAAGTGGTTGTTCGTGGTTTTGACAATAATTTCAGCGGCTTTCCAGTAAAGAGGCTGTTCGAAAGCAATGACAGGCGTAATGTGGTGTTTGAACGCGATGTCGCATATGTATTCAAGGGTAGAGAGAATGCATGTCTTGTCTCCAGAATACATTTCTATCATTGGCAAATACACAACTGATGCCTGACCAGGGTGTTCCATACCTTGGTGCAGAATGTGCATCATTCTTTGCCAGCTTGGGAGGGTTTGTCTAATGTTAAATGAAAGTTCCCACAAGATGTCAACTCTTTTATCACATTCAACCAAGGATGTACGTTCTTGAAAAGTGCTGAATCTGCGGCATTCTTTTCAAACCGTTGTACCTCACCATATGCGACGCCAAACACCGTTTCATGCAGAGTGTCATTGAGAAATCTAGAGCGATACATGTAATGAGGGGCAATCACAGCTCGATGGCTAACGGCCTGAATGATAGTTTGACCGATACTTGCAACTTTCCTACACGTGTTCTTCCCAACAAACGTGGAGGTTAACAACAATCCTTGATATTTTCAGTAAATGCTAATGGCAGTCAGTTCTTATGCTGTGTGCTGGTGAAAACAAATGAAAGGAAGGCTTCCATGCTAAGGAATGATTTTCTATGTGATTAGAAAACCAAATCAACAGGAGAAGAACTCTAAACCCTTGAAAATCCTTTGGCTTGTTACTTGCATTTTATAGTTACGGTGGCCATATGGTTTTCTTGGGCGGTAAACCAATCATAGTTTATAATTACGCTTCTTATTATCCTATTTAGAATTGGATTCCCTGAGTATATACCCCAAAATTATGACTCTAAAGTGAATAATATGGGAGATATGGCTTTTTAGCTCACCAAAGCACGAAGTGCTCAAGGTGAGTTATTGTGATCGCCTTTTGTCCGGCGTCCGGCGTCCGTTTTGCGTCGTCAGTCGTCCGTCAACATCTCCTCAGTAACCAGGGTCAATTGGGATGAAACTTCACAGTAAGCATCCTCTCAATGACTTCACCAGAATTTCTTTCATTTTTTGGGATCCATGCAGAATTCTAGTTTCCATGGGCAACGAAACGGAAATTCTTCTTCTCCCAAACCGGTTGGCAGATGCAGAAATGTTCCTTGAGTGACCCCCTATCAGATTCCTTCAAGCCATGTTGATTGGTCTAAAAAACATGGCCGCCACCGGGCAGGGCTATTTTGCGTTATATGGCTATAGTTAAAACTTAACTGCGAAAGTGTCTGGCCGATTTTCAAATAATTTTGTAGAAATGTTCCTAGAGTGACCCTCTTTCAGATTCCTTCAAGACATGTTGATTGGTCGAAAACTGTGGCTCCCAGGGATCAGGGATTATATGGCTAAAGTGAGAAAAAAAATCAATTCAGCGATCCAGGGCCATCATGGCCCTCTTGTTTATGGTTACGCGGCAGCCATCTTGGATGCCATTTTGGATTTCTCGGTTAATCAGTCACGTGACATAAACTTTGATAGCACCATGGCATTCTATGATCCCAACAACATAGGTGTAGACACCAAACCCATGGCTCTACAGTGAGTAATAAGGGAGATATGTCTATTTTATGGTGATGGCGGCCATCTTGGACGCCATCTTGAAAAAAACAGTTTTCGAGGGGTCGGATTGTGGTAGACATTTAGTATGTTATTCTCCATTACAAATACCTTCAAAAACCGTTGAGAAACCTTTTGTGACAATTTCTTTGGGGTTAGGGGGTATTCAACCATATATTGACCCGACTACAATTTTAGGTCATTTCTATAATTAAAGAGCAAGAACTCTTAATTGACTAAAGTGATATGGCAAGTTATCGAACTTGTCCGAGATATTATCTCAATACACATTCTGATTAAATTTGGTGGTGATTGGACAAAGGCTTCTTAAGTAATTGAGCTGACAAGATTAATTTTAGGTAATTTCTATAATTAAAGGGTAATAACTCTTGATTGCCTTAAGTGATATGGCTAGTTATCAAACTTGTCCGAGATATTATGCCAATACACATTCTGACCAAATTTGGTGATGATTGGACAAAGGCTTTTAAAGTTATTTAGCTGACAAGACCAATTTTAGGTAATTTCTATAAATAAAGGGCAATAACTCTTGATTGACTAAAGTGATATGGCAAGTTATCGAACTTGTCCGAGATATTATGTCAATACACATTCTGATTAAATTTGGTGATGATTGGACAAAGGCTTTTTAAGTAATTGAGCTGACAAGACCAATTTTAGGTAATTTCTATAATTAAAGGGTTATAACTCTCGATTGCCTAAAGTGATATGGCTAGTTATCAAACTTGTCCAAGATATTATGCCAATACACATTCTGACCAAATTTGGTGATGATTGGACAAAGGCTTTTAAAGTTATTTAGCTGACAAGACCAATTTTAGGTAATTTCTATAAATAAAGGGCAAGAACTCTTGATTGACTAAAGTGATATGGCAAGTTATCGAGCTTGTCCGAGATATTATGTCAATACACATTCTGATTAAATTTGGTGATGATTGGACAAAGGCTTCTTAAGTAATTGAGCTGACAAGACCAATTTTAGGTAATTTCTATAATTAAAGGGTTATAACTCTCGATTGCCTTAAGTGATATGGCTAGTTATCAAACTTGTCCGAGATATTATGCCAATACACATTCTGACCAAATTTGGTGACAAAGGCTTCTATGGTGATGATTGGACAAAGGCTTCTAAATTTATTTAGCTGACAACAAACTGGACGCCACCCGGCCGCCCTCCCGCCCATACGCCGCAGGTAAAACTATAATATGTTCTGTTTTTTCAAAACAGACGTATAAAAAGGGGCATTACTGAATAATTATTTCTTCGAAAAACAGGCGAGCTAATAAAACTTATAATTTTCCAGAACTGTTGTTACATATTTTTTATGAAGTCACCGTCACAGTGACGGTTTCAAAGTATGCAGATGTCTCAAACTATATCATATCGCAGCTAAATGGTAAGAAGGTACAAAACACTAACTTACATAAGTAATAAAGGACATCCATAGACAGCATAGCACATTCTCAAACTTGTAAAACCACTGGATACTGGACTACTACCAAATATTGTCAAACATTCCTGAAAAAGAGACAAATCTCAGTATTAAAACAGTTTTTATTCGCATTAAGATTTATTTTCCCTAATACTCACAAATTCTTTTCTCACGATTTCATAATCACAATGAATAATGCCTGGAATTTTAAAATATCAGAAAATATGCTACTTAAGCCGATTTGATGATTTAAAGTATATTAAATGTTGACACTTTGGTACAAACTAGTAACGCATTATAATAGTGTTTTTCACAAATAGCCTCTTGTTTATTAAGCTGTTTGAATACATCAAAAAACAGGCGAGCTAATAAAACTTATAATATTCAAGAACTGTTGTTATACATATTTTTTATGAATCACTGTCACGATGACGGTTTTCAAAGCATGCAGATGTCTCAAACTATATCATATCGCAGCTAAATGGTAAGAAGGTACAAAACACTAACTTACATAAGTAATAAAGGACATCCATAGCCAGCATAGCACATTCTCAAACTTGTAAAACCACTGGATACTGGACTACTACCAAATATTGTCAAACATTCCTGAAAAGAGACAAATCTCAGTATTTTCTCAGTTTCCGAGGTTTCACTTTGGTTATTTCCAAACATACAAGTTATTTTACTTTCAAATTAATTTGAACAAATCAAAATTGAGATAATTAGGGGGAATTAAGGGCAGACATAAACTCACATATTGGAAGTGAATCTCCAGTCAATGCCATTTGAAAGTATAATTTGAAAAAGAAATTAGACTGTAAAACACGTTGCATAATACGGAGATTGTTCAAGACGAGCAATTTTTCCTTTTCCCAAAATGGTTCTAATTCTTCACGAAAAGTAATTACAATTTTCCTGATTTTACAATTTTTCCAGAGATGTTTTTCACAGCAGATAACTCTTAAAATGATACAAATCAGAGAAAAGGTTAAAGATGCCCACAGATAGTTGATTGTTTGGTGCTTTACGCCGCTTTCAACAATTTTTCAGTTATATCAGGAAATTTCCTGGTTAATGTTACCAGTACTACTGGTTCATCTATCCTGACACCAGCCAGTCAGTCATATCCATTTGCTAACCCTGCAACCCTGATCACCAAGGAGGGCAGTCATCACTACCATTTTTAATGTCTTTTGTATGACCCGGCCAGGGATTGACCCCTTGACCAGTTCCTGCTCACAGATATTGAGATAATGAAGAGGTCATGATTTTATACCAATAAAACAGTGAGATTAATCCTGAAGAATGCCTGATCTTCCTTCAATACTAAACTCCTGGAATATTTCCTCCTGTATGAAGGCATTGGCTTGAACACATTTGGCATCTTCTACTGTCACTTTTAAACCCATTGGGCTCACAAACATGGTTGCGAAGTAATACTTTCCCTCAATCCCTGACAAAAAATAATCCTTCTGACATAGAAAGACATCACATAAAGAAACATGATAATACGAGCAAGCGAAAGGCCTTTTTGACCCATTACCTTTTTAAACATTGTCTCATTTTCTGTTTTCAATTTTGAGTCAAATTAGAAAGTAAACATTGTGAAAAAGTAGAACTTATTTTTGAACAAATACACTACATAATAAGTTTATTTGTCTTTGTTATGAATGAAATATTGGCACAAAACTCTGCAAACTTGTCCGTTTTCTAGATTACAATTATCCCCTTACAGTGTGCTTACTGCATAAGATACTGCAATGAAATAGTGCAACAGCGTTTTAAATATTTGTTTTTGAAATATATTAATAAGAAAACAGTATTACCGAGACGATTCTTTTGAGTACCAACAGCATAGGGTTTAGTGAAGTAATAAGCGAGCTATTATGTGGAAAAGACCAGTTTACTCCCCCTAGTCCCCTGGATGATTCTAAGTGTGTTTGCCAAATAAGGCACACAGTTCTGTGAGGGGGTAACGCCTATGCATACTGCAAGGGGAGAAAACAACAAACAATCAAAATCTACCTGTTGGTCTGAGTTTGGGTACACTGGAATGATTCCATTAAATCCGAGTCTTTCGGAAAATCAGACTTAAATAATGAGATTCTTACATTGTTATCTAGGTATATAAAACCATTTCCATTTTTACTACAAGTATCATACAACTCACCGTCTTAACTTTCAACATGTCATTTTTCAATCCTATCATATATGCATTTAAAATATCTTCATGCACTATTTTGTAAGAGCTATACTACTTTATTTTCCGAATGAAGACATTATTTATTATTCAACTAGAAATACTTAGAACATATTGTTTGCTTATTAATTCTTAGCTTGCAAGTATGCAATCTGTACACGAAATTTGAAGCATACAAGCTTTAAGACAAATCTTTTAAGTAAAACTAATAATTTTATGTAATTTCTGCATAGATCTAAACAAACGATTTCATGTAATTTGACCACTTCTGCATGGAGATATATTTTGACATGCCTGCAGCAAACAACTTTTAAAAACATTTTGGCAAATGGAAACATTGCTAAACATGAGCAATTTCAACTGTTAACACATCTTTTCATCTCATCAAAAAGTGTACATGTACTTTCATTTAAACAGATTTTCAATAATTTTGCCTTGATTTTTTTCACAAAGTTATCTGCCGCAGATTTGTTGAATGTGGGGGAACGTTAAAAACATTGTGGCAAAAGGAGAAATTACTTGTTTTGAGCAATTTTTCCTTTTGTTACAATGTTTTCAAAAGACGTAAGGAAGCGTCTATATGTGGGAAAGGGGGGGTTAATGGCCTTTGTATTCCTTACATGTATACTACCGGCATTTCCGAATGTAGAGTCTAAAATGAGGATTATTAGGAGATAGCATGAACTGTAAGACATCACTTGTCATATCTAATTCATTGAACGCTTCCTTCAGGCATTCAGACTGAAAATTAATTAAAAAAAATACAAGCTAATGAATGTAAATGATATTCTGTATTTAGAGCATACTGTTTCGCTTTCAGCTATTAATGTCAAGTTTAAACATCAAGGATTAAAGAATGAAGTGTTTGTTCAAACTTGCACAAGTATATGAAATATGATGATTGAAAATATTTGAATTTCATGAAACTCAATATCACAAGAAACAAAGAAATGGTAGGGAATTTTTTCTTTCAAGGCAATATGAATTTTCTTGGAAATGTATATTAGGCCACATCACACATAAAGAATTACACGTAATTAAATGTAATGCCGTCATCTGATTTAACTATAAATATGAAGAAGGGTACTAGATGTATCTTTGATCCAAATTTGAAAGCCCTACGACTAGTACTTATTTAGACAAGAGGGCCATGATGGCCCTGGATCGCTCACCTTAATTATACAATGTACTGCAATGCAAAACACATCAAGACAATTATTCTGAATGCATCCTCCACAGTGTTAACAATATTTTCCTTCATTTTGCCTAGTGATCTATATTTTTTTACCTGATATGACCCATATTCCTACATGGACTAGATATCATTAAGACAACATACTGACAAAGTTTCAACTTGCTCAAAGTAAAAATGCGGCCTCCATAGTTTGAACAATATTTTCCTTTATTGACCTAGTTTCTGATCCAATATGACCCATATTCGAACTTGACCTAGATATAATTCAGACAAACATTCTGACCAAATTTCAAGCTGCTGAAGCAAAAAATGTGGCATCCAAAGTGTTCACAAGATTTTCCTTCAATTTGATCTAGTGACCTAGTTTTTGACCCGGCATAACCCATATTCGAACTTGACCTAGATAAATTTCAAGCCGCTGAAGCAAAACATGCGGCTTCTACAGAGTTAACAAGATTTTCCCTTAATTTGGCCTTGTGACCTAGTTTCTAATCCAATATGGCCCATATTTAAACTTGACCTAGATATCTTCAAGACAAACATTCTGACCAAATTTCAAGTTGCTGAAGCAAAAAATGCGGCATCAAAAGTGTTAACAAGATTTTCCTTCAATTTGATCTAGTGACCTAGTTTTTGACCCGGCATAACCCATATTCGAACTTGACCTAGATATTTTTAAGACAAACATTCTGACAAAATTTCAAACTGCTTAAGCAAAAATTGCCCAATCATGGTGACAATGTGTGTCCAGTAACTCTTTTGACCTTTAACCCTTTGACCTCTGAGTGTGACCGTCACCTTTGAGGTACAAGCCATCTCATCAAGGTGAACATGTGTGTCCAGTAACTTGAGAATCCTACGATGCATGGTTGAGATGCGGGCCGGACAAGGTAGTCCTATCAAACAGTACTTACTCATTTTGATGTTTGACCTCTAAGTGTGACCTTGACCTTTGAAGTACAGGCCTGGGCCTTGTGCGCAACACGCCGCCTCATCATGGTGAACGTTTGTGTCAAGTTTCTTTGAAATCCTATAATGCATGGTTGAAATGTGGGCCGGACAAGGTACAGTCCTTTCAAATAGTACTCATTTCAACCTTTGACATGTAAGTGTGACCTTGACATTTGAGGACACCCGGTTTCGAAATCCCCGACGTTAACCACTCGACCACAGCGGATTCCTATTTAATATGTCTTTCTTTGTAAAACTGACCCTCGTATCGAACACTGCCCTGTTTCGGTGATTTGAAAAGTACTATTGCATCATTTGACTATGTTGTCTCTGTCAATAGCTTTTGAATCTTTTGTAAATATGGATAAAATACATACATTTTATGCAGAATATTTCAAATAACCTAGTGAACCTAGTGAAAAATAATCTCTTTTCCAAATTTCATTTTTTTTAACTGAATGCTGCACTACAGATCTTTTGCAATACTGTTATTTGAATTGGTCACTACCCTTAAATCATGTACAGTGTGTGCTCTTAATGTTATCTTTATACAGAACTAGAAAAAAAACCACTAAAAAACAATTAAAACACTGAAGAAACCGCGATCCGGGCTACCACACAATTCTTAAATTTGTCGCATGTTAAACTTGGTGTGCAGAAAAGTGGGACAAGTGAGAATCAATTAGCAGGACAAGTGGCATTCTGAAAGTCACTTGTCCTGGACAAGTGGCTGAATTTTTTTTTTGTACAGCCCTGTCAGGCCTGGGTCTTGTGCGCGACACGCCGCCTCATCATGGTGAACGTTTGTGCCACGTTTCTTTGAAATCCTATGCATGGTTGAAATGCAGGCCGGACAAGGTACAGTTCTATCAAATAGTACTCATTTTGACCTTTGACTTCTAAGTGTGACCTTGACATTTGAGGTACAGGCCTGGATCTTGTGCGCGACACGCCGCCTCATCATGGTGAACGTTTGTGCCAAGTTTCATTCAAATCCTATGATGCATGGTTAGGATGCGGGCCGGACAAGGTTAGGTGGGCCTGACAGACACACAGACGTAAAAGGGCTATAACTCTGTAAAATAACATGCAATTGTAAGACCTTTAATATGGCTTCCGACCGACCGACCGACACAGTGACTCCTATATACCCCCCCAAAACTTTGTTTTTTGGGGGTATAATAAGAAAGTAAACATTGTGAAAAAGTAGAACTTATTTTTGAACAAATACACTACATAATAAGTTTATTTGTCTTTGTTATGAATGAAATATTGTCACAAAACTCTGCAAACTCTGTTAAATTCTAGTAGAATACAATTATCCCCTTAGAGTGTGCTAACTGCATAAGATACTGCAATGAAATAGTGCAACAACGTTATATTTGTTTTTGAAATATATTTATAAGAAAACAGTATTACAAGAGCAAAACTGAAGTTCACTAAAAATAAGTAAGATGAACGAATCCAATGAGTATGTGCGAGTCAACTAGAAAGTTACATCTAGGGCTTTACCTCCTTGAAATTGATCGCTTTAAGTATATTGGAAACATTCTTAGCATTATCGATCTTCGACAAGAAAAGGTACTGATCATCATCGGATTCCTGCGACGTCGACAGTGCCATGGGCATGATTTTGTTTTCAATTATATCTGTTACGCTACCATCTGTTACCGAAATCGCTAATCGCACACCATTTACGCATGCACACCGTTTAAGTCGGTAAGAAGAGGCGGGGTTTACGTCTTGATGGGCGGAACATATATATATGAAATTTTAAAGTATATCAGCTATAAAAGTTTATATGGAGGAGATATATTCACTCCATATCATCTTGAATTTATCATAAATATATTGCAGTATATGATGTACATCAGTATATGGTGAAATATACGATATATAATAATTGAAATATGACATATGAAATTGTATAGTACATACATAACAAAATTATATGGAGATAAATTTAGTTTCTACTGTTCCCATCCTGTTTTGAATTATTAGCTACGATAGGTCTATAAGTATAATTTATTATGAAAAAGGTAGGTTTACATATAGACATAAGCAGAAACTATGTTATAACGTCCCATAACAGTAGATTCAAGTGCATATAACATATATGTTGTTACAGCCTACATTTTATACAGAGGCATACGTTTTGCAGGGACGTAGCTAAGAGGGATAGGCAACTCCACCTGTACACCTGTTATCTGGTTAAAATGTCACACATAGAAATACAATTGTCAAAATGTTCACATTTTGTAGCAAATATAACTTTGAATTCACAATTGGCACATAAACAAAACATACATATTCTGAAAGCTTAACATTTCAACTAAGGTTACAGATACATTGAATAATTGGAATTTCTTTGTATTTCAATCAATGACTGTTTAAAAGACACAGATATTGGGATTTCTGAATTATATTATTTTTTTCCAAAAATTAATAGACTGACATTTTTCATACGGATAACATATTATCAAAACCTGTAATATATTGAAATATTTTTATATCTTGAATAGTTTTTGAGTTTTACTTGCTACAAATGTCGGCACGAGTGATATTTTAGTATATAATTTAGCTACTTATCCCTCTTATCTGCGTCCCTGGTTATAGTATTCTATAGTCACTGCAGCATATAGGCCTACAAATAACATATTTGCATAACATATCAAGATATAAAACATTAGTATATCTATACTTGTCAATTTGTAGAGAATGTGATCCGTTCGTAAACAGGAATATCTGTACAGTTGAGTACACCATTGAAGTCAGGTATAATGTTTGGTCTAATATACGCTATAAAAAAAAAAGTTATAGTGGAGCACACCATTGAAGTCGGGTATACTGTTTGGTCTAATATACGCTATAAAAAAAAGAGATATAGTGGAGCACACTAAAGTATAGGCTATAAAGTAGATGCCTGGGTGCACACCATTTAAGTCAGGTGTTATGTATGGTAAAATATAAACTATAAAGTAGATGAAATGATGCACACCATTCAAGTCGGTTCTAATACATGGTCGAATATACGCTATAAAGTAGATGAAATGGTGCACACCAATCAAGTCGGTTCTAATGTATGGTCAAGTATAGGCTATAAAGTAGATGAAATGGTGCACAACATTCAAGTCGGTTCTAATATATAGTCAAATATAGGCTATAAAGTAGATGAAATGGTGCACACCATTCAAGTCGGTTCTAATATATAGTCAAATATAGGCTATAAAGTAAATGAAATGGTGCACACCATTCAAGTCGGTTCTAATACATGGTCAAGTATAGGCTTTAAAGTAGATGAAATGGTGCACACCATTCAAGTCGGTTCTAATACATGGTCAAATATACGCTATATTATAAAGTAGATGAAATGATGCACACCATTCAAATCGGTTCTAATATATGGTCAAATATACGCTATAAAGTAGATGAAATGATTGCACACCATTCAAGTCGGTTCTAATATATGGTCAAATATACGCTATAAAGTAGATGAAATGATGCACACCATTCAAGTCGGTTCTAATACATAGTCAAGTATACGCTATAAAGTAAATGAAATGGTGCACACCATTCAAGTCGGTTCTAATGTATGGTCAAATATAGACTATATAGTAGAGGAAATGGTGAACACCATTCAAGTCGGTTCTAATACATGGTCGAATATACGCTATAAAGTAGATGAAATGATGCACACCATCCAAGTCGGTTCTAATGTATGGTCAAGTATAGACTATATTGTAGAGGAAATGGTGCACACCATTCAAGTCGGTTCTAATATATGGTCACATATAGGCTGTAAAGTAGATGAAATGGTGCACACCATTCAAGTCGGTTCTAATACATGGTCAAATATAAGCTATAAAGTAAATGAATTGGTGCATACCATTCAAGTCGGTTCTAGTATATGGTCACATATAGGCTGTAAAGTAGATGAAATGATGCACACCATTCAAGTCGGTTCTAATACATGGTCAAATATACGCTATAAAGTAGATGAAATGATGCACACCATTCAAGTCGGTTCTAATACATGGTCAAATATAAGCTATAAAGTTAATGAATTGGTGCACACCATTCAAGTCGGTTCTAATGTATGGTCAAGTATAGGCTATAAAGTAGATGAAATGATGCACACCATTCAAGTCGGTTCTAATGTATGGTCAAGTATAGGCTATAAAGTAGATGAAATGATGCACACCATTCAAGTCGGTTCTAATACATAGTCAAGTATAGGCTATAAATTAGATGAAATGCCGGGTGCACACCATTCAAGTCGGTTCTAATATATGGTCAAATATAGGCTATAAAGTAAATGAAATGGTGCACACCATTCAAGTCGGTTCTAATATATGGTCACATATAGGCTGTAAAGTAGATGAAATGATGCACACCATTCAAGTCTGTTCTAATACATGGTCAAATATACGCTATAAAGTAGATGAAATGATGCACACCATTCAAGTCGGTTTTAATATATGGTCAAATATACGCTATAAAGTAGATGAAATGGTGCACACCATTCAAGTCGGTTCTAATATATAGTGAAGTATATGCTATAAAGTAGATGAAATGGTGCACACCATTCAAGTCGGTTCTAATACATAGTCAAGTATAGGCTATAAAGTAGACGAAATGATGCACACCATTCAAGTCTGTTCTTATGTATGGTCAAGTATAGGCTATAAAGTAGATGAAATGGTGCACACCATTCAAGTCGGTTCTAATACATAGTCAAGTATAGGCTATAAAGTAGACGAAATGGTGCACACCATTCAAGTCGGTTCTAATATATGGTCACATATAGGCTGTAAAGTAGATGAAATGGTGCACACCATTCAAGTCGGTTCTAATACATGGTCAAATATAAGCTATAAAGTAAATGAATTGGTGCATACCATTCAAGTCGGTTCTAGTATATGGTCACATATAGGCTGTAAAGTAGATGAAATGATGCACACCATTCAAGTCGGTTCTAATACATGGTCAAATATACGCTATAAAGTAGATGAAATGATGCACACCATTCAAGTCGGTTCTAATACATGGTCAAATATAAGCTATAAAGTTAATGAATTGGTGCACACCATTCAAGTCGGTTCTAATGTATGGTCAAGTATAGGCTATAAAGTAGATGAAATGATGCACACCATTCAAGTCGGTTCTAATGTATGGTCAAGTATAGGCTATAAAGTAGATGAAATGATGCACACCATTCAAGTCGGTTCTAATACATAGTCAAGTATAGGCTATAAATTTGATGAAATGCCGGGTGCACACCATTCAAGTCGGTTCTAATATATGGTCAAATATAGGCTATAAAGTAAATGAAATGGTGCACACCATTCAAGTCGGTTCTAATATATGGTCACATATAGGCTGTAAAGTAGATGAAATGATGCACACCATTCAAGTCTGTTCTAATACATGGTCAAATATACGCTATAAAGTAGATGAAATGATGCACACCATTCAAGTCGGTTTTAATATATGGTCAAATATACGCTATAAAGTAGATGAAATGGTGCACACCATTCAAGTCGGTTCTAATATATAGTGAAGTATATGCTATAAAGTAGATGAAATGATGCACACCATTCAAGTCGGTTCTAATACATAGTCAAGTATAGGCTATAAAGTAGACGAAATGATGCACACCATTCAAGTCTGTTCTTATGTATGGTCAAGTATAGGCTATAAAGTAGATGAAATGGTGCACACCATTCAAGTCGGTTCTAATACATAGTCAAGTATAGGCTATAAAGTAGACGAAATGGTGCACACCATTCAAGTCGGTTCTAATATATGGTCAAATATAGGCTATAAAGTAGACGAAATGGTGCACACCATTCAAGTCGGTTCTAATACATAGTCAAGTATAGACTATAAAGTAGATGAAATGGTGCACACCATTCAAGTCGGTTCTAATATATGGTCCAATATACGCTATAAAGTAGATGAAATGGTGCACACCATTCAAGTCGGTTCTAATACATAGTCAAGTATAGGCTATAAAGTAGACGAAATGGTGCACACCATTCAAGTCGGTTCTAATATATGGTCAAATATAGGCTATAAAGTAGACGAAATGGTGCACACCATTCAAGTCGGTTCTAATACATAGTCAAGTATAGACTATAAAGTAGATGAAATGGTGCACACCATTCAAGTCGGTTCTAATATATGGTCCAATATACGCTATAAAGTAGATGAAATGGTGCACACCATTCAAGTCGGTTCTAATACATGGTCAAATATAAACTATAAAGTAGATGAAATGGTGCACACCATTCAAGTCTGTTCTAATGTATGGTCAAATATAGGCTATAAATTAGATGAAATGCACACCATTCAAGTCTCTTCTAATATATGGTCAAATATAGGCTATAAATTAGATGAAATGCCGGGTGCACACCATTCAAGTCTGTTCTAATAGATGGTCAAATATAGGCTATATAGTAGATGAAATGGTGCACACCATTCAAGTCTGTTCTAATGTATTGTCAAATATACGCTATAACGTAGATGAAATGGTGCACACCATAGAAGTCAGGTGTGGTGTATGGTCAAATATACGCTATAAAGTAGATAAAAGGGTGCACTTTTTGTATTTCTTACTAAAAGACGGAATCATCAAATAATGTGGTTGTATATATTTTATTACTAAAAGACGGAATCATCAGAAAATGCGGTTGTATATATACATGGCAAATATGTATATAAATAATCTGGGAATAACATACTTTCCTGAATATAATTGACTACTTGACAGAGAAGCGAACTAAAACTGAAATGCAAGTGTTTTAACGATAATCTGTCTGGTTTTATCGTACCCATTATGTGTTTTTTTCTGATTTCCTCACTGAAAGTTTGTTTAATCAGACTAATTTCATAAGGAAATTGCCTAATAATATACGTATATTAAAATCCCGTCCTTTAATTGTATCCGAAACGAGCGAAAACGATCTCCTAGTAGTGAGACGAGGTGCGTTAAAACTGCTGTAGTCAATATTTTTTGTAAGAACATTCCCCTATATCATTAACACTTGAAAACGATATCCAAGTAGTGAGTCGAGTCTATTCAGACAACGGCTGTCCCTGGTATCAGAAAGTCGTGAAAACATGGTAGCCAGTATGCCTGGTTGAAACTGAATGGAAGTGTATTCCGACAACGTGTTCATTCCATTCTGAACACAGAAGTGGCCAGTAACCATGTCCTATGTATAAGAAAGACGTGAACACGATCTCCAAGTAGTGAGGCTAGGTACCCGGAGTCCCCCTTATATATGGCAGCAGCAGACTTAAGAAATCCATTTGGGTTCACAAATAAACTCAAAAGAAACAAGAGAATAACTTCCATATTGTAATTTTAATAACTTTACAATTTTAAACAATAAAAGTCAAGGAAATTATTCATTTAGATTAAATTATTTTACATATAGGCAAAAGTATTGAAAATCTTTACAAGAGATGAAAACATTGCGGCAGAAGAAGAAAATGCATGTTTTAGCAATTTCTCCTTTTGTCAAATTGCGTCTTCAAGTGGGAAAGGGATAAACACTTATATGGTGCCGTTTAATTTTTAGTTAAAAACATCTTAGGAAGAAAAAACATTGAACAATATGATGTCCAAAAACATTGTGAAAAAGTGAGAAATTACTTGTTTTGAGGGATTTATATTATTTCCACAAATTGTATGTTGCAAAAATGAAACAATTATTCTTTTTGTGGAAAGGTTTAACCCTTTCCCATTTGCAAACACCTTTTGATGCACCTGCAAAACATCTTTGAAATCATTGTGGCAAAAGGTGAAAATTCCCATGAAGAGCACATTCTCTCCTTTTGCCTGTGTTCTCAACTCTTTTCAATAGTTCTATTATTATTTAAAGTTTTTCAAAATTTTCCCAATTGAGTTGTCGGAAGCAGATTCATTGTATGTTTGAAAGAGTTAAGAGAATGTTGTAAGTGTACTCAGAGATCAGCCTGCAGAGATGAGTGGTTTTATTTTTTAAACAAAGTAATAATGTACAAATTAACACAAAGTATTTTGCAGCAGATATCTAAGTTAATTGAGATTGTTGGTTTTTCAACAAAATTACAGTCATATCACTGCATGTGTTTCGTAGTCTATATTTTATTCTAAAGGAACTGGCTACTTTCCAACCACTATTATATTTATTTCATTTATAGTATGACAAATGAAATACATTAGAAGAATGCCCTCTGAACATCATAAGAAGAATGAAATGCTGATTCAAAGTTTGTCGGTTGCATTAAGAACAGTATCCAGTGCATTTTCACACTAATTTCAATGTGAAAAAAAGGAAATATGTAAAAGCAAGTTGAAATGTTGAGAAAATGCACAGAATGTACTATGACAAGTGTTCAGAAGATGGTATGAACCCTGTTTTAATTGGTATGTACCAGAACATATCTGATTATGAATTTAACCTCAGGGTTTCATAAAGAAATAAAAGATATGTTTGACTTTTTGTAAGCTTTCATAATACACATGAAAATGAAAAAGAAACGAGATTCCTAAATTGTTAACTTTAATTTTTTCCAGGTGAAACTTACAAGTCTCTGGTTTTGGCAAATTTAAACCCAAGAGTTGTTGTATGTAAAATTTCTTAGGGAATTACTAGGCTACTAAGTTATTGCCAAGTACCAAAATTTGAAACTTCACCGGAGAAGTTTTCTTGAAAGTTTTTAAATCAAATTTCTTTATAAAAAAAAAAATATTCCTTCAGATGTAATATTAAAGAAGAAATACAGAAACTCCAGCTTTAATGGCTTCAAAGAAGATATCTTTAGTTTTCAACGTAAACAAATTACAAGTCCCTGGATAGGGGGACATTCTAAGGAAAGGAGCATCATTTGTACAACATCTAGAGGAACAGCTAGGTAATGCCACAATCGAAACAATGTAACTCTAGCTATATGGCTTGAAGGAATATGTTAGAGGGTCACCCAAAACATATTTCTACATTTTTTTTTGGAAATGGACCCGATACTTTCGGAGAATATTTTAAAGTTTCACTCTATAGCCATTTAAGGCAAAACAGCCCCGCCCCCTGGCGGCCATATTTTTCAATGAATCAACATGGCTTTAAAAATCTGATAGAGGTTCATCTAAGGAACATTTATGAAAAACATTTCTACTTCTTTTTTTTTTGTGGGGACATTGAGAGGATGCTTTCTGTGTGAAGTTTTACCCCATTTGACCCACTGGTTACAGAGAAGAAGATGTTGACGCACAATGGCCGTCGGACAAAAGGCTATCACAATAACATGCCTTGAGCACTTTTTGCTAATAATATTGGTTCTTTAAAATTTAGAATATTCATCAAATTTAAAATGAGAATGAATTTAGGATGGTTGTTGAATGCTGACCCTGAAACTAAACTCTGTAATGGCCTCTATGTGTTTAACCCTCGACCTGATGATGAGTCAACTTTTTAGGAATATCAATATAAAAATATTGAGCTGGGCAGTCAACAGTATAAAGCCTGGTCAGTTGCCTGGCCTGGCTCTATACTGGTGGCACATGTTTCACAAAATTGGTTCTATGCAGCAGTCAAACGGTGGACCCTTACCTACATACAACAAATCTGAAACAGACGAAAATCGCTATTAATTGAAATATAATTATTAAAAAGAGTTGAAAACATTGTGGCAAGTTCTGCTTTTGCCAAAATGTTACCAAAAGTCATCTGTTGCAGAGGCGTCAGAAAGCATATGAATGAGAGAAAGAGTTGAAACCCTATCTTTGATACAGAGAGGAACATTTGATACCTTTGCAGCAGACCTGCTCATAAACATTGTTGGAGAAGAAGAAGCAATTTCTTTTCCAACAATGTTTTAAAATCTATATCCGATTTATACTACAATTTTATCCTCAGACGTTTTCAATGCAGATTACTCACAGAGAGCTTATATATTTTGCTAAAAGACAACGTATTGCTGTAGAGGGCGGAGATCTATTTAAACTGTCAACCTCCAATAAGGGCGGAGCTTAATAGAAACTGACACCCGACTTAAATGGTGTGCATGCTTATATGGTGTGCATTTAGCGGTCTCCCATCTGTTACCCGCCATTTTATTGCGGAGTCGTGAGAAATGCAATAGCATATAAATTACACAAATGAGTAAGGGTAATAAATGGGAACAGTTGTATTCATCCATATTTTCACTAATTTGTTGAATTTAACTAGACCATATGTATTTTCTTGATAGTGACGGATCGAGCGATTTAAAAAAAAACATGTACTCCTGAATTTACCTTGCTTTCTGACACCTCTGCAGCAGACGGCTTCATGAAAACATGGTGACAAAAGAAGAAATTGCTCAAAACAAGCAATTTTCTCCTTTTGCCACAATGTTTTCAACTCTGTTCAATAATTATGATTTCATTTATAGAAAGTTTCCATATTTATGCCAAGATGTTTTTAAAGTCTGCTTCAAATTTCCTGTTTGAGGGAAAGGGTTAACATAAAAATGTGTTTATGCATGAAGGATATCTTGGCTCGATCTACATTGAGTTTATGAACTTGGGTAACAATTCAACCGACTTGTTGACACATTCCAACGCCTCTGTAGAAGATGACTTTTGAAAACATTGAGACAAAAGAAGAAATTGCTCAAAACAACCAATTTCTCCTTTGACCTTCAACTTTATTCAAAAGTTATAGAGATTTACCATGGTTTTGCCTAGATGATTTCAAAGTTGACTGCTACAGATTTGAAGTATGTGGGAAAGGGTTAACTATTCTTCAGAACTTTGCAATCACCAAAATTCCAGAGATCAGCCCGAGCCTGTGTGCATTCGGATATTGGTCCTTCCACTTCTACAATAAGTCATGCATTGAAGCGCCCTGGTAGCCTTTGGAGAACGAGAACAATTATAAATACAATTTAACCCTTTCCAACATACAACAAACTTGCAGTAGACGACTTTGAAAACATCTAGGCAAAACTTTGGAATATCTTTTGAAATGAAAATATAATAATTGAATAGAGATGAAAACATTGTGGATAAAGGAGAAATTGCTCATGTGGGAAAGGGTTAATCAAATTGCAATTAATTTCTAAACTATCTTTAATCATTTTTCATGTGATTTGGCCCAATTGTCTATACAGCTTTATCTTTTGAACTAAATGCATAAATTAATGTATATATATAGAAATGTACTGCCATTCAACTGGGTTGAAACATTGAAAACAACCAAGAATCTTCAGTTTTATACAGATTTAATATTCTTTACTTTTTAAAAAAAGACATACGGATTTTAGATGTAAATTAATCTATAGACTAACAAAATACAATGTATTTACATATTTATGACACACAATTATATACCAATCACAATATGCTTTCTAAATTTAGTAAATGTATTTAAAAGTTGCTATATGAGTCTAAATAATGAATCAAATTTACAAATTGAGTTATTTTTCAAACTTACCTAGTTAATAGTGAAAACTTTTGAAATGATGTAAAGAATATAGTTGATTTATATTGTATTATTACATTATCCTTTTATTTTTCAAATGTAGATGTTGGAAAGGTTTAACCCTTTTCTACATAGACGGCTCTGCAGCAGAAGACTTTTGACAACATTGGAACAAAAGGAGAAATTGCTCAATTCTTTTTTTTCCCCCACAAAGTCCCTCAATTTTGTTTCAAGAGTCTTACTTACATTAACTGATATTTGCATCATTTCCCTGATACAGCATTTTTAGAGCTGTCTACTTATACCCTTTCCCATATGTAACAAGACACTTGTGCCTCTGCAGGAGACAACTTTTCAAAACATTGTGGCTTAAGGAGAAAATTGCTCATGTTTGAACAATTTCCCCTTTTGCCCAAATGTTTTCAACTCATATTTGCTATCCAATAATTTTAACTTTCATTAGCAGAAATTTTCTATATATTATATTTTTAGATATTTCCAAAGTTGTCTGCTGCAGATGTGTTGTATGTGGGAAAGGGTTAAGGAAAAAAATATATCACATATATATATATATATATATATATCGGAGAATGAGGAAATATTTTGAATCAGTGTAAAAAAAAGAAGTACAAGTAAGTCAAACTGTAATAAGGTATGCCCTTCAAGTGGCCATAACTTAAGGCTGTCTGTGGTGAACATGTAGCTTGGTTGATCTGACTGGAAAGAATTTTCTTTAACAGTTATTTTTCAAAAGCATTAACAATTTCTCTGTTGAAGTATAAAGGTGAATTGCTTTCTATAGTTCCTTATTATAAGGAAGTCTTTAACCCTTTCCCTCATATAGACTCTTTCTGACGCCTCTGCAGCAGACGGCTTTTCGAAAACATGGCCACAAAAGAAGAAATTGCTCAAAACGAGCAATTTCTCATTTTGTCACCATGTTTTCAACTCCATTCAATTATTGTTCTTCCATTAAAAGTGATTTCTGTGGTTTTGCCAAGGCGTTTTCAAAGTCGACCGCTGCAGATTTGTTGTATGTGGGAAAGGGTTAAAAACTGTACCATATTCAAACATGTATGGAAATATATACAGTAATGCATTAAGTACTGATTATGGTAATACATATATATATTAATATACATTTTTCATACATTAGTCAATCCGTAACCATGATGATATTATAGTAAATGACAGATCAGTTAGCAGATTGATGATACAAGGATAATTAAGGTTTTTACTGATAATTTACAGAAATGTTTTGTATATAATGCAGTAAAATAAGGAGTAACTTACTCACTTTTATTAACTTATTCCCCCCCCCCCCCCCCCCCCCCCCCCCCCCCCCCCCCCCACACACATTTTCTACACTGTATATATTTCATACCGATTTTCAATTATTTTCTTTAGATGTTTTCAATTCAGAAAAAATAAACACTTTCCCTTTAATATACAAACGCATTTTGACGTCTCTGCTGGAGACAACTTTTGACAACATTGTAACATGATGAGCAATTTCCTCTTTTCTCACAATGTTTTCACCTCTGTTCAGTTAATATACTTTCATTTACAGAGATTCACATATTTGCCAAGATGTTAACAAGGTTGCCTGCTTGAATTTTGTTCTATGTGGGAAAGGGTTCACAAGGGCATATAAGGTAATGGGTTTAACCCTTTCCCTCATATAGACGCTTTCTGACGCCTCTGTAGCAGATGTCTTTTGAAAACATTGTGACAAAAGAAGAAATTGCTCAAAACGACTAATTTTTCCTTTTGTCACAATGTTTTCAACTCTTTTTAATGATTAATCTCTCATTTATGGAGATTTTTCACATGTTTGTATAAATGTTTTCAAAGTTGTCTGCTGCAGATGTTTTGTATGTGAAAAAGTGTTAAGACAGAAGTCAGCACAGAGGTTTGATAAGGTAAATGGTTGCCATTTTCTTACCCATTAAACTGAATTTAAAACTAAAATAAAAGAGAAGAAAATATGCAAACAAGAGTACCGCAAACGGTACATAATACGCCCGTCAGGAACTTCTTTGTAAGTATGTACATGTATGTAGGAAAAAAGTGCGGAAAACCAATATTCTAAGTCCAAAAAGGGGCATAACTCATTCAAAAATTGACGAAATTCGAGGAAATGTGAACTTGATCTGTGATACTTGATTACAAAGCCACATACATAATTTCAGCTCAATACATCAAAGCATGTAGAAACAAAGTGCGGAAAACAAATATTCTAAATAATCGAAATCCCATGAAATATGAACTTGATCTGTGGCACATCATTACAAAGCCTTATACAAAATTTCAGCTCAATAGCTCAAAGTATGTAAGAAAAAAGTGCGGAAAACCCGAACGGACGGACGGACGGAGGGACGGAGGGAGGGACATGACCATACCATAATACGTACCATTTTTAAGAATTGGTCGTATAAAAACTCAATGTAGGAAATCACTACAAATGAAAGTATAATTATTGAAAAGAGTTGAAACTAGGGATGGGACAGGGTACCCGAGTACCCGATTTCTCGATCAGACATCTGAGTACCGGTTATCAAAAAAGGTACTTGAGTACTCGGTTATAATTTCGCCATTTGTTTGTTTTTCATCTGATAAAAGTAAGTTAATTAAAACTTAAAATTTAATGAATTTGTTGTTCTCTCTCTGATCCATTGTAATCCGTTTTACATGGCGATTTGATTGCAATCACGAGTCAATGAAGATCAACGTGACTAATAGGTAGCGATTTAAATGTTATCTCCAGTCAATTTGAAATAATATGTCAAAATTTCACACCTTTGTCGTAATTGTGATTTCAATTGTAATCACATTTTAATAGGGTAGTTGTAAGAAATACACGTTACAATTATTGAATAAGAACTTGATCGTCAAATTATTATAACTATCTTCTATTATTCTCACCTATTCGAATGAAATGGGAAAGCATTAATTATAAACAATTGTGAGATCTTAGTTTTCTTTTTTATGAATGCGGCCCTTCCTCTTGTACGAGGTGTGTTCAAAAAGTACGTGGACTTTTGTAACATTTCAATTATTAAAAAGTGCACAAGAATAAAACGTATATTGCTATGACAAGTAACTTTTCCGCTATATGATTTCCAAATTTCGTGGTGTTATCATATTCTGTTTCGTAGCAACAGCGCTAACAAATATACATGTGATGCTTACCCGGAGCAGTCCGACGTTTTTGGATAACTCGGCGCTCTTTTTGATCTGCTGTTAATATTCGCGGGATCTATCTAGCAGAGACTTTATTCATTCCAAATTTGTCTGTTAAAATGGTGTGAACCGTCCCGACACTTATACCGATCTTCTGTGATATATCTCGGACATAAGGCGCCGATCTCCATCAATCATTTTTTTAACGGATGACGTTAACGCTGCATTAATTTTTGGTTTTCGTCCTATTCTAGGGTCATCTTCTACTGATTCTCTTCCTTCACGAAACAATTTATGCCATTTAAAAACTAAAGATCTACAGACCCGTGGTTTATGTTTGGATTCTTTTAACATTTTCATGGTTTCCGTTGGTGTTTTGCTCAAATTCGCGCAAAATTTAATGACTGCGCGGATTTCCGTGTTTTCGGATAACGACATTTTACGTGCGTTCCCAGCCGCATCTTCGCAAGCCAAGGGTAATTTGTTCATTACATTACCATAATAAGCCTTGGCTGACGGCTTCTTTAAATTTGAATTTCCCGCTCTGCCACCTAGCTTAAAAGCTTTAATTCACATATATATATAATAACTACGCGTTGGGATTCACAGAACGACACGCCTTAAGGCGTGTGGAGCTGTCTTTTAGGTACTCATTGGGAACTCATTGGTATATATAGTTTATAACTCCTTGGTATTTAGTGTTTCCGTAAATATACATCCCAATTCGGAAACGTTCATCGTCCAATAGAATGATCGGTAACAAACGTCGTCGGTTTTCTGTTAATATGGCGACTGCTTCGCTTTGCTTCAGGCCTCGTCGCTTACAACCGCGAAATACGAAGGAGTAAACAGTTTATAATCCAGAATCTTACAGACGAATATTATAGTGAGATCAATCTACGAAGGGACAGATGTGCTTGTGGCCAAGCGGACCGGTAACGGAAACTCACTGACTTATGAGTGTTTCCCTATCATGTTTCCTTGCACAATTGGCTAGTCATCATTATTGCTCCGCTGACTTCCATCATGGAGGAGCAGTGACGGAGACTTGTTAGCCTTGGATTTATAGCAACATACCTGGGAATGGACTCCAGCCAGAACAAGGAGATCGAGAACGGGACGTTCGACTTCGTTTTTGGAAGCCCGGAAGCTTTTTAAGGGAGATGGCGAACTAGAATGTTGACTGAAAATTATCAGGAAAGACTGGGATTAATTGTTGTGGATGAAGTCCACACAGACAGTCATTCAATGGTATGTAATTATAGCTGACAAAATGATTATCTATATATTCTTAGAGTAAATGTTGCACCATAATGTTCAATGCAAACAGATCATAATTCTTGGCAAACTAGCACTGACATTGCAGGTTTATGTATTCCCCACCCATCTGTTGTTATATATTGTCTATGTTGGGTTAGAGTTACTAGTTAGGATCGTTGATATGGAGCCCTGTTGATATACAAGTTCCACCAATGACACCCACTGTTATTTCCAGTATTATTTCTTCTCTTCTTTTTTTCAATTTAATGATTGACTGTGGAAAATATTTTACAATTATAACCATTGTCAAACAGAAAATGGTACAGTATTTACATCAAGCTAGATATAAAACAGGAATAATGATTATTGATATCATAATATGACTCATCTTTAAAAGAAAATTTATTTGAAATGGTCTTATTACTTCTGCTATAATATTTCAATTCATAAGCTTTGAAAGAAAATTAATCATTGCAATTATCATGTAAATTCCTCAGCATATATTATATGTTAAATTTGGGTTAAATTATCATTGAACTTGTGAATGTGTTATTCTGGCCTAAATACACTTTTAGCAGTCTACAATTCTTAAGTTGACAAAAGGTTTATAGAAAGATTATGTCTCCAATGTTGTTGTAGATCAATCCATTCCTACAGTCAAATAATTTTCACAATAATGAAATCTCAACAAGTGATGTGGTTTGATCCTTGGACTGACAAAAAACTACAAAGACTGTTCAAGCTTTCAAGACTGTTCAAGCTATATTACTTTGGAGCTCTAGTTTATTTTTTTGTATCTGATTGAAATAAGCATTTAATGATTATAAGTTGAAATAAATATAGATTAAATTCATATTTGCTTGCATGAAAATGAAAATAATAAATGGAGGTCAGTCAGGCTATGATGTCAACATGTTTATACCAGTTCCAAACTAAACAATTGTTATAGTGTTGAAATTAACATTAAACATTTTCCAACATACAACAAATGTGCAGCAGATGACTCTGAATTTAAAAAGGCAAATACAATGATTTTTACTAAAAAAGTAAGTTTTTAATCATTGAATTCAGTTGAAAACATTGTGGCAAAAGGAGAAATTATTTATCTTGAGATTTTTTTCCTTTTGCCATAATGTTTGCACAAGATGATTGCTGTAGAGGTGTGAGAAAAGCATCTTCATATGGAAAAGGGTTTCTACATGTATGTACAATATTACATGTAAATATTAGTTGATTGAAACAAATATAGTCTATAGATAAAATTCGCATTTGCTTATATTATCAAAACAAGAAAACGAAAAGATGATGTTAATCAGGTTTGTTATGCCAACCTATTCATAATAAGACTTGAAGAGGACAATGAGACACTGAATTGCTCACCCGAATACAGTACTGCCTGAATATGATGTTGCCTGTTAAAAAAATCTGGCATACAGCAAATAAGCATCTTTTTTTCAAAATGTCAAAGCATAACTATAAAAAATCTATACAGCTGAAAGTTTAACCCTTTCCCACATAAAAACAGTTTAAAACGCCTTTGCAGTAGTGAGCAGATGACTTCTGAAACATTGTGTCAAATTGCTCATAATGTCTCCTTAAAATTGCTAAATTCTTTTCTATTCTCTATTAAATAAATGTTCATAAGCTGTCTGCTTCAGATGCATCAAAATGTGTCTGCAAGTGTAAAAGGTTTAAGACAAAATTGATATTGACAGGACATAAATTAAATGATTAAAAAACATATTGTAACATTGCAACTATATCTTGTTAAATGGAGTAGTACATGTAACAATCCGTTTAACATGGTTTATAAAATTACTGTTTTATTAGAGTTTACCCCTTTCCCACAAATTACCCTTGGCTTGGAAAGATGCTGCTGATGTTTACGAGAAAAAGGGGAAATTGATTCTTTAAAGTAATATCCCCTTTTCACAAAGTTTTTTGTGTATAATAAGGCTGCTGCTGGGGCATCATAAAATGTCTTTCAGGTAAAAGTCGAATAGTTTAAAACTTTACATATGACATAATTTGATTATTTACTTGTTTAATACGTTTGTGAGAAAAGGGGAAATTTGTTTCTGTTTAGGTATATCTCCTTTTTTCACAATGTTTGATTATAATGACTAAAGCTTGTTATTAAAAAATTGTGAAGATTCTGATGAGATTAAGTAAATGAGGCATGGAGAGGATGATCTGATCCAGCACTGTTCAGAAATGCCAATTTGAAATTTTTCCCATATAAACAAGCCAAAATAATCTTTGATAACATTGTAAATGCAGTTGCAGCTTAATTCTTAACATGTTTCTTTTTTAGAATTTCAATGATCTGACCAGTTCAACAGAAGGGAATCAAGATCCATTACCAGCAGCCATTTATATCCCAAAGCCTAAAATTTGTCGTCCGCCACCAGGAAAAAGAAGATGCCTGAAATTTGCCAGTCCTGAGTAAGTTTGTCATGTTGTGCACATGTAATTTATACACATCCTTCTTTATGAAAGTGAACTGAGATAACATGCATAGTAATTTTGAGGGAATTGATTGATTGAGGTGTAGCAGAAAAATTCCAAATCATTTCAGCAAAAATATCTCCATAAAATCAAATCTAGGTATAATTATTGAATATATATTGGAGAAAATATTGAAACAAAATGGAGAAATAGTTCATTATCACAATGATTTGAAGAGTCATTTTCCGCAGATGCATCATATACAAGTTATGTCAGCAACTACCAAACCCAAATTGGATTATAACAGACAAAGAGCATACATTATTTACATGCTTCAATTGCATGGACATATTTGTAGATAATTTGTGGAATGACTTCATCACACAGACTGTATTTATGTATTTAACCTTTTCCACATATATACAACAAATATGCAGTAGATGATATTGAAACTGTGAACAAAGGAGGAAATGTTCTTAAAAAGAAATTGTTAATTTTGCCAAATTGCCACAATGTTTTCAAATGTCATCTGCTGAATGAGCTTGCAAGTGGGAAAGCCTTAAAATGGAATATATGACATTTTGAGGGTTTTTAACTTTGTTTCTTTAAACATGATTGTACAACAAAAAGGGCTATTTGTAGGTGACACTCAACTTATAGTATGTACATTTAATCTAGGGGCATTATCACACTTCCATACATGCAACACAACATTGTGGAAAAAGAAGTTTCCTTTTAAGCACATTTTCTAATCTCCTACAAAACATATATAATTTATGTTCGTTTATGTTATTGTAGATACTACCTTTTTACAAAGGTAGTTAAAATGCATCTAAGATGAAAATGTATGCTATTGAAGAAAATGCTTAATTAATGAAATAAGTTACAACCTTAATAACAGAATCATTTAAGGCATTTTGGATTGCTTTTATTAAATTTTATATCACTTTTCTAAGATTATTCTAGATTACATGGGCCAAACATAATTAAGGCACCATTCCAGGTATTTTGTCAATAAATAATCTATATGGAAATATACTTAAAATAAATTATCATTTATTCTTCTCCAACATAAAGAGACTGAGTGTAATATTTGGAGTTGATATTTGAAAACACTATCTGGTAAATTTTCTTTAACCCTTTCCCAAATACAACAAATCTGCAACAGAAGACTTCTGGTCAAAAATATGGATACTCTCCATAAAAGAAATGACAATATTTGAATAGAAAAACATAATGAAGAAAGGAGAAATTAATCATAATGAGCACTCCTTTTCCTTTATTGTATTCAAAAGTCATCTACTGTAAAGGGGTTTGTAAGTGGGAAAGGGTTAATGGATGAATAACAGAATCTGATGTTTTCTGTCTTGACAAATTGTTTGCAGCAGAAGGCACTTGAACATATTTCCATAAAGGAGACATTGCTTATGATGGTCAATTTTAATTCCAATATTGTTTTCTACTCTCTGATATATTATGAAATAATTCATTTCATTTAACCCTTTCCCTCATAGGTCTGCAGCAGATGACTTTGAAAACGTCTAGGCAAAAGTACAGAAAATCCCTTTAAATGAAAGAACAATTATTGAATAGAGTTGAAAACATGGTGACAAAAGGAGGGTAAAGGGTAAAGGAGATTTCAGAGTTTTTCTAATGGGGGGTTTTCTCAATTTTGTATACTGCAAATTTGATTTATTTTGGAAAATCTTAAATTTATACAAATAAATGTACTAAAATAATGTTATTCTCGCTACATCCAAATACAAAGAATTGCATAAGTAGTTACAACGGAATAACAGGAGAGGTTTAATTTCCTCTGTTGTTTCATTGTTTACTTCTTGCACTTATAGGGAAAATTACAGTTGTGTTCAATTCTGTGTCTGATATATAAATTATAAAAAGAACAACTGTTGACAACAATTCTCATCAATGTACAGTCTTTGAATGAACAAATCTGTCTTTGTATACATAATACATTAACCAAACAACATTAATCATCAGCAACTGCTGCTGTCCTTATACAAGTTTTGCAATATTTATACCCCCAGATACGGTCACGCTTGTCGATCAGTCGGTCATTTTGTTGGTTTGTCGGTCCGTGGACATTTCTTGTTAACACTATTTCTCAGCAATCCTTGGTCAGAATTCAATATAACTTCACAAGAATGATTGATACCAGTTGCACTGGATTTTTTTTTAAAATGAGTTATTGTCCCTTGAATTTCTCATACATATGTATATTGTCAGGAACCAGCTGGGGGTATTCATCACCTTCAGTGATATTTCTAGTTCCTGGTAAAATCTCTTTTTTCTTTCCTGGAACAAAACTGGACTTGATGACTGTTCACTAGTTTTCTCATCATTTGTTTGCATACAGACTTGCACATTTTTGGAAGAGAGCAAGTGCTTGCTGTTGGGATTTTGGCAGTCTCAGGTCTCACATATAGTGTCAACCTGCCTAAATAGTTTTTTGCCAGTAATACAATCAGTTGATACTGTAAATCAAACTTTATCAATGATAATAATACAAGTTAATTTGATAATGTTTAAATCATTTTTGGTTAACCCATGACCTGACCTATATGTGTAATTTTTGAAGTTATCTGATGCAGATTTAGTCCATGTTATTGTATATTGGAAAGGGTCATACAGGTTATGGGTTGGATCACTATAGTATATATAGTAAATATATCATAATTGCCCATACATAATAAATATTTATTTACTTCAGGTGTAATTCCAATGGATATGGTTGTTCTGAAGTCAGAAGACCACACTCTTCAGAATAAGCTTGACAGATGTGACCACTTACACAAGTTTAAACCCAGGAACTAAGCACAAAGCTTGTATTTTTCATTGCAAGTCAGAGGAATAAGGGATAATGAAAGAATCTCATTTGTCATTCTCCTTTTCTCACAATGCTCTCAAAGAATGTACCAAATACAATGCTCATTAGTCGCCGGGCAGAAGCCCGCGACTTCTATTTTTAATAGCTTTTCGGAAATCACATGGGAGGGCGGCTTATTATTAGAAAGAAACAAATCTAGATGATTTGAACATATTACAATTGTGGTTGTTTACGAACACTAATAACTGACACATCTAAAATGAAATAAATATTCCGATTTTTTAATGTTTGCAGTTTTTTTTATTTCACTCGTATTTAAGTTTTTTGTCTTATTTACGAAGACAAAAGTGGTCCCTTCAAGACGTGAACCAACACCCCCTAATGCAGACTCTTATGTGTCATCATTGAGGTCAATTTCGGATTCTCCTTTTAATAGCAATTTTAACTTACTAAATGTTGTTTTCATGTTCAAAGAGATGTCTTGATTTGTGTAGAATTCATTTAATAATGTTAATCCATGAATATCTAAAGTAGGAACTGTTTCTAAGCTAAATATAGACCCTATTCTGTTGTGTAGTTTCGTGACCTTTAACATCGATTTTCGCGCATGCGCATTTCGATATGAAAAAGCGAGTGATATTATTTTATTTTAGACAAGTACAAGACGAATGTTTGACGCAAAGCGTCAAAGAGAAGCCGCAATATTTCGTTGTACATGTAGAAATAAGAAAAAAAGAACATTTTTAAATCCACAAACAATAGAACAATTTAAACTGTAGACGGTAATGCTGATATATTTCTCCTTTTGAAGACTTTTGTTTTCTTCAAATTACCTCCCTTTAAAGCAATACCAGGATATTTACCTTGTGATTCGAATAAGATTGACAAACATTGAAATTATATGAATGAATACTATTATTTAAATAAGTAACAACAGCAAAAATAAATTTAAGCCAGATAAATGTGTACACATTTCGTTAATTTTTTATAGATACCCTAATGTATAGGTATGTATATAAAATTTATAAGCAAATGTTTTCATTACTACGTTCCTAATGTTTGAAATGTTTGAATAGACTAAGGAAAGTCAAGAATACATAAATAAATCAATGCAGTCTTTTCCGGCGACATTGATGCCTTGCATCAACTTTCTCTTGTCCTTATTTGAAAACATCATCAGAAGAATAGGGGCACATGTTGATAGGGCATAGAATAAAACAATGGATAAGGATTAACCCTTAATCTGATGTCTTATCTTGACTTTTTCAAAATGAAAATAATAGTATGAAAAATGTTAACAAACTTGTATAAAATGTTTGCAATGAAGAAAACGTTTTGAGACATATTGAAATTATTAACTTTTTCCAACATACAACTAATTTGCACCAGACAAATGAAAACATATGAACAACAATATGTACAACCTTTGAACCAGGAAGTGTAAGTCCTGCAAAAAGAGTTCAAAACACTGTGGCAAAAGGAGAAGCAACTCAGCATGAGCAATTTGTACTTTTGCCATAATGTTTTCAAAAGTTGTCTGCTGGAGAGGCTTCAGGAAGAGTGTTGGAGAGGTTTAAAACTTGTACATGTAATTCCGTACCACATTGAAATAATATGAGAAATAAAAAATCATAAAGAAAAACATTTGTTTACTTGGATATATCATTGTGTTCAAAATATATTCTCAATATATTACCCCTAAGAAAGTGTAAAACCTGTGGCAAATGACTTGCCTGTGCATCCACACTAAGGACTCAATTGGATACCGATTTACATATGCCCCCGGTTCCGAAGGAAAGGGGGGGTATACTGTTTTACCCATGTCCGTCCTTCCGTCCGTCCGTCCGTCCGTAACACTTTCGTTTCCGGGCTATTTCTCTGCAACCGCTTTTTGGAATTTGATGAAACTTCATAGGAAGGATCACCACCAAGTGTAGATGCGCATATCGTGTTTGCGTTCCGGTTGGATTAGTTTTCACGGAGTTATGGCCCTTTACCCCTATGTATGACTAAATTCATTTCCGGGCTATTTCTCTGCAACCGCTTTTTGGAATTTGATGAAACTTCATAGGAAGGATCACCACCAAGTGTAGATGCGCATATCGTGTTTGCGTTCCGGTTGGATTATTTTTCACGGAGTTATGGCCCTTTACCCCACCATTAGGCTATGTATGACTAAATTCATTTCCGGGCTATTTCTCTGCAACCGCTTTTTGGAATTTTATGAAACTTTATAGGAAGGATCACCACCAAGTGTAGATGCACATATCGTGTTTGCGTTCCGGTTGGATTATTTTTCACGGAGTTATGGCCCTTTACCCCACCATCAGGCTATGTATGACTAAATTCATTTCCGGGCTATTTCTCTGCAACCGCTTTTTGGAATTTTATGAAACTTCATAGGAAGGATCACCACCAAGTGTAGATGCGCATATCGTATTTGCGTTCCAGTTGGATGATTTTTCACGGAGTTATGGCCCTTTACCCCACCATCAGGCTATGTATGACTAAATTCATTTCCGGGCTATTTCTCAATATATTCACAAGCAATCATTGTCACAATATTAAGACTGTGGACTCCTTCAAATTATCATAACACACCAACACTTCCTCACTCATTCTAACCTTTCATACTCTTCAATACTTTTACCCCAATGATGCAATTCAACTTTTGATCTGTCTTTCAAAACATGAGCGGGGGTATCACTAGTGAGCAGTAGCTCACATATTTCTTGTTTGTACCTTCTATGACCAATTTCGAATAGTGCTGAGTGCGATCAGATGTAAACAAGTCATTTTACACTGGTCTGGGACCTAATGGTTGTTTTTTGGAGAGCCTTACTGAAATGTTCTGGGAAAAGGTGGAATTCGTAAAATGAGCGGTTCAAGGCAAACCAACCTTGATCTAATTTTAACAAGTGTACATAAAGATCCATGTTAAAGGATCAAAATAGTTACCGGTACAGTTTCCTGTGACTTTTTATGACTAAATGGTGAATGGCCAAGAATGGTTATGCACACGATAATCCAGATATTCATTGGCACACATGCCTTTAGCTTGGTTTCCAAAATTGATTGGTTGGGGTTAAACGCCTTTTTTCAACAATTTTTCAGTCATATCAACTCTACTCATATGTATTCTGGATTTCTCACACCAGTTCTCCACACAACATACTTTCCAAGCAACTGGCTGCTTTTCCACATAGACTATTAGCCCATTGGTGAATGACACTTGTCACAGTGACTTGTCAAACGTCGGAAAGAATGTCGCCCAATCTGGGGTTCGAACTCACAACCCCTGGACAATAAAATAATGATAAAGCATGAAATCAGTCAAATTCTTGCTGGTTTATTTATTGCGTCTACCAGCGTAGCAATTGAATTTGAATATAGTACGCAAATTGAATAAAAGAAAAAGTACCATTCATTTTATTAAATTAAAATCTGAACTAAAAATCTTAACCTTTTCTCAGAGACAGAGACCTAAAATAATGATGTTATTTTAGGTCTTTGCCTTATCTACAGCTAGGATTTTTATTTTGGAAATGTTTTTATCAGGTAAAGGGTTAAATAGAAGTTCTTTGTAAACAATCCTTGATTTCATTTTCAGATTGTTACAATTTTAAATCATCCATATAATAGTCTACAGGATTTTTAGTTTGAAAATGTCTTTACCTGATAAGTAAGTAAGTTACAATTTTAAATCATCCTTGTAATAGTGCGAACTTGAAAACATTGTAGGGAAAGGAGAGATTGTAAGTTAGCTGTAATATTAAAAAAGGCATGTATAGAAAGAAAAAGGAAAAACAAGATATAAAGCAATACATCAATCTTCCTTGGTCTCATATTGTATGACATAATTTAAAAAAAGAAGAAGACATTTAAACCTTAGGCGTTGTGAAAACCTGTCTCTTTTATCATAATACTATAGATAAAGGCTATTTATAGTAACACGATATTTTATCGTCGATATAGTGTGGTTTACTTTACTGTTTTACTCAATATTATTTTCTCTTAAATACACTACTAGACAAGAACATAGCGCATACAAACTCTGTCTGCGGAAATGTCAACACTGACAGTATGAGGTTTCTCCCGCTACGTCTGTTCCGTAACACTTCGCCGAGTCAACATTACAACATTGTAATACGATGCTGTCACCCATCCATTTTGACAGCATGAAAATACATTTCGCTAAGTTTACTTGTTGTTTTTATTTCAACGAAATAGTACTGTATTAATAGCGAAAAACCAGGTGGGACGTGTGTTAAGATACACCACTTTCGCCGACACTTTCTTGTTTGTCTAACGTAACGAGGGTTGTTATGGTGGGTGGTGCTCAACTCAAAAAGTCATAGCGTCAATTGTAAAGAGACATTAAATGTGGCGAAAAGGATCTCTACTCTTTTTAATTAGATCTACGTCGCAAATGCGGCATTTTCCCACCAGCTCCCGGGTTGCTACGGAAGCGACGGCCATACTTGTTGTAACTAACACGGTTTTGTTCCACGGCATTTCATTGGATGCGTAAAACTTTCTACGCATCCAATCAAATTGCAGAGCGGGGGTTTCAATTTCTAAAGAGGCCGTCCGCCAAGGGTACTTATGGTAATGGTAATGTACGAAGTAGCCTTGGCTAGCGAAGATGTCCCAGCCGACGCTTGTTATTAAAGTTGTTATTGTTTCAAACAAAAAAGGAAATGACGTCATTTAACGGTATAAACCGTTGTCCATAACGTCACGTATTCAGCAGGTGAAATTTCGCGAAAGTAGGATAATTTTATCTTTAAAAATATATTAAATGAAATGAGTTAAAAGCATTATGATTTGGCGTGCTCCGGGTGCGTGTTACCTGGCAACTGCGAATGTTTCCATAGTGATCGTTTTTAGCTCGACTTTTGAAAAAAAAGAGAGCTATTGTCATGACCCTGGCGTCGTCGTCGGCGTCGGTGGCGGCGGCGGCGGCGTGGTCGTCCGGTTAAGGTTTTTTGTTCAGCTCAGCTTTTTTTGTTTCCTAACAAACTACTACTGTTAAAGTCACTAAACTTCATAAACATAATCATAATATGTTAAATAATAAAAGTATATAGCTGGAAATCTTTATTTGTTTCACTTAAAACTTCAAAACGTAAGGTTAAGGTTTTTTGTTTAGCTCAGGTTTTTGGTAATTTTTGACTCATGATTTTTCATATCTTAAAAACTTTTCTTTTTTTTTGCTTGAAACTTCACAAACTTGCTGAGTGTCTTAAGTTGACCTTATATAACAAGTTTCATAACTCTGTAAATAGTATTGACAAAATTATCTCCCCATTTCGATTTAGAAAATCTACTTTGAAGGGAGAAAAATGGTGATAACTGAAACACAATTTAACCTATAGCTTTGAAACTTCCTAAACTTATTCAATGTCTTAACATAACTTGATACAACAAGTTCCATAACCCTGAACTTAATATTAACCAAATTATCCCCCGTTTTGAACTTAGAAAATCTACACTGAAGGTGTTGTCATCCGGTTAAGGTTTTTTATTAGCTCGACTTTTGAAAAAAACAAGAGCTATTGTCATGACCCTGGCGTCGTCGTCGGCGGCGGCGTCGTCGTCCGGTTAAGGTTTTTTGTTTAGCTCATTTTTTTTCTGTTTTCTCCCTATCAGTCGAGAGTCTGTGCCGTACGCGTTGCATTTGTTTATACTAAATATGGAATTCCTACATAGATAAATGCGGCACATATTTTGATAAATGGAGGAAATTTTTTAATTGAAATGACACTGAAAGTTTTCAAATTATTGAAAAAGTCCACGTACTTTTTGAACACACCTCGTATAGACGACCTTTGACCCCTATTATCAAGTGTTACATGCTTAGCCTGTGACATTTTCGAAACAGACTCTTAACCATTTCATTCATATTTTCAAATAGACAACTGATAACATCTTAACTCATTGTGAACGCGGGAGAACTATTGATACTGTATAGAGGCGAGAATTAATATATCGTCCTGTTCGCAAATAGCTGAAGCTCTATTTACTTGTGTTCATCCCTTCCCTCATACCTCTCCGATTCCAAATGTGTACTTGGTCTAAATATTACGCTATAGATGTTTGTGAAAAGTAAATGTATTTCATAGATATTCAACCATTTCGGAATAAACATTTCGTCTATATTTGATTATGTTTCAGATAATTTTATCATTTTTTTTTATTTATCTAGTCAGATCATATATCATGTTTTCAATGTACAACACTATCAGGGTTATATATACTACAACTTTAGAAGACATAGCAAGTATGCAACATATCATACATAATCAAAGTACTGAAAGTACTGGTAACGAATTATTTTGAAAATGTAATTAAAAATTGCATTTGATCATGTTTTTTGTTTGTTTTAAACTCGCTTTAAGACTTAGTAGTTTTAAGACAATCTAGTCTATTTCATGATTATAAATAATCTTTGTCCATATATATTGTCCTGGAAATGTTCAATATATACTGTAATATACTGGGTGTAAAGGATAATTGTGAAAAATGTATGGGTAAAACAGGATTTATTTTAAAAATTAAACATGCATAATGTAGTAGCATAACGGTTAAAATATGCTAGCCGCACTGTTGCATACTATGGTTTTTTCCCCCATAATATTTCTTACTTTACCCTTTGGGTAAAACCTTATTGATATCATCTAATTTTGCTTCATTTTTTTTAAAGCTTGTTTCATGGTTTGTTAATTAACCCTTTCCCACATACAACACATCTGCAGCAAACGACTTTGAACATATCTTTGCAAAAAAAGATCAAAAGCTTTATAAATGGATGTATAATACAAAGGGGAAGAAAATATAATGGGCAGATTGGAATTACTTGAATTGAGCAAGTTCTATTTCAGTCAAAATGTGTTCTAAAGATGTCTATCATCAGAAAGCCTCTACACCATAGGGTAAAGGCTTCAATATTTGAAATGTGCACAAATCTTCTGCAAACAATTTTATGTTAAAAATGTTAAAAGTATAAATATGTTATAAGTGTCTCAATACTGTAGTGGTATGGATATATGATTTGCTGATCCCTGATAAATTAAATGCATCATGACAAACCTGTTGCGGATGGTAACAACAATAGATTATGACTAGCATACTTAACCCTTTCCCACAAATAGACGCTTTTCTTGATAAAACAAGCATTTTGACGCGCACCTTTGCCCGAATGACTGATGAATATAAATGAATGGTCTATAATTAAAACACCGTTTTCAAGTTGGAAACTGAGACAAAACGGTGAGATTTCCCTGTGTGCGTTTAGGTGTTAACACGTATGTCATTTTGTTTTTCTACTATCATCTTAAGGAAACAAATAAAAATGCACAACTATACTTTCACAAATGTGTTGGCATCTCTGTGATACAGAGCTCCATACACTTACTTGGGTCAAATATGTTTCACTCCCTATAATAATTATTAAAGAGTGAATCACTACAGGAAGCTCATCACCCCCAAAATAAGGAAGGTCAACATGTTTTTAACTTCTTACCTTAAATAGACATTCCACTACCTATGTATCCATGTAACAGTTTAAACAGTAAATTAACAACTCTGATTTCAACACTATACTCTTGCTGTGTATCCGACCATGAACACAAAAGCGAGAGAAATGTTCATCATAATGACAACATGTTGTTGATGATACTGCAACAGGAAGCATTATTAAAACGTGAAAAATTGCTCAATATAAGCATTTGTTCCTTTTACTGCACTATTTTGAATTTACAATTTACTTTAATAAACATTTTATTCATGTTTATAAATCTTGTTTAATAACCTCCCGGAATCCGCTGTGGTCGAGTGGTTAGCGTTGGGGATTTCGAAACCGGGTGTTCCGGGTTCGATCCCTAGTCGCGGCACTACGGTCATGGTGGAGTGCCCTTGGAGTAAGGCACATTTTCTAGCCTAGTACTGGTTTGTTTACCCAGGGATCATGAATAAGTGAACAGTCGCCGTGATATAACTGAAATATTGTTGAAAGCGGCGTAAAACCCCAATAAATAAATAAATTAATTACCTCCCTTTGACTACTTAAGTATTCAATGCATTTCAAGACAAAAGACTCATATCAAATGGATTTTATTTCTGTAAGTATCTCAAAAGGTTTATGTTTGATCGCCTCATAGTGTGAAATAGGCAGGGACGTAGATAAGTCCCTCGTTTTGGGGGTCTATTCCATATGCAACGTCATTGTATAATGAAATCAATTGTTTGTACAACTTCAAATTTGTCCGAAATGCAATATTAAATGGAATATTTAAAAAAATTTAACCTAATGTTTAACAACTTTATTCTTACTTGAACACACCTAACAGACCTTCCGATCGGTTAAAGCAGAGACATTGTTTATATCTCTCTGGTTAAAGTAAGGTTTCAAGAATGATTCATTGACCAGTATGTGAATTAAATATTAAATAATATTGGTAAATCACTTAATCTTGATGAACTTTATTATTTGAGTGAAACATTGTGTATTACTAGGGACGAAAAGACAAAATACATAACTTCATCAGTCAAATTCAACCACGGGAACTCCCGTATCCAAAGATGGATTGTTTTGGGGAAAACTGTTTCATGATGTTTTCTTTAAATTGGCTGTTGTTTATTTACCACGTCATCGATTAAATGATTAAAAACGTATTCTGCTACTGCGGAACTCAACAGTTCTTCCATTTTGATATATTTTAATAACGAACCAGGTTTAATTGATTGTGCAGACGGATCTTTTTCGCCCTCGAGCAAACATTATTTGTGTATCAATTCCGAAGTGTGAGAACTCGTTATATCGTAAGAACTGTACATATCGGTGAAGTGTCAAATTAACATACGGTGTTAGGGTAATTTATTCGACCGCGATTATATTTAACGATCGAGATTTCTCTGAAAAATGTGTCACTTTCATTTTGTCTTACGATTAAAACGACGCACAGAAATTGTTTCTATTCGTTTTTCCGCTTTTAAATGCTTGATATGACGAACAGCAAATATTTTCATTCGTTTTTCCTGCATTTCAATGCGTGATCATGTATTCACGCACCTTATCTGGAGCTCAGCAGTCTAGAGCGTTGGGTCAAAGGTCAGGTTTTTGCTAGCGTTACATAATGGGCACCTGTTTACTACGTTACTAATCAATTGGCCTAAAGCTCCGAATTCATACGTGCCTACCGACACATGAAATATATGCATTTACTGTTAATTCGATATTTACTTGAGAATTGATTCTCTGTGTTGATTCGATAGTATACATATGTGTTTTCGTAATTGAAATAACACATCAAAGGGATACAAAATCGGAAAAAAACTAGGACTATTTTCAGCAAAGGTGTAGTTTAACAAAACGCGAAATGGGAAATGTTAAAGGTCAAATCACGTATCAAACGGGATAACAGAAATATTTTTTAAGAAAACATAATTCGTTAAAAATGGAATTTTCGTAGTTGAGAGAACTTGTGGCCAGACCCTTTTGCCTATATATTATGTTACATTTGTACTACAGTATGTTTGTATTAAATACTAACAATAATACTAATGATTATAATAATAAACGTTATTGTCCGCATGCAAATCCATAGTCTGGAGTAGCCTTACCCTAATATTTTTTTTTTTGGAGAACAACATAAAGTGTGCATCGTGGTTAACTTTTATGTGACTGGCTACATTCCAAGATAGACTATCGAGACGAATGACGATTGGAAGAAAGACTGGTTTGACTCATCGGTAATTTTTTATGCTAGAAGTGGGGTTCTAGCTCGCGACATATTTTGCCCTTATCCATATTATAGTCGAACGATGGACACCGATTGTACGCTGGTATTGTCTTGATAATTGTACACTGTCTTTTCTTTTTGATGTGTTCGTGTTTCACAAGATGTAACATATGTTTAAACGCCAATACAATCATTCTAGCATGATCTCCGTGTTTATTCTGTTATAAACACGACTAAAATGTGGACATACGAGGGGTGTTCATTCATTATTATTATTATTATTATTATTATATCAGCAATGTGGCTTGAACTTTATTTTACTTTGGATGACTAATAGCAAGTTTATCACCACATATCAGATTCATTACTCACGTACATAAAGAATAATCGTAATAACGCTAACGTCACATAAAACATACCTGCCCAACATGTCGACGTCAACGTACCCGTGCATGATAAATCACTTTTCAAAATACTCTAAATTGATTAAAAAGCGCTTCATACAATGCTTCATAAAAAACCGTCCGAACGATTTTGTCTGTATGTTATATATAGACACCTGAACTGCTGAGGCAATCTTTTTATCAAGCTGTTGTCTGACCACAACGACTTGTGATGACGTTATGGATTTCGGACGACCGCAACGCATAAAGTTCCGGATTATTTCTTTTCCATCCTCGAAGCGTTATACAACTTATAGTCTGATGTTTTCTATTTCTTCCTCGAAGCGTTATACCACTTATAGTCTGATGTTTTCTCTTCCTTCCTCGAAGCGTTATACCACTTATAGTCTTATGTTTTCTATTTCTTCCTCGAAGCGTTATACTGCTTATCGTCTGATGTTTTCGTTTTCTTCCTCGAAGAGTTATACCACTTATAGTCGTATGTTTTCTATTCCTTCCTCGAAACGTTATACCGCTTATAGTCTGATGTTTTCGTTTTCTTCCTCGAAGCGTTATACCACTTATAATCTGATATTTTCTCTTCCTTCCTCGAATTGTTATACCACTTATAGTCTTATATTATCTTTCCTTCCTCGAAGCGTTATACCACTTATAGTTTGAGGTTTTCTCTTCCATCCTCGAAGCGTTATACCACTTATAGTCTAATGTTTTCTCTTCCTTCCTCGAAGCGTTATACCACTTATAGTCTTATGTTTTCTATTTCTTCCTCGAAGCGTTATACCGCTTATCGTCTGATGTTTTCGTTTTCTTCCTCGAAGAGTTATACCACTTATAGTCTGATATTTTCTGTTCCTTCCTCGAAGCGTTATACCACTTATAGTCTGATGTTTTCTCTTTATTTCTCGAAGTGTTATACCACTTATATTCTGATGTTTTCTATTCCTTCATCGAACGGTAATACCAGTTATAGTCTGATCCTTTCTCTTCCTATCTCGAAGCGTAATACCACTTATAGTCTAATGTTTTCTCTTCCATCTTCGAAACGTTATACAACTTATAGTCTGATGTTTTCTCTTCCTTCCTCGAAGCGTTATACCACTTATATTCTTATGTTTTCTATTCCTTCCTCGAAACGTTATACCGCTTATCGTCTGATGTTTTCGTTTTCTTCCTCGAAGCGTTATACCACTTATAGTTTGATATTTTCTCTTCCTTTCTCGAAGCGTTATATCACTTATAGTTTGAGGCTTTCTTTTCCATCCTCGAAGCGTTATACCACTCATAGTCTGATGTTTTCTCTTTCTTCTTC
Source organism: Serripes groenlandicus (assembly GCA_031761405.1). Taxonomy (NCBI): domain Eukaryota; kingdom Metazoa; phylum Mollusca; class Bivalvia; order Cardiida; family Cardiidae; genus Serripes; species Serripes groenlandicus. Next base: position 39,420,278 of record JASEVX010000003.1, on the reverse strand, counting down.
GAAGCGTTAAACTTTCGACCTTTGTCGATAGGCAAGATATGACCGGTTGGTGAAATACCAGCTAATTATAATAATGACTCTATAATAAACAAACTCTTTACATAAGGTATCTCATAAGTCAGGCATGGAGGACCCTTTCAATATGAGAGACACTATATCTCATTAGTCAGGCATTGATGGCCCTTTCAATATGAGAGACACTATAATAACCATTATATATTGTGCAAACAACGTCATATGCAATACAAACAACACTATATGCAGTCTATTCTTCAATACGTGTGGTGGTACTTTGATTATATGCGGTGGTTTAAACTTTGTATGCTGTGGTTTAAACTTTATACGCGGTTCAATTACATTGGGGATGATCATACTTTCCGGCATTCTCCGGAATTATTTCCGGAAATTACCGAGCATGACAGATAGGTTTGAACATTAACACCGTCTAATCCATTTTAAAAAGGCCTTATTAGAGTGTACACCTTTTCTAAATAGACGAGATGCAGAATGTCGTCTTTGCAGACGATCTCTGATTCCTGAAGCAGACAACTCTTGAAATCATTATGGCAAAAGGATAAATGGCTCATCTTGAGAAATTGCGTTCAACCATCCCCTCTTCAATAATTATACTTTCATTTATAAGATTTTCTATAGTTTTGCCTTAACGTCATCTGATGCATACTAGTTGTATTACGAAAAAGATTTTAAAATATGTTTAGGTTACCACTTTATGCTAATGTTCCCTCATGAAAACAACTTTAAATTCTCAGCAGCTTCTGGAAATAAGAGAAATAACTTGAAAAGTGAGATATATTTGATTTTGCCTCAGCATAACGTTTTTTCTGAACAGTGTAGGTTCAAATCAGCCTGCATATTTGCTCTTATCATAATCCTCACAAATTGACTGAAGCTTCTAATAAGCATATGTACATGTGGTATTCTAGTCCTATAACATATATTTTTGGACTAGTAATATTCAGACTTTAGATTTTAGATTTAGATCAGATTGCAAACCATACCGAATGAACAGACCAATCTCGTCTAGAGCGGATTTCAGTGCAGACGACGACATGTGTATTCAGAACGTGTGTACACATCTATTTATAAATTATTCAAGCGCTTTTTTTGAAATTGAGTAAACGGTGTAAATAATAATATCTATCTGTCTGACTCGGTATTTTCCGGATAAATAATTACGGAGAATGCCGGAAAGTATGATCATCCTAATGAAAAATGCACCGCATATAAAGTTGTTTACACCATGTATAAATTAGTATGGACCGAACATATTGCCAAATGCATTGCGTACTATGATTTGTTATGAACACATACATAATAATTCACCAGGTATAAAGATACGTGCAGGCACTTCATATATTAAAACATACATCGCATCTTTTGACCAACATACAACATACACATGTAAAACTACTGCATACATAAACAAATACACCATATATAATGTCATTTGTACTGCATAGTATATAGTTGGTATTGCACATGACGTTGTTTGTACAACGTTTAATCGTTATTCTACTGTTTAAACACTATTTTGCACTGCATATTATTCAATACTCACCACACATAATAGAAAAGTCACTGCATATCATGAATAATGTACCACGTCAAATGAAATATGTACCTCATATACGTGAAAATGTACTGCGTATAATACAATACAACATACTAAGACAGTAAAGGCGTTCCGTAATTTACATAAGGTATGGATGACGCTTTCAATATGAGAGACACTATAATGAACATACTCTTTACATAAGGTATCTCATTAGTCAGGCATGGATGACCCTTTCAATATGAGAGACACTATTATAAATATACTCTTTACATAAGGTATCTCATTAGTCAGGCATGGATGACCCTTTCAATATGAGAGACACTATTATAAACATACTATTTACATAAGGTATCTCATTAGTCAGGCATTGATGACCCTTTCAATATGAGAGACACTATACTAAAACAAACTCTTTACATAAGGTATCTCATTAGTCAGGCATGGATGACCCTTTCAATATGAGAGACACTATACTAAACAAACTCTTTACATAAGGTATCTCATAAGTCAGGCATGGATGACCCTTTCAATATGAGAGACAATATACTAAACAAACTCTTTACATAAGGTATCTCATTAGTCAGGCATGGATGACCCTTTCAATATGAGAGACACTATACTAAACAAACTCTTTACATAAGGTATCTCATTAGTCAGGCATGGATGACCCTTTCAATATGAGAGACACTATACTAAACAAACTCTTTACATAATGTATCTCATTAGTCAGGCATGGATGACCCTTTCAATATGAGAGACACTATACTAAACACACTCTTTACATAATGTATCTCATTAGTCAGGCATGGATGACCCTTTCAATATGAGAGACACTATACTAAACAAACTCTTTACATAAGGTATCTCATTAGTCAGGCATGGATGACCCTTTCAATATGAGAGACACTATACTAAACAAACTCTTTACATAATGTATCTCATTAGTCAGGCATGGATGACCCTTTCAATATGAGAGACACTATACTAAACAAACTCTTTACATAAGGTATCTCATTAGTGCCGTGTTGAAAGTATTAATCAACTTGAAAATATAGCTGAGTTTTCTTATGAATGACCAGAATACTTACAGAAAATAACCGTTTCCGTCATACCGGGGGTTCTTTTCACGTAAGATCCAATGCAACTACAGAACAATATGTGTGATCCCTGATTTACATGTATGTATACTGTGTAGAGAAGCGGAACAATCTTTACCTTTATTTCAAGTTATTGCAAGCGGTTTGCTTGTTATCCACATGACGCGGGTCGAGCCTGTAACGACTAGGGATATCAACCAACATTAGGTGAACGTTTCGCCGTGATAACAACACACAGATCCCTTTAAGTGGTGTTAAACTCTAATAAATCAATCTATATGACGCGTAACGTTTCAATATCTTCTTTACAAATCGCCCTTTGAAAAAAGAATTTGTACAGACTTTCTTTGTGAGACGTCACAGGTATATATTTGTTTTAAAAGTAGTTCGCTACATTAATATGTTTATTATTGGTTCTAGCTAGAATCGTCTCATCAGGACCATCTGCATAGGTTCTAAAGTAGTTTTGAAAACAATATAGTTGTCGACAGTTCTCTAATTCGGAGAGTAACGTACTTTAAATGAGCGCCGATAGGCGAAAACCAACCGTATTGTATGTGAGACCAGTGCAAATTTATCTTCGTAGTCTGATCTCTGGCTCTGCACTGTTCGCAAAATATAATAGAAGGTATATCATGTAAGCAGTATCCATTTGGATTCTTCAGCATGGATGTGCTGGCTGTTTTTTTTTCTCATGTGTAATAATTACGTTATGGTTGCTTTTCATGGAGCACCGTTCAAATATGGCAAAAACAAATTCAGTAAATATTTATTTTTATTCATCCGAGTGTGATCATTATACAACGATCTAAATTCAATCTTAAAGGTTGTAGTACATAAAGCTATTCCCACAACATATCTGCAGTATAGGACATTTAAAACTTCTAGACAAAACATACGGAAAGCCCGTCTTAATGAAAGTATGATAATCGAAAGAGATTAAAACGTTGTGCCAAAAGAGGAAATTTAGCATTATGAGCAATTGCCTCTTCTGCCACAATGTATTAAAAACACTTCTGCTGCAAACGCGTCTAAATGCGTATGCAAGTGGAAAATAGTTAAAATAGAATATGGTTTATTTGATCGCAAATGAACCACGCATTAAAGCTCCTACTTTTGTGTGTTTCTAAAACTGCTTTCATTATATTTCACTTGTTTTATGGCTGCTTTCCGGCTATGACGTTACCCTTTCCTACTTTCCACTCTGGAACAATTGTAGAATCAAGAAATTGTTCGGAAAAAGGTAAAAATAAAACGCGTACGATTGACGGAATTTCAAAACATGTTGAATAGAAACCAAACTGTCTGACCTAAGAACATAAATTATAAGCACAATGTCATCTTGATCATTTAATTTTAAACATTTTTCTTTCAAAATATAAAGTCAACAGTTGCAGTTTTATTTGTGCTCAACACTATCCAACCTTTATGAATCTATTGCGAAACATTTACGATATTTGACTGTCTGCTGAATAAGGTCTGTTCATTGAACGAATCATTTCTAGCGCGTGCCACTTAGCAGCATTGTGAATCGGTCTGACTTTCCAGGATTTTAGAAAGCACTTCATAGCTTGTTGAGCTTGATTCTCTTGTTTGTATATCCATCCTAGTATGTTCAATGCGGTTTCCTCATGTCCAAGGTTTGGGTATATCCTTATAACGTTCACTAACTTATCAATGGCATCGTGTTTATAAACGGGATTGTTTGTTTCTGAATAAAGGACATACTGCATGAAATACAGATACACTCTGGAATCCACAACAATCCAGTCAAACCAGAATTCAAACTGTTCATTCCTAGAATCAGGCGGTGTACTGACTGAACGATACATCTCGTAATGTAAAGCTGGAGGGACAAGGTTGGCCAGATGAGGTAGAAAAGATATACATCCAGTTGTACAAGTTCTCGCAAACTCTGTGTATGGAATGTCTTGTGAGCCGAACATCCGTACGAGTTCTTTGTCTGTCTGATTCGAATATCTCGGCTGGTATCTGCATCCACACACTGATACAACATATGATTTCAAAGCCGTTTCGCATTTCAGTAGAATCTCTTCACAGACATCATATCTGTGACTCTGCAAACAGTAGGATGCGACTATCAAATACCTGGAGATAACGTCACAGTCTTTACTTTCTTGTATGTAATACTTAAACGTTTCAAACAATATCTTCAGTAGAGACCCGTCTACGGTAGTTAGTATGATACTCGCTACACATTGTGCTATTTTTAGACGTATGTGAGGAATGATGTAGCGTATTGCTTGTCTTGTTTCTTGTTCAGTATGATATCTAACACACTCCGTGTGTAGTAAATGTGTTTGCACTGAGTGCAATTCTGATAATAAGTTCAAGACTGATCTGCTTCCGCAATCATTAAGACTACAATCTGTTAACTCCCTTAACAGTCCATTGAGAGTTATGTACATCAATAGTACTCTTGCAGATACATTACTATGCTTTACTCTCATTATGCTAGGTTCACACACAAACAAAACATCGTACAACACTTTCCCGATGTCATCACATGTCAGCGCCCAAAGAAATGTACACCAATGTTCTACCATATCCTCTAGGACAACCTGTACCTGTCGTAGGGTACTGTACTCAAGTCTGTCAAACATGTTTTCATCCGGCATGAAGTAATTTGGAAAGTTTCGCTCTTTAACCCAATGTAACAGCAGTTTAATACAAAGAAACGTGCATTTTAGAATGTTTCTACGGGTCCAGAATTCAGAAGGCGTATTGTCAACTGCATATAACAAACATGTTTTACAGTGATACGACGATATCGATCCGGGCACATGTTTTTGTATAATATCTTTCTTGATAATTTTAAGTAAAATGTAGCATTTGTGCTGCGTAGAGTTTAAACTAGCCATAAGTTCACGTTCCTGGAGGGAGAATGACAGCCTCCATTCGATCGGACCATTTTCACTTGATGGATGATTTTTCCCGACAAGGAAACAGTCGAATCCTTTCAACAGATGTATTTGTGTGTCATTTAGCCGATTGCATCGGACAACTCTTCTTAGCCAGGCTTTAGCAAACCTTGGTACGTACTGACATCGGTATGCCAAAACTAAGTCTTGATCAGCTAGCCCAATTGCACCTGTATGTGTCACGGCAGGACCATTAGTCATTGTATACATTTCATTACCGTGATGGACGTTTCGTAAACATCTCCTGCCGTTTTTGTCCGTTGACATATGTTCCTGAGTAATAGTGTCTCTGTTATAAAGAGGATCTTTGTTCAGGACACATTGTAGTTTAAAATACCCAGGTTTAGTGGTTTCATCAGCCACCATAAGGAATGACGGTCCGTGTTGAGGTGCATCAGAAATCGTCTCTACAACAGGTATAGTATGACACACTAGTATGTCTCTGTCTGAATTCAGCCCTATTGTTGTTGTACCCTCAATGCTACTTCCAAATACATAATAGGTGCATCGGATGTCGGGTTGGAATAAGTTACGTGTCATGGGTTTAATGATTTCCCATACTATTGCCGTTTCTCTGTATTTGTCCCTCATCTCTTCAGAAGCACCGATCCAATCTAGAATGTCATAAAGACGGAGTGACACATTGTGATACTGATCATCCATTTTGCAGAAATGTTACCTGTAAATAGAAAAGACCTTCATTGAAGGGAAGAACCAATTTATCAATGGTAACATACACATGGATTTTCAACAGTTCATTTAATGACAAAAATAAACTTGGCATTGGTCCCTGAGACGTAAACACATCCTTAATTTATATTTTGATAAAATATCATATGTATCAAATTTGGTCATATAATACAATTTGCCTAGCTACAGTTATGACCAGGTTATGATCATGTTTGTTGTTAGTTTCATTTCTGCTGATCATGTCAAGCTGCCAATCCTTATTGTATGGGTGTAAGTATGAATAATCGGCATGTAATGCATTAAACACACACGTCTTATGTGGAAGACAGTGGTGCAGAGCTAGAGCGTCGGCCTCTCCTATATCAAAGGTCCTTGGTTCGAGTCCCGTGATGAGCGGGTCCTGACTTTGGGATGTTTCGACACAAACGGCGCGAGTACTGGTTAAGTCTCCAGGAAGTAGACATCGAGCGTGATTAATATAAGCTGAAAGCTTGCCTCGCAATCGATGTAAAATAAATAATGTTTAAATTAAACACATACGTCCATTTCACCTGGTTGTATACTTTCTAAGTGATTACGTTATCAAACTGTTACGTGTTGAGAGACATACCAACGGACGGGGTAACAGACGGACAGACAGAAGGATCCGGTGTTCAGCTATATCCTATTCCGATGAAAGCACTTTAGATTTATTCCGACACTTCATGTGTTCATTTTGTGAAACGTATAGGTTTGTTGAACAAGTGGTTTCCTTATTGTGTGATTTACATTCGTAACGATCACCGCCTATATGCCTATATCTAGAAACACATGATGTAAGAAGCTGTATATGGTCGCTTCATACACACTACATTTTAAAAGTCAGGTGTCGAGGTTAAAGGGACATTCACAAAGTCGGAGGATCGACGTTCACTGTATAGTTAAGTCGTAACCAGTAAACATCTGGGCAAAAGTTAAGTTCCATACATTTTTCTCTCACACGTTTAATTTAATAACATTCTAATGATAACAGTTGAGTTGTTTGATGCATATATTGACAAGCAAATTGCTGTTATAAAAATGTTGATCATCATTTTATTTTTTTCATAACATTTCAAAAAAAAAGTTGTCCTTTTTTTTTCTTCTTAGATACGAACAAGAAAATGTGTCCATGGAACACGGATGCCCCGGTTGTTAACTATATTTTAAAACAAAACTTTTATCTAAATAAAAAACACAGTCAGTGGTTAATAATATAAAATGATTGGGTCGCAAAATCCAACTGATTTTGAATAAATGGGAAAGTAGATGGCAAATTCAGTTTAGTTTCATTAAATGAGATTTACCTAAAAAAAAATATGGTGCATGTATTTTGACATATTTGTGTGAAGTTTCATAATGATAGGACATCAGGTTCACTAAAATCTAACTTGACCAAAAACTTTAACCTGAGAATGGAATGGACGAATAGACAGACGAACGGACGGACGAACAGTTGGTCCAACCTCAAATTGATACAATTTTTTAAACAATGATATGTTGATTGTCATTTGTGTGAAGTTTCATAATGATAGGACATCAGGTTCACTAAAATCTAACTTGACCAAAAACTTTAACCTGAGAATGGAATGGACGAACAGACAGACGAACAGACGGAAGAACAGTTGGTCCAACCTCAAATTGATACAATTCTTTAAACAATGATATGTTGATTGTCATTTGTGTGAAGTTTCATAATGATAGTACATCAACTTCACTGAAATCTAACTTGACCAAAAACTTTAACCTGGGCGGGACGGACGAACGGACGAACGGACGGACGGACGAACGGACGGACGGACTAACAGACCGGAAAACTATATGCCCCTCATACTTCGTATGCCGGGGCATAAAAATATGCAATATAATAAGGTTTAGACTTCAGAGTGAGTGTAAACTTTTATATGCGACACATTTCAACGGATATGCTTTATTTATAAGACAATATCAGTGTTGATATCGGATGTACAACTTCTGTTCATTGTAGATCTATACCAGCCAATGAGTTCAGCGCTCTGGCATGTTACTCAAATCCGCCTTGCTAGATAGGAGTACCTAAATGAATCTTATCTTGATATAAGTGAAGAACTGCAGAGAGTAGCATAATTGGCAACCATTCAAGGAACGCTTCACCACTTACACTTACACTTATCACTACAATGACTGTTATAAAAAGCAAGGAACATAAACACTATATGTATAACCCATAATTTGGTTATTTTCCATCAACAACATGATACGTATGTCTGACAGAATAGGCCTGATGGCGGACCAAATAAAGAACAACTCAACATTTACTCTTTTACTTTAAAATTACAAGGACTGGTATATGTATGATCAGAGGGACATAGCATAAAAGACGACGTATAAACCTCTATGTTGGTGGTTTCCATGCAAAAATAATCAAAATATCTAACCTTACACTAACTTCCGGGTGTAAAAAATAACGTTTTACTCAATTTCCTTATTGATTGTTTTCATGAACATAATCTTAAAATCATATGAACAAACTCATATTTTTACTGGTGATGTGGAAGAACGTTTAATTCAAGTTGATTATAACAAGCAGATACTTCCATGGCGTCCTTTTCTATGTAAAGAAATAATATAAATTGGATCTATTAATAGACCAATGAGATTGAGAACGATTCATCTTCCTCATACGGACGACCTCTGAACACAAAAGATCATAGTTAAATGAGTTGAAATCCAAAACAATTTGTGTTTTTCCTGGAGTCAAAGTCATTACTCTTGATTATCTTTTAGATGCAAGATTATCACTTAAGAAAAGTTGATAACCAGGTTGAAAATGTACTCAGTATGAGCTTTTTCTTTTTTGTCTGAACTTTTATTTAATGTTGCGGTTTCGTCAAAATGCGTCTGCAAGGGGGAAAGTCTTAAAAAATCAAAGAGGGACAATAAACTAAGTACACTCATAACAACCCTTGATATATAATATATCTCTTTATATATATGTATATTTATTTATAGAAGACCTTTGATCCTTTATTATCAAGTGTTACATGTTAAGCCTGTGACATTTTTCGAAACAGAAACTAAACCATTTCCTTCATAATTTCAGAAAGACAACTGATGAAAACTAAAATCATTGTGAACAGGGGAGAAGTTTCGCGTGAATTAATATATCGCACTGTTCGCAAATGTATTGACGCTCGGTTTGCGTGTTCTCAACCCTTTCCTTAAAACCTCTCAGACTTCAAATGTGTACACGAACTAAATCAAACGATATAGATGTTTGTGAAAAGTAAATGTAGTTTATACATTTTCAACCATTTCGGAAAAAATATTTCGTCTTTCTTTTATTTTGTTTCAGAAAGTTTTCACGTTAATCATTTTATATTTATTAAGTCAACGCAAAGATATTGTTATCAATGTACAACAATATCAGGGTGATATACACTACAAATGTAGAGGACATTCCAAGAATGCAAAATATTATAAAAAAGAGAATAGCCTTGTCTTAGTTGAGCGAACTTGTTACCGGACCCTTTTGCTTATATATTCTGTTACTTTTGTACTACTGAATGTTTGTAGAACTATAACTAATACTAATGTTTACAGTAATAAACTGTATTGTCCGCAGGTAAATCCTTAGTCTGGAATAGCCGTCCCCTAGTATTAGATTATCAGTACCAACTTACTACAGAACCAGTCTAGCAAAATCATTACCAATTGGTATCGCAATGGAGAGCTTCTTATTTAGAGAACGGTATAACGTGTGCATCATAGTTTTCCCGCAAAACATTGCTCTCATGCAAATGGCTACCTTTCAGATAGACAATGGAGACGAATGGCGATTGGAAGAAAGATTGTTGTGACTCATCGGCAAAAATGCTTAGATTAAAATGAATTGAATTGTCCACTCTCTATATTGATATTGGATGATTGAATAAGTATACTTTAGCACCGTTTTCAAAGGTATTTCAGTTATTACAGGACACGTAATGAGTGCATCGTGCTTATCTTATGTTGCAAATTGTGTTATTTTCTTATTGGAAATAATAAAAAAAAAGGTATACAATGAAAATAATCCAGCAGTAGCGACATCTGAATTTGCATTGCCTACTCTGAGCGTGGGAAAATTGACATCTCTCTTGTCTTTCGGTCTCAGGGGATAACATATTTTCCCCGCGGGTCTCGTAGTACAATACAACGTCATGTATCGCTACTGAAAAATAATATTCCATATCGTATACATCATACAGCCTGGTATTCCAGATCCGGACAGTTTAGTGGTTAAAGCATCTGCTGCGGGAGTGACGGTCCGATGTTCGAATCCCATTTACGTCATTGGGTTTTGTTCTGATATGACCGGTTGGTGAACTGCCAGCTAGTTATAATAATGATACCGAATGACTGTTGATTGGCTAAAACGAATTGGATTCGGAAGTCAACGTCGTAAGGTATCTCATAAGTCAGGCATGTATGACGCTTGCAATATGAGAGACAATATAATGAACAAACTCTTTACATAAGGCATCTCATTAATCAGACATGTATGACCCTTTCAATTTGAGAGACACTATAATAAACAAACTATCTACATTTCCTTTGTACATGTATACATGTTATATCACCTTATACATATCACAATTTTCATGCAGCGTTAAGAGTAGCTATATATCAACTTGGAAATATAGCTGAGTTTTTTTTTTGTGAATGACCAGAATACTTACAGACAATATCCCTTTCCCTCATACCGATGGTTCTGATCAGGTAAGATTCACTTAAACTAGGAACAATGTGTGTATTTCCTGATTTATTTATACTGTTTAGAGACGCGGAACAATTTCTTCCTGATCGCAAGTTCTTGCACGCGTTATCAATATTTTCCCTTTTTGTTAGAACTTTTATACATTACGATTCAAAAAGTTCAATCAACTAGATCTTACGCCACACGTATAAATGTCTCCAACTTTTTCCGAAATATGTATACATACGCCCTTCCATATATTTCTTCCATCACGACTCCGTGTCACTGTTACATTTAACACGAGTCAACTTAAACAGCCCTTCAATCGGTGTTAAACTCCAATAAATCACTGTCTGCAAAAAGAATATGTACACACTTTCTTTGTGACACGTCACAGGTACATATCTGTTTTAAAAGTAGTTCGCTACATTAGTTAGATTGATGAGCATATTGCCATTCGTCACAATGTGTACAAAAGTCGTCTGCTGCATATTCGTTATAGTGTGTCTAAATGTGGTAAGGATTAAATTAGGCGTTGCACACACACCTAGGAGGTTTAATTTGGTCTGTTTCATACAATGGCTTTTCGTGTTTCGGTGTATTGCTGTTTCTAACTAGAATTGTCTAATCAGGACCATCTGCATAGGTTTTAACGTAGTTTTGAAAACAATATCACGATCAACAGCTTTGGTAGAAGAAAGATCTCCTATTCAGGGAGTTCCGTGCTATAAATGAGCGCCGATATGCGAACAAAACAACAGCAACCGTATTGCATTTGCGACCAGTGCGGATCCATATCCGCAAGCTCATCCTTGTAGTCTGATCTGTCTCCACTGTTCGCAAAATAGTCATAGAATGTATATAATGTTAGCAGTATCATTTTGGATTCTTCAGCAAAAAAGTGATGTAAGCAGTTTCCATTTCTTTAGCATGGATGTGCTGGCAGGTCTATTTCCACGTGCGTAATCTTTACGTTAAGGATGCAATTCATGGATCACCGTTCCAATATAAAAAATCCAGTAAATATTTCTGTTTATTCACGTAACACGAGAACCAATATTCAAGATCAATGAATATCAAGATCAGTCGAATCCTGACGAGAAACGTCCCTTGTCACCGCCTAGAAGTGTAAATATCAGATACAACGGTTATAGCAAGGTCGACCTAACACATTTACATTTTTTTCTTACTGCTCTAGTAGCGTTAAAATCAATTACAACGGTTATAGCAAGGTCGAAATAACACATTTACATGTTTTTTTTACTGCTCTAGTAGAGTATATATCCGATACAACGGTTAAAGCAAGGTCGTCCTAACACATTTACTTTTTTTGTTACTGCTCTAGTAGTCTAAATATCAGATACAATGGTTATAGCAATGCCGCCATAACACATTTACATGTTTTTGTTACTGCTATAAAAGTGTAAATAACAGATACAACGGTTAAAGCAATATCGCCTTAACACATTTACATAAGTTTTTGTTACTGCTGTAGTAGTGTTAATATCAGATACAACGATTATAGCAATATCGCCTTTTTGTTACTGCTCTAGTAGTGTAAATATCAAATGAAACGGGTATAGCAATATTGCTTTAACTCATTAACATGTTTTTGTTACTGTTTTCGTAGTGTAAATATCAGATATAACGGTTAAAGCACTCTAGAAGTGTAAATACCAGACACAACGGTTATAGCAAGGTCGCCTTTACACATTAATATTTTTTTGTCACTGCTCTAGTAGTGTAACTATCAGATACAACGGTTATAACAAGGTCGCCTTAACACATTAACATGTTTGTGTTACTGCTCTCGTTGTGTAAATATCAGATACAACGGTTAACAATGTCGCCTTAACACATTTACATGTTTGTGTTACTGTTCTAAAAGTGTATATATCAGACATAACGGTTATAGCAAGGTCGCCTTTACACATAAGCATGTTTTTGTTAATACTATAGTAGTGTAAATATCAGATACAACGGTTATAGCAATGACGCCTTTACACATAAGCATGTTTTTGTTAATGCTCTAGTAGAGTAAATATCAGATATAACGGTTATAGCAATGACGCCTCAACACATTTACATGTTTTTTGTCACTGCTCTATTTAATAGTGTATATATTAGATACAACGATTAACTTTCAGATACAACTGTTATAGCAATATCGCCTAAACACATTTACATGTTTTTGTTACTGCTGTAGGAGTGTAAATATCAGGAACAACGGGTATAACAAAATCGCCTTAACACATTTACTTGTTTGAACTTTTGCTCTAGTAATGTAAATATCAGAAACAACGGTTAAAGCAAAATCGCCTAAAGACATGTACATGTTTTTGTTACTGCTCTAGTAGTGTAAATTTCAGATACAACGGTTATAGCAATGCCGCCTTAGCACACTTACATGTTTTTGTTACTGCTCTAGTAGTGTAAACATCCGATACAACGGTTATAGCAATGTCGCCTTAACACAGATAAATGTTTTTGTTACTGCTCTAGTAGTGTAAATATCAGATAAAATGGTTATAGCAATGTCGCCTTAATACATCTACATGTTTTTGTTACTGCTCTAGTAATGTAAATATCAGAAACAATGATTATTACAATGCCGACTTAATAAATGAACATGTTTTTGTTACTGCTCTCGTTTCTAAAACCTTAAGATCGGGTTTTGTACTTCTGGAAAAAGAGTTTTGGTTGGATTCTATTTCTCATCTTCACATATTTTCGAACATTAACATGGAAGGAGTAGGAATATTTCATCAATGTCTTTCTGTAATTAAACCGTGTACCACGTTCAATTTTCTTTTAATCCGCTCTGAAAAAAATGTAGAATCAAGAAATAGTTTGGAAAAGGAGACACAAACCTCGTTTTAAATCTTCAATTAATGTTGCACTTTGAACTTTAAACATAGAATACATTGTAAACTGAACTATTTCATAAATAAGAAAAATATAGTATTTCTGTACTTTTACAATTTACTGAGCATATTTAAGAGTTGACTGCTGAAAAAATAATTGTAACACATTTCTGGAAAAAAAGTTGTGCTAGGCTTCTATATCTCATCTACATGATTTTTTAAACATTAATACGGAAAAAGTAAAAAGAATTCATCATTGTATTTCTGTCATTAAACCGTTTACCTCGTTCGATATCTTTTTAATCGGCTCTGAAACAATTGTAGAATCAAGAAATAGTTCGGAAAAGGGAAAACATCCTCGTTTAACCTTAGAATGCATTGTAAACTGAACTATTTACCCGATACAGACGGCTCTTCAAAACATGTAGAATAAATAGGAGATACGACTTATACTAACGAAACTTTTCTACCTAACAACGTAAATAGTCTTAATTATTTATTTCATAACATATTTCTTTTACAAACCACATCTAATAAGATCAACAGATGCAGGTTTAAGGATATGTTAAGGATATGTTGGCATTCTTTTGCGATTAAAACTATCCAACTTTTACGAATCTAATGCAAACATTTACGACATGGGACTGTCTCAATAAGGTCTGTTCATTGAACGAACCATGTCAAGCGCATGCCACTTAGCAGCATTGTGAATCGGTCTTATTGTCCATGATGTTAGAAAGCACCCCATAGCTAGTTGAGCTTGATTTTCCTGTTTGTATATCCATCCTAACATATTCAATGCGGTTTCTGTATGACCAAAGTGTGTCTCTGTACTTATAACGTTTACTAAGTTGTCAATGGCATCTTGTTTATAAATGGGCTTGTTTGTTTTTGAAAAAAGGACATACTGCATGAAGTACAAGTATACTTTGGAATCCACAACAATCCAGTCAAACCAGAAATCGCAGATTTCATTCCTAGAATCAGGCGGTGTATTGACTGAACGATACATCTCGTAATGTAAAGCTGGAGGGACAAGGTTGGCCAGATGAGGTAGAAATACTAAACATCCAGTTGTACAGGTTCTCGCGAACTCTGTGTATGGAATGTCTTGTGAGCCGAACATCCGTTCTAGATCTGTGTGTGCATTATTCAGATATATTGGATGGTAATTTTTGCATCCACAAACTGGTACAACATATGATTCCAAAGCCGTTTCGCATTTCAGTAGAATCTCTTCACAGGCATCATATCTGTTACTCTGCAAACAATATGATGCGACTATCAAATATCTGGAGATAACGTCACAGTCTTTACTTTCTTGTATGTAATACTTAAACGTATCAAACAATTTCTTCAGTAGATCCCCGTCACCGGTAGTCAGCATAATACTCGCTACACATTGTGCTATTTGTAGATTTATGTGAGGAATAAAGTAGCGTATTGCTTGTCTTGTTTCTTTTTCAGTATGGTCTGTGAAACGAGTTCTTTGTATAAATGAACTAATTGGTACACATGGATTTCAACAGTTATACAGGTCTTGATTGTAAGTGTCTGTGTTATAGTTGGTAGTACACTATACATTACCTAGCTATAGCTATTAGTCTAATTTATTATTTCAGTATAAACTGAATTGTTCATTTAACAAGGTTTCATATTGTTTGGGTAATTGCGGGATAAAGTTGTTACATGTGTGGATATACAGGCACTAAACTATACCCCTTTCAGATGAGAGCGCTTGAGATGTATTGCAACACTTCATGTGTCATGTTGTGATAAAAGGTATATTGGTCTGAACTAATGGTTTCCTGATTGTGTCATTTTCATTCATAACGATCACCTCATAGTGCAGTTTGTTTAGAAATAGATGACCAAAGACGTTGTATACGTTCAGTTTTACATATTTTTGAAATGTTACATACATACTACACCTTTAAAAGTCCTCATTAGGTGATGTCCGTTTAAGTAATAGTAAGGCCATCACCAAATATTTCAAATTGGTACACCCATGGTCAATACACATGGGGAGTAATGTTAGTTTTAAAAAGTACTGGTCTAAATTAATAGGAATGCCAACCTATAGATATCCAAAGCAATGTTATATAAATTGTGTTGATCAAAACAGGCATACATACAACAGACATTATGAGTATATTATTTAGTTACGGTTTCGGATACATCTGGATTTCCCAGGATATTTGAAATATACATATCTTGATCTCAGAATTCAAAATACGGTTAAAAGATAATTTACAGCAATATTGGCATAATGCTTTAGTAATTGTAGTTAAACGGATTATTATATGCAATTTAAATCACTTTTAAACGTGGAACGTTATTTACCTAGTATTGATATCTTTTCACCTTAGGAAAGCATTTTCAAAATTGCGGTGCTCGGATAATAAACTAAATGTTGAAGTAGGCAGACATCATAATGCTCCCAGATAAGAGAGGATTTGCATTTATTGTCTTGAACAATTCGCAATTAATGTAATTGGGAACGAATTGCACGTTTATCTCTTTTGCAAACGTTATGAGGAATTCAGGAAAATTGATATAGGTGATATATAGATGAAAACAGCCTACTCATTTATTAGATGCATGTCATGTTGCGAGAGATCAAATTTATTAAATAAATGTTAATTAGTGCACATAAAATTGTTGATAAGAAATAAAGAGCTTAACCTTAGCATTTAGCATCCATGTATTCTGATCTTTATCTAGAGTAGTTAAATCATATGAACGAACTAACAAAATTATGCTTTAAAGTGTTTATTCTGTTGATAAAGAACGTGAATCTTTCCTTTAATAATAGAAAACAGACATGTCAAGGTAAATACACATACAAGGTAAATACAGTGGAATTTCAATGTCGTCATTTTCTATTTTAGGACATAATGTTTCATAGAGCCATAGTTAGTGTAATATACACATGTTGCTACGTTGAAAACTCATTAGATTAATCAAAAGGCTGCCAATTTTTGGCACCGATTCGATTTTCGTTTTATTATTCAATTCTAGTTCATGCAATCAGAATTTCAAAGTCACATATTCCACATATGTACATTCAAGAACAATTTAAAATGCACACGCATTATGCTTTGCGCTTGTTCTAGAGGTTTAAAACTCGAATAAATGCATCGTCCATTGTCATTTCATTGCTGTTGTCAAACATAAACTATATACAAGACTGTTCGAATCAACACTATGTTATATGTCAATAAATCACTACATGTTAGTGTGACGGACATACAGATGAACAGCCGATCATATGACGCGTTTCAGTACCAAGGCAGGCGACAAAACATGATTTTTAAATGAACAACATTTGTAGATGTATACGAGTATTGTGATGGCATAGCTTGACAAAATCGTGATCCTTACCTTTGTGCACATATGTATATTTTAACGATTTACATGTATTTTCATCAAATATGTGATTTGCTTTATGGACATATATACATTGGAGGTTAATGACACGAAAGTAATTTTAATTCATATACAAATGCGTGATTGCCATACCAATGTTTATCAGGATCAGGGTTAAATGTTAGGTTAATCTTGGCTTTAGAATGAACGTATGTATTATATGTATTAATTTTGCAATAGGAATGAAAACGTTTCTTTCTAAGAAATTGTGAGAAGACGTGAAACGCCGTTTGTATCACGGTAATTTTACATACAACAAATCATGCTTCAGACAATTTTGAAAAAATCAACACTAAACATATGGAAAGGTGTCTTTATAAAAAAGTAAAATTATTGCTTACAGTTTACAATGGTGCACTTAAAGTAGAAAAAGCATTTTTCCTTTTCCAAAATGTTTTGAAAAGTCCTCTGCTGCAGATATGCCAACATGTTTAATTTGGACTTGCTCATGCAATGTCTCCCGCGTTACTGCTGAAATTGTTGGTTTTTAATAGAATCATCTTATTGAGATCAACAGTTTTTGATATTTTAGTATTGAAAAGGGAGCATTATCGACAGCTCTCGCAGTAAATTGGACTAATTCAGATAGTAATGTTCTTTAAATAAGCGCCGCTATGCGATCATAAAACGTAAGGAATTTTATGAACAAATATACATTGGAGTCTAATGACACGAAAGTAATTTTAAACAAATGCATGATTGCCATACTAATGTTTATTAGACTCGGGGTAAAATGTAAGGTTAATCTTGGCTTTAGAATAACCGTATATATTTTATGTTAGGAGCCGTCTGTGATCAACAAATCTGAACAGAAAAATAACTTGTAACCCTCGAAAGTTTTTCTTTTATTTTTGCAATAGGAATGAACACGTTATCTTTCTAGGAAATTGAGAGAATTCCTCTATTTAGCTTTATTTTAGTCGTCCGCTGAAGACATGAAACGTCGTATGTATCACGGTAATTTAACTACAACAAATCATGCTATAAATAATCAACGCCAAACATATGGAAAGGTGTCTCTATAAAAAAGTAAGATAATTGAATAGTCTACAACGTTGCCCCAAAAGTTGAAATGATTAAATTAAGCATTACACGACCACACCTGTATTATGTGGTTTAATTTAGACTTACTCGTGCAATGTTTCCCGCGTTCCTCCGGATATTCTTGGTTTTTAATAGAATCATCATATCGAGTTTGAGATTTTAGGATTGAAAACTGAAAAGGGAGCATTATCGACAGCTCTCGTATTAAAGTGGACTAATTCAGAGAGTATCACTCTTTAAATAAGCGCCGATATGCGATAACCAAACGTAAATTATTTGCTAATATTTTTTAATCCAGATCAATCACATCAGTCGTGCAGTCCGATCTTGGTCTGTACTGCTCGCCAAAAAGTCATAAACGGTTTAAGCGAAACTTGTTTAAACAGTATTATTTTGGACCCTTGAGCATGTATGTGTTGGCAGAACGTTTTTCACCGTGATTTGGCCATTTGTCACAATGCGCTAAAACGCAAACCCGACCGAGCTCTCTTGTCAATGAAACTGTGTCTGATTTATGAACGTGCTAGAGCGATGAAGTGGTTTCGTACACATGTATTACATTCGTTGTAACCTTGGGATTTAACCTAGGTCGTTGAAATAAAAACCCGTTCAATCTCTCTTGACAATATATTTGTGTTTGAAGTATGAAATAATTCCGTTTACAAATGAAAGCAATGGCGTTATTTCATGGAGGCGTATAATAGTCTCTGTGACCTTAACCTCTAACCTAGGTCTGTAAAACGCGAACCAGTCGATGCATCTTTAATACCGAATAAATGTGTGAAGTGTGATAATTACAATTCACAAATGAAAGGCTAGAGCGATAAAATCGTTTTGTACAGACGCATTATAGTTACGGTGACCTTGACCTTTAACATGGGTCGATGGAACTTTTAAAAGAGGCGATGATTTCAAGCATATATTTTAAGTTTCATAAAAAGCGAATAAGAAATATAGTCGTTTGAGTGATCACTTTGTTGGGACGCTAACATATTCAATATGACCTTGACCTTTACCATCGGTCAGTGAAACGCGAACTCGTACAAGAGGGGGTACTTATACAATATGTATAAGTTTTATAACATATTGTGATACTGGATTAGTTATAAGAGATAAACATAGCATTGGCCCCTAATACCCAAACATAACCTAAATCTAGATCTTAATGAAGTGCAACTGTATTAAATCAGAATATATTTGAACTAGATATTGCTTTATTAGAATTCTTTATATGTTTATTGTTTTATTGACCATTGCAAATTGCTAAACCTTCTTTGATATGTATAAGTTTTCATGAAGTACATGCATTGCATTATTAACTGAAATGTTCTTATAACATGGTTTTATAATTTATATGTCATTGGTGGTCAAGCTATTTTGTCTTGATAGACAGACGTAGAAAATAACACACCAAATAAAATAATCTTGGAAATAAGCCAGAAAAGTACCGATATATAAGTAAAGAAATGTTGTGAATACAGTGAACTCGACAGTTCCGGGTCATCGACAATTCCGGGTCACATTTGGAAAAAAATGTTTAGTATTCGAGAATGATACAGTATTTTGACAATTTGATTATCAAGTCATATTTCCCATTAGCTTGGCTAGTTTCATTTCGATTTTAGGACGTTGTCATTTCAAGAACTGATGTCATATAAATCTCGAAACGCTTGACCGCATCGATTTCCGCGAAAGTAAAATATCAATATTTTTATTTTTCTGTATCGGCGTAAATTGCTGATTGTAGCCATACTTTTAGTAATACCGGTATGTTTTGCACATAAATGTGTAGGTTATTTACTACTGAACAAGATTCATATTTGATATTGACTTGTCGAAGTTGTTTATGCCAAACTAGCGGATAAATTTGACCTAGTTCACATACGACACTTTCGGGTCAGCCAAAAGGAATTTCTCAAAATTATCAATTTATTAGTAAAACTATTTTGGTAACTTTTTAAGAATAATTTAAAGCTTATGGTGACAAATCAATGTTAAAAATATATTATTAAATTTTATTTTTTTTGTCAAATATGACTTATTAGTTGGTTGAAAAATGCATCAGTTTTCGTGCATGAAAGTGTGTACAGTAAATTTGGCCCCATCACTGTTCTGTTGTTTATGCAATAGGTAATTGCAAGTGATATATTTTAGTTCTTTCTTTTTCATATTATTTTAATAAAAATGTTAAATAAATATCTTGTGATTAAAAAACAGCTGTTTGAGGTTACCCCTGATAACAGAATAAAGCATTTGTCACGTGACCCGGAAATGGCAAGTTTGACCCGAAACTGTCAAATTTACAGCTTGCAATTACAGACACTAAAGAAACATTTTAACAAATTTATATAATTGTTGAATTATATCATCGTGGGAAGGAAGTATTTGTTTCACATTTTATTTAGTTTTGTTTCTTTCAACTTTCCTTTCAAAGAGACAAGATTCGTTTATTTGGTTACTGACCCGGAACTGTCGAGTTCACTGTAGTGTGGTGGCCATCCGAAGAAGGTATATGTACATGTACAAACTACCACGCACACTTTTTCTATAACACTACAATGACTGGTATAAGATGCGAGGGACATAACATGCATTATTAAGTTATGTATAAACCCTTTGTTGGTATTTTCCTTTCACAACATGATAAAATATGTCTTACTTTAATCTTACTTCCGGGTGTAAAAAAGAAACTAATCAATCTATTTCTTCATTGTTTGTTTTCATAAACTCAATATGTTTTTTTGAATCGCATAATCACACTAACAAAATCATTTGTAATACCAGTTTTCGTCTGGTGATTCCGAAGAACATTAATTTACCGACAAAAGAATGTCCAGTTTAATACAATGTTCCAAATAAAAAAAAACGTAAACTACTGTGGAAATTCCGTGTTGTCATTTTCTATTTTAGGCAATACCGTTACACGGATTTTTTATAGACCAGTGAATGTGTTAGTGCGTTATAGGCGTAGTTCACGACGAACCCGAGTTCCGACTAGAGTTACACGGGTTTAACCCTAGTGACGTCATATAAACTTCTGACCCCGACTATTTGCAACCCTGCTTCAAGCGAGAGTTAGAAGAGTTCCAAAATGGCGGAGGGTGGCAATTCTTGATGCTGGTGTGTAAATTATCCTAAAATACGAACCTCTGAGTTCAGTAATCAGTGATGCTTTTATTTGTAAGGCAGATAAATAAGGATTTGTTTAATTGGGCCCGCAAATAATTGCGATCCGTAATTTAGACAACAAGAAAACGAGCTTTCTGGTGTCGATAATAAAATAAGTGGATACAACACGGAGGCTTCCATTTTGAATTTTGACTCCAGAGTGAAGCTGTGCGTTCACGAGAACCAAGTGTCTGCGCATGCGCCATCGATACACGTGCCCCCTGAACCTACCCTCCTTGAGTTCGTCGTGAACTACGCCACTAACATGTCCTAATGCGCGTAGCTATGCTGAAGAAATATTTTGAGAGTTCCCAAAATAAAAATGAAACAAATGCGAAAAATGTAATACAAACTCGACCCTAAGGGGGGTAAGGGTGAAAACGGACAAATCATGATAAGCATGACAATGAACACTTGTATTTCAATATTGACTCGAAAGCACACGCTCATAACATTTGGACATATGGACACTGATTTGTATAATGACATTACAACATTGAATGTGTATACAAAGGCATGGGGTTGAGAACACATTTCAATTATTAGAACAAACAAGCACATTGTAAGCGCAGTCTGTTTTCAAATGAGTTGATGTCGTAAAAAGACAACACTCACAAAGGTTTTATTTTATTGTATTCAAAATAGATACGAATTTGAATAAACATTCTCAGATTTTTAGTAAATAGAATTGATATTTATATCACTTTTCAAATGCTAACTATCACACATCTTGGGATATTTCATGTCAAAAGGAAAGAGTTTGCGCATTTTGTTGTTTTCGAGTTTTGTGATGGTATTGCTTGACAGTATTGACCCCATCATGACCTTTATGTACAGATGTATATTATTACGATGTACATTTATTTTTATCATTTATATATATATGTTATTGGTAGAATTGCGATTGCAAGGCTACCATAGTTACAAATGAGATTTGTAAATGACTGAGATCACAATTTATATGATATCAGTACGCCAAAAAAAATAGGACAAACAATTCTAGACTGAATAACGAATGCAAACATAAGCAAAAGTCAAATATGTAAAATATCATAGTTAAGTGTAGTAAAGGATACGGATATCACTACGTCTTTTAGCGGTCTTTTACTTAATTATGTTCAAAGAAATGCGTAAAACTATTTTGTGTGTGCGTTATCTGAGAAAGGGAGTAAAATGCCCAATATTTAAAATTCTTGTCCGATTCCAGTTATTTAGTAGAAATGCTCCTTCACGCACTATCTACGAAAACTGTTCCAACCATATCAGTTGGTTGAAAAAAGAGGAGCGAGGCGGCATCAGACAAGTGCAAAATGACAACATTTTAAACATGCTATTCTTATAAAAGTGTTTGTCTTATTTGTTTCCTTAGTGAGCCTCTTCATAATTGTTAAAGCCATATTACTGCAAGATGCAATAACAGGGAATATTTTTTTTATTTCGAAATATTATTCCGTTTAAAGTGTAAAGGGTAATTGCCATATTTGCCTAACTGTCGAACCGAATAAATCGAAAACTTTGTACACTATTCCGCAATAGGCAGTCGTAAACTGAATTGTTATCATCATGCGATTTATCGAAAAAAGTCATTCTATTTTAAAGCAAGAATTCTGTTTTGGTAGTAATTTTCATTGTCGCTTCTTTTGGGTTAGGTACTTTGACCATTAGCGGACGAAACTTTCAGACAAGCTCATGTAACCTGTCAGCAATGAAATACTGTGTGAAAACATAAAAACCAACCCACAAAAACCTCTCAGAGGCTCAGAGCAAGTATGGAGGGCTTCAATCAATGAAGGTATTGTTTTTGTTCTCTGTCAGACTGGGGTAGAATGCTAAAACAATAACCTGGGAATCTTGTGATGTGAACCAAGCCACATATACAGCAACATATATGACCAGGTACTTCACCTTTCTCACAAACACATGCCATGTCATGCACCTTCAGCCAATGACCTGTGGGAACATTTTGGAAAAAGGGGTATAAATTCCTATTTATGAGCAATTTCATTTTGTTCACATCAATTTATTTTTATTAAAAACTGGGTTTTGGTCTATTTTTAACATATTCTTGATTGATGTCAACGGATATACATGCAAAGGAATTCTTGCTTAACCTAAGTCTATCATTTAGAGTGTTCAAAGGCCAAAAACAGCTGTAGATTTTGACGGAACCGTAACAGTTGTTCAGTTCCTCCCTTTTATGATTTCCAAATTCGACACAAATCGCAGTTTTTTCATATAACTTTGGCCTGATGAGGTTAAATTGAATCCATGTGAAACAAAATCAGGCCAAAACAGAATTTTATTTGAGAAATATCATCAAAATGTTGTTTTTTCAAGCAGAAAAAAGGTGTCAAGCCATTAAATTTTCATAAAAAATAAGAAAGATCGAAATTGTATATCAAATAAATCCATTGAAATGTTGAATACACCCTTACAAAGTGAAAACCATCATAAACTACTATCTAGCATGATATTTTATGACTAAAATTAAATACTGAAAACATTTCATTTTAACTCAAGAAAGGTATCCATTTGTGAGCTAAAAGCACAGTACAGTGTAAAGGGTAATTGCCATATTTGCCTAACTGTCGAACCGAATGAATCGAAAACTTTGTACACTATTCCGCAATAGGCAGTCGTAAACTGAATTGGCCATTATCAAGTTATGTATAAACCCTCTGTAGGTATGTCTCTATCACAAAATGATAAAAAAATGTCTTACCGTAAACTTACTTCCGGGTGCAAACAAGAAACTCGTCACTCTTCATTGTTTGTTTTTATTAACACAATATCTTTCTTTGAATCGCATAATCATGCTTAAAAAAAATTACTATCTAGCTTTGATATTTTATGACTAAAATTAAATACTGAAAACATTTCATTTTAACTCAAGAAAGGTATCCATTTGTGAGCTAAAAGCACAATACAGTGTAAAGGGTAATTGCCATATTTGCCTAACTGTCGAACCGAATGAATCGAAAACTGTGTACACTATTCCGCAATAGGCAGTCGTAAACTGAATTGGCCATTATCAAGTTATGTATAAACCCTCTGTAGGTATGTCTCTATCATAAAATGATAAAAATGTCTTACCTTAAACTTACTTCCGGGTGTAAACAAGAAACTCGTCACTCTTCATTGTTTGTTTTTATTAACACAATATCTTTCTTTGAATCGCATAATCATGCTTTAAAAAAACATTTTTATTATCCGTTTTGGTCTGGTGATTCCGAAGAAAATTCATTTATCGAAAAGAGAATATCCAGATTTATACAATGTTCCAAATAAAATAACACGTAAAATACTGTGGAAACTCAGTGTCATTTTTTATTTAACACGGATTTATTTATAGACCAGTTGGTGTTAGTGGTCAAAGGGACGCAATTCATTTTACATAGGCGACCATTATAGCATTATGGGTTATAGTTCTTTCCCAGCATTAAAAAGAAGCCACAAACCTGTATTAAATCAAAGTTCATTCTTATATCTAACATAACAGCACCAATATAATGTGGTATAATGTTATCATTGGATAACTCTCTACAAATATAATCATATTGATTGGTTGTTAAACACGGTAATAAAGCTGTATAAAAAAGGGGGTAAAATGACAAAATTTTAAAACTATATTCTCATGACAGTGCTTGTATGATTTCAAGATAATTTAGCAGAACTGTTTATTTAGTGACCCTCTACATGTTTTAAGTCTTATTGATTGGTTGATAGTCGTATAAACCAGATGGCATCTAAAAAGGGGAGAATTGCTCTAAATAACATCTCATCCTTATTCACTGGACACAATAACAAGAATTATTATATAACCTATAAATAGACGCCTTTTCATTGGCTAAAAAGAAAATTTTTAGAAAAAATATCTAGCGATATTCACCGTTTTTTCTGATATTCACCAGTTTTATAAATAGTAACAGGGGAAGACCGGGGAATCCCATGAGCCACCTATTTTAAAATATCCTTCGCCTTTATCCGTACGCTACGGAATTTTCCGAGGCGCGTTCCGAATGACAACGGAAACTTCCGAAGCTCGTTCGGATGATCATGACAATATTATATAAATATGGCATGGCTTCCAGTGTGACAGTACATATTGTCGAGGCGAAGCCGAGGTTAACAGTATTTACCCGAATGTTGACAATATGTACTGTCACACTGGAAGCCATGCCATATTTATTTTATTATACCGAACAAAATTACACGTTTATTCAATTTAGTCTGTACCTTTGTAGGGGAGGTGAACATGGGTAGATCTACTACAATGTAACACACACATATGAATATACCGGTTAACAGTATACTGTTACATGGCACGCGCGTCTAAAAAGTGACGTTATTGTTTGAAATGACGTCACGCACGTGCATAACCAACATTTTAACGCGCGTGCCATGTAACAGTACACTGCTAACCGGTCAAAAACTTACTGTTATCATGAGACAGTAAGAAATTGCCCATGATGAGTATATGAGAATTTAACATTACAAAGTCACGTGAGGTATTATAAGATAAATTGAGGGTTATATAATAAAACAGTTATGGGCTTTTCAGCTGTTATACATGATGTTGATATGCACCAAAAAAATAATTATTGTTTTTTTGGTGCATATTATAGGTTATTGACCCTGTACTGTGAAATCATCGTTGGACCGAGTTCTTTGGTTGACGTTGCCGAGCTTGCGAGGCTACGTTCGCCAAAGAACGAGGTCCAACGATGATTTCAAGGTACAGGGTCAATAACCTTTTTATTGCATACTTTCATATTGTAAACTATTTGCTTTACGTTGTGTTTTTTTTTTTTTATTATCAATAATTGATAAATATGCTTCCGAATTAGAAACAAACTGTTTGTTTACATAAGTAGTAATCTTTTTGTGCAAATGCCGTTTGAATTATAACGGTGACGTAATTTTTTTAAATGACGTCATGCACGTGCATAACCAACATTTTAGACGCGCGTTTTAGACTGTTTTCATGTCAAAAACGTACTGTTAGCAGGAGACAGTAAGAAATCAATATATGAGAATATAACATTACAAAGTCCCGTGAGGTTTAACAATGATATTTAGTTCAGCTATGTTTGTTTACATAACAAAAGTAGTCCCTAGCATGTTAATTATGCAGAATTTTCGCACGTCCTTATCTACGGTCATGATCACTCCTTGACAGCGGTCATGATCGAAAAATCATGACCACTTTCTTCAATGCAAAGTGAACGGAACAATATGAAAGTATGCAATAATATAGGTTATTGACCCTGTACTGTGAAATCATCGTTGGACCGAGTTCTTGGGTTGACGTTGCCGAGCTTGCGAGGCTACGTTCGCCAAAGAACGAGGTCCAACGATGATTTCACAGTACAGGGTCAATAACCTTTTTATTGCATACTTTCATATTGTAAACTATTTGCTTTACGTTGTGGAGGTTTTTTTAATTATCTAGAATGGATAAATCTGCTTCCGAATTAGAAACAAATTGTTTGTTTACATAAGTAGTAATTTTTGTGCAAATGCCGTTTGAATTATAACGGTGACGTAATTTCTTTAAATGACGTCATGCACGTGCATAACCAACATTTTAGACGGGCGTATTAGACTGTTTTCATGTCAAAAACGTACTGTTAGCATGAGACAGTAAGAAATTGTCCATGATCAATATGTGAGAATTTAACATTAGAAAGTCCCGTGAGGTTTAACAATGATATTTAGGTCAGCTATGTTTGTTTACATAACAAAAGTAGTCCCTAGCATGTTAATTATGCAGAATTTTCGCACGTCCTTATCTACGGTCATGATCACTCCTTGACAGCGGTCATGATCGAAAAATCATGACCACTTTCTTTAATGCAAAGTGAACGGGACAATATGAAAGTATGCAATAACACATCATGTATAACAGCTGAAAAGTCCATAATTGTATAATATTCTTTTGGTGGGACTTTACTTAATTATGTTCAAAGAAATGCGATGAACTATTAAATGTGCGGTATCTGAGAAAGGGAGTAAAAAAAAAAATCCCAATATTTCAAATTCTTGTCCAATTCCAGTAATTTAGATGAAATGATTCTTCACGAACTCTATAAAAACTGTTCAAGCCATATCAGTTGGTTGAAAAAGGAGGAGCGAGGCGGCATCAGAAACGGGTAAAATGACAACATTTTAAAACATTATTCTTATGAAAGTGTATGTCTTACATGTTTCGGCAGTGACCCTCTTTATAATTGTTTAAGCCTTATTGATTGGTTGAAAACCATAGTTTCCAGATGTCATTAGAAAAGGAGTAAATTGATTTTTTAGCTTCTAATGATATCTCATCCTAATTCACTGGGAAATTTCAACAAAACTTCACAGGAATGTTCATTTGGAGGTTCCCTTTTCAAATTTGTTCAAAGATATAAATTATAAACACATATTGTGTTGCTGCGGCAGCAGGAAGGGAGTAACATGCCTAAACTTTTCAATGCGTCTTCTCTGAATCCGCTTGTCAGATTCCAAGATAATTTAGTACAAATGTTCCTTGAGTGACCTTCTACGAGATTTGCTTAAGCCGTATTGATTCAGATTGGATGAAAAACATGGCAGCCAGACGACATTAGAAAAGGGATAAAATGACAAAACGTTATAGTTCCTTTTCTATTAAAGTTTTTGTCTGGTTTCAGGATACATTTGAAATTTGTTCACGCCATATTGATTGGTTTATAAAATATAGATGCCATGCTGCATCAGAATAGGGATCAAATGAACTTTAAACAAAATGTCCTCTCAAACCATTAAACAGATACCAACCAAACTTCATGCGAATGATACATGGGTGAGGTGTGTGAAGTTAGCGCGTAGATCGTAGATCGTAGCTCAACCAAAAAATGTAATTGGCTGACCTGGGTCGTAGATCGTAGCTCAACCACTTTAAAAACATTGCTACTTGGCTGACCTGGGTCGAAGATCGTAGCTCAACCACTTCAAAAACATTGCGAATTGGTTGAGCTGGGTCGTAGATCGTAGCTCAACCGCTTGAAACAAAAATGTAATTGGCTGACCTGGGTCGTAGATCGTAGCTCAACCACTTCAAAAACATTGCGAATTGACTGACCTGGGTCGTAAATCGTAGCTCAACCACTTAAAAAACATTGCGAAATGGTTGAGATGGGTCGTAGATCTTAGCTCAACCACTTTAAAAACATTCTGAATTGGCTGACCTGAGTCGTAGATCGTAACTAACCCACTTCAAACACATTGCGAATTGGCTGACCTGGGTCGTAGATCGTAGCTCAACCAATGGAAAAACATTGCGAATTGGCTGACATGGGTCGTAGATCGTAGCTCAACCAATAGAAAAACATTGCGAATTTGTTGAGCTGGGTCCTAGATCGTAGCTCAACCACTAGAAAAACATTCTGAATTGGCTGACCTGGGTCGTAGATCGTAGCACAACCACTTTAAAACATTCTGAATTGGTTGATCTGGGTCGTAGATCGTAGCTCAACCACTTGACAAACATTCTGGATTGGCTGACCTGGGTCGTAGATCGTAGCTCAACCACTTTAAAAACATTGCGAATTGGTTGAGCTGGGTCCTAGATCGTAGCTCAACCACTTGGAAAACATTCTGAATTGGCTGACCTGGGTCGTAGATCGTAGCTGAACCACTTTAAAACATTCGGAATTGGCTGACCTGGGTCATAGATCGTAGCTCAACCAATTGGAAAACATTGCGAGCATTGCGAACTGACAACCAATTGGAAAACATTGCGAACTGACTGATCTGGGTCGTAGATTGTAGCTCAACTACTTTAAAAACATTGCTAATTGGTTGAGCTAGGTCCTAGATCGTAGCTCAAACACTAGAAAAACATTCTGAATTGGCTGACCTGGGTCGTAGATTGTAGCTCAACCACTTTAAAAACATTGCGAATTGGTTGAGCTTGGTCCTAGATCGTAGCTCAACTACTAGAAAAACATTCTGAATTGGCTTACCTGGGTCGTAGATCGTAGCTCAACCACTTTAAAAACATTCTGAATTGGCTGACCTGGGTCGTAGATCGTAGCTCAACCAATGGAAAAACATTACGAATTGGCTGACCTGGGTCGTAGATCGAAGCTCAACCACTTTAAAAACATTATGAATTGGCTGACCTGGGTCGTATATCGTAGCTTAACCACTTGAAAAAAAACCTGTAATTGGCTTACCTGGGTCGTAGATCGTAGCTCAACCACTTAAAAAACATTGCGAATTAGCTGACCTGGGTCGTAGATCGTAGCTCAACCACTATAAAATCATTCTGAATTGGCTGACCTGGGTCGTAGATCGTAGCTCAACCACTTTAAAAACATTCTGAATTGGCTGATCTGGGTCATAGATCGTAGCTCAACCACTTGGAAAATATTGGGAATTGGCTGATCTGGGTCGTAGATCGTAGCTCAACCACTTTAAAAACATTCTGAATTGGCTGACCTGGGTCGTAGATCGTAGCTCAAGCAATGGAAAAACATTGCGAATTGGCTGACCTTGGTCGTAGATCGTAGCTCAACCACTTGAAAAAAAAAAATGTAATTGGCTGACCTGGGTCGTAGATCGTAGCTCAACCACTACAACAACATTGGGAATTGGTTGAGCTGGGTCGTAGATCGTAGATAAACCACTGAAAAAGAAGCTGTGTGAAGTTAGCTAAACAACTTAAAAAACATTGCGAATTGGCCTGGGCCGTAGATCGTAGCTCAACCACTACAACAACATTGGGAATTGGTTGAGCTGGGTCGTAGATCGTAGATAAACCACTGAAAAAG
This sequence comes from Serripes groenlandicus, assembly GCA_031761405.1. Lineage (NCBI taxonomy): Eukaryota > Metazoa > Mollusca > Bivalvia > Cardiida > Cardiidae > Serripes > Serripes groenlandicus. The sequence goes on along the minus strand of JASEVX010000003.1, from coordinate 39,389,944 downwards.
AAGCTGTGTGAAGTTAGCTAAACATACGACATTCGACATTCGACATTCAAACGTTGGAAAAAAAAAAATCGTGCTGGCACGACATTCGACATTCGACTTTCGACATTCAAAAAATAAAACTTAAAAAAATTGATTGTCGTGCTGGCACGACATTCGACATTCGACATTCAAAAGTTGGAAAAAAAACCGAATGTCGTGCTGAAAAAGATCTCACGGTAGTGGAACAACGGCCTTAAGGCGGATTTCTATCCGAGTCTGCCGCGTGTATTACGGGGAGCACTTAGGCTTACAAGCCCTTGTCACGGGAGTCGAACAAAAAACAAAAATCACAATGGAGTGGAACACTTTTATTTTTTTTCTTACGAGCGTGGAACAACGGCCTTAAGGCGGATTTCTACTCGAGTCTGCTGCGTGTATTACGGGGAGCACTTGGGCCTACAAATTGTTGTCACGGCAGTCGAAAAAAAAAAAATCACAATGGAGTGGAACACTTTTACTTTTTTTTCTTATAAGTGATCGATATGTTCGAAATATTGAGATGTTCGAGTTATCGAGATGTTCGAGTTATCGAGATGTTCGAGTTATCGAGATGTTCGAGATATGGAGATGTTCGAGATATGGAGATGGTCGAGTTATCGAAATGTTCGAGTTATCGCGAGGTCGAATTATACAAAAGGTCGAGTTAAAAAAAAAGTTCGAGTTATCAAAAAGTTCGAGTTATCGAGAGTCGAATTCTCGAAAAGTTCGAGTTAAATAAAAATTCGAGTTATCAAAAAGTTCGAGTTATCAAAAAGTCGAGAGGTCGAATTTTCGAAAAGTTCGAGTTATCGAGAGGTCGTATTATCGAAAAGTTCGAGTTATCAAATAGTTCGAGTTATCGAGAGGTTGAATTATCGAAAGGTTCGAGTTATCTACGATCCAGGTCACCCAATTCTTAATGTTTTTTCTAGTGGTTGAGCTACGATCTACGATCGAATGTCGTATGTTTAGCTAACTTCACACAGCTTCTTTTTCAGTGGTTTATTTACGATCTACGACCCAGCTCAACCAATTCCCAATGTTGTTGTAGTGGTTGAGCTACGATCTACGACCCAGGTCAGCCAACTCGCCATGTTTTTCTAGTGGTTTAGCTGCGATCTACGACCCAGGTCAGCCAATTCACAATGTTTTTTCATTGGTTGAGCTACGATCTACGACCCAGATAAGCCAATTCGCAATGTTTTTCAAGTGGTTGAGCTACGATCTACGACCCAGATGAACCAATTTGCAATGCTTTTTCATTGGTTGAGCTACGATCTACGACCCAGATCAGCCAATTCGCAATGTTTTTCTAGTGATTGAGCTACGATCTACGACCCAGATCAGCCAATTCGAATTGTTTGTCTTGTGGTTGAGCTACGATCTACGACCCAGGTCAGCCAATTCGCAATGTTTTTTAAGTGGTTGAGCTACGATCTACGACCCAGATCAACCAATTCGCAATGTTTTCTAAGAGGTTGAGCTATGATCTACGACCCAGATGAACCAATTTGCAATGTTTTCTAAGTGGTTGAGCTACGATCTACGACCCAGGTCAGCCAACTACATTTGTTGGTTGAGCTACGATCTACGATCTACGCGCTAACTTCACACACCTACATGGGTGGTCCTCTTACAAACTGTGTAAAGATGTAATATCATAACAAATGTCCTTTATTGATTAGTTATGTATGCAGTGTCAACTCCTAGCAGCTTCATTCACGCTCTTGATTAAATGTTCTTCTATATTAGCAGTTACTCATATGCTTCACAGCTTTGCCTAAGGTGATCGGTGTAGGGTCCCGCTTGCCCTCTGTTTTGGAGATGTAAACAATGATATATTGTATTAATAGATTGCATAATCTGAATGCATCAGTTGGTGCAGTACAGTCAATAAATAGGAAGACACTGTACTGTCATGAATGTTCCTGGTGGGATTTCCGTTGAGCTATTGGGTATTATGATAATTAAAAAAGTATTATGTGGACCAAATGATATATTGTCAATTAATTGTCACAAAACTTGTCATGGTTGTGATTCTTTTTAAGATTTCTACATGCATTTCCGCATCTCCTCTTTACCGATCATTATTCTATCTTTAGTACTTTAAGTACTTTGATAAAAATACGCATTCGCTGGGGGTATTATAATTATGAGATAGACAACTCTAGTAATACCATTGCATTAGTAGGGCGGCAGTGAATTTCTCCCTTTCACCATATAACCTTTAGAATAACCGTCTAAAGTATATACCGAGGGCTTGGCGTGAAACGGTTGTAACTAAAATTGGTATTTTTTTACCAAGGTTTATCACCTCGCCATAAAGTCTTTATAAGCGTTATATCATTTTTCTTGGTAAACAATGGAAATTTAGGTGCCATTGCTCGTTCTGAGCAATGGCACCTAAATTTGCATTGTTTACAAATGGGTCAACATTGCCCATAAACTAGGGTTTTCAAAATAGGTTTTTAGTTACAGCCGTTTCACACCAAGCCCTCGATATTTAAAGTAGTCTGCTATGAACAAACCTGAAAATAATGCGACTTCTAACACCTTGACAATCTTAATTCTAATTTTAATATAGGATTGAAAACATAATATCCTGGCAAATTAAGAAAATTCCCTTATTGAGAGTTTCCGTCTTTTCCCACAATGATTTCTAATTTCGTTTGCTGCAAAGTCGTCAAACGTCGTGTGTGCCAATTGTTTTTGTCTTTTCACTTCCACAAATTTCGAGCAGATGCTTTGGAAAACGTCAAGGGAAAAATATGGAACTTCTCTATAAAGTAATGTCAAATGATTGAATCAAGTAAACGACCTTGCGAAACAATGGGAACATTTCTGATTATGAGCAACTTTCCCTTTGCCACAATGTTTAATTAGTCATCTGTAACATATATAATTCTAAGGAGAGTTCAAGCTTGATTATTATATGTACGAAATAGTGATAACACTGCGGTCTATGGGAACAAAATAACTAGGATAAATTCACCTTTTTCAAACAAGTTATTTACCTTTGTTGCTGATCCATCAACGTCACATTAATGCGTAAACTCATTTTTGAAAGCTTTGTTTTATTGCGGTTTATGCTGTTTTCAACATCATTTCAGTTATTTCACGGCGATACTTATTTATGATCCCTGGGTTCACAGACCAATATTTTGCTAGGAAATGTACATGGCCTTAGGGCAATTCAATATGACCGCAGCGACTGTCGACTGACGATCGAACCTGGGACGCCCGGTTTTAAATCCCCGCCGCTTACCACTCGGCCATGGGGGATTCTTAATTTCTGAAAGCACTGTAGGAAAAGGAAAAGAAGAAATGTGAACAAACTCTCTGCCCCACTTTGTTTTCGTAAAATGCATCTTATGCAGTTACAGCAACTCGACATAAGTTGAGAAGTTGAACGTGAAAGTTAAACCGTATTTTATGTTACATTTTTGTTTTTCCCACATTGTAGGCAAAGTCCAGTTTGCTCATCGTATGAATTGAAGTCTTTACAATGTCAAAATGTTATGAAAATGCATATTGTACATTTGTTGTATTTTAGGTTGTGACGGCAGTTACTATTATTCGATATTTCTTAAAATCCTTGGGATGATGTATTCAACACACAATTTGGAAAGTAAATACCCAAAAGAAATCAACGCTACTCTTCCACATACAAAAAAAAATGAAAACATCTAAGCAGAAATAGGGGACAACTCTGTCAATTAAAGTAATTTTTTTAATAAGAGCTGAAGACATTGCGGCAAAAGGAGTAATTGCTTATGATGAGCAATTTCTCCCTTTGCAACTATGTTTTCAAAAGTCTACTGCTGCAAAGTCATCAGAAAGCGTCTCACTAGCCTTTCCCCCCATACAACAAATTAGCAGACGACTCTAATGCAACATTTAGGCGAAGATAGGAAAAATCTCCATAAATGAAAGTGTAATTTTGAAAGCAGTCGAAAAGAATGTGACAAATGTAGAAATTGCTTTCAATGAGCACTTTTTCCTTTTCCACAATGTTTGCATAAGTCGTCTGCTAAAAATGCATCTGCATTTGGGAAAGAGGTGAAAAATGATTCATAGAATATTTTAAAACGGAAGCACATAACCTTTTAAGTCGAGTAGGTCAAAGCAAAGCCTTTTTGAAGGCAGATAATTCAGTTTGAGGATGCAAGTATGATTGTCCCATATTAACCTGTTGCCAGTATCTGTAGGTCATATTTACATAGATGTTTTTCGTTTTTTTATGACATAATTTGTGATTTATACTCAATGTTGTTGTTTTTATAATTCTTTAAAACTATTTTTACCTTGTAAATTTGTAACTAACAATATTAAAATTAAAATATTTAAGGAACAGTATTATTTTCAGTGTTCAAAAGACAATGTGCTACCTATGTGATTGCATAATAGAGAACGGGCACGTGAATTAATAATTCAATTGATGATATTTACGCCGCTATAATTAGTTAGAATGACGGCTTTGCTGTAAATTACTATTAATTTTACACAGCATCTGACGCATCTGTTTCCTAACCCCCAATTGCCATGGATTGGAGTCTTGAAAGTAACTAGTTGTATTTATTTTAACATGAGCTTAGGTGAAACAAAGTTCTTAACATTTTCCCACATATAGATACATTTTGATGCATTATAGCAAACTTCTTTTAAAAACAGTGTGGCCAAAGGAGATATGACTGTTTCCACAGTCAGTCAAACATTGCAGCAGTTAATAGATGGGTATTACAACGAGATGACTGTATTCAGTCAGTCAATCATTGCAGCAGTTAGGAGATGGGTATTACAACGAGATGTCTGTATTCAGTGTGTCAAACATTCCAGCAGTTACTGATATATAGGTATTACCACGAGATGACTATATTCAGTCATTCAATCATTCCAGCAGTTACTGATATATGGGTATTACCACGAGATGACTATATTCAGTCATTCAATCATTCCAGCAGTTACTGATAGATGGGTTTTACAACGATATGAATGTATTCAGTCAGACAATCATTCCAGCAGTTACTGGTATATTGGTATTACAACGATATGACTGTATTCAGTCCGACAAACATTCCAGCAGTTACTGATATATGGGTATAACAGATATATGACTGTATTTAGTCAGTCAATCATTCCAGCAGTTACTGATATATGGGTATAACAGCTAGATGACTGTATTTAGTCAGTCAATCATTCCAGCAGTTACTGATAGATAGATGGATGGGTTTAACAACGATATGAATGTATTCAGTCAGACAATCATTCCAGCAGTTACTGGTATATTGGTATTACAACGATATGACTGTATTCAGTCCGACAAACATTCCAGCAGTTACTGATATATGGGTATAACAGCTAGATGACTGTATTTAGTCAGTCAAACATGCCAGCAGTTACTGATAGATGGGTATAACAGCTAGATGACTGTATTTAGTCAGTCAATCATTCCAGCAGTTACTGATATATGGATATAACAGCTAGATGACTGTATACAGTCTGTCAAAACATTCTAGTAGTTACTGTGAGATGGGTATTACAACGAGATGACTGTATTCAACTAGATGACTATTCAGTCCGTCATACATTTCAGCAGTTACTGATAGCTTGGTATTACAATGATATGACTGTATTCAGTCAGTCAATACTTCCAGTAGTTACTGGAACATTGGTAGTAAAACGAGATGACTGTATTCAGTCAGTCAAGCATTCCAGCAGTTACGCATATATGGGTATTACCACTAGATGTCTCTATTAACAGTCAGTCGTACAGTTAAGAAGGTACTTGAAGATGGGCATGATCACGACATAACTGTTTACAGTCAGTCAAGTACTGTGGAATGTACTTTTAGAGGGATTAAACGATGCGTATTAAGTATTCAGTAGAGCGCTCCAGACGTTCCTCTGACAAGGGTATGGCCACCAGATGACCTGTCAGTCAGTCCATCATTTCAGAAGCGTCTGAGAGATGGGTACGACCACGTGTGTGTTTCGTCAGTCACGCGCTAATTAAAATATTTACGAGAAACGTCTTTGTACTCCTCTATTTGTTAGACTCTGTCGGACATTACACTTGCAAGTATAAGGTCTGTTAACGGTTTGATAATGTGTGTGTGTATCAAACAATAGTTAGACACGTATCAGTATTTGTACACGCACACTTAGCTGTATTAGACATTAGTTGAAAGAGTATAAGTATTAACGTTTTGAAAATGGTTACACATTAGTTTAGTAACAGTTTTTGGGATATGGGCGTTTCGCCACTATCCCATACTCAGGCTGCTTTCGAAAAGTTGGATAACGGCTGCAACCACAGTCCACACAATTGAATTCTTACGCCAAAATCGAGTTTTGGTTGGTTATGATCTGCATTTTCAACGATTTCATTGGTTCCACCGAATTACGAAAAACCCTCCGCTTGCATTAATTAATAAGACAGAACAGTTCCAACGCGTGAAGCACACTCTGAACTATAATTGACCTCAATGTCAGCTGTGACCCCATTAGTTTACAACAGTCGACTTATAAAGAGAAATGTGCAAATCACTGTAAATAAAATTATTGAAAGGAGCTGAAACCATTGTGGGAAAAAAAGAAATTGCCTACGATAAGAAATTTCTCCTTTTGTCACAATGTTTTCGATTATCGTCTGCTGCACATCTGTTAGCGGAAAATGGTTACATCCTCCCATTCCTTTCCGTGATACTATAACAGTTCGAATATTGAAAACATTGTTGAAAATGGAGCTATTGCTGACAATGAGTAATTCCTCCTTTTCACACAATGCTTTCAAACACTTTTCAAATTAATTCTTTTCATATTTGAACGTTTTACTATGGACATTATTTTACTCGACACATTTTGAATAACATGCTAGAGATGAATGATAACGAGCAATGTTGCCTTACATCAAGGGGAAAAATATATAGTTGAAACCTTTGTGGAAAAAGAGGAAATGAGTCACGATAAACAATTTTGCAGCCATCTGCTGCACATGCGTCAACAAGCAACTGTAAGCGGCAAAGGGTTGAACCGTTTCCGTTATAGCTACTTAGTGACATACGAATGTTGAAAGTGTATTTGCAAACGGAGCAATTGCTGACAATGAGCAATTCCTCCTTTCCAAACAATGCTTTGAAACATGAATCAATTTTTTTCTATAACCTAGATAACGAAAACATTTGTCTACAGTTATTATTTTAACCGTTGCCCCTTTTAGACACATTTTGACTTACCTTAACAGATGAATGATAATCAGCAAGTTTGTCTTTTTCCACAATGTTTCCATCACTATTCAAAATAGGAAATAGAAATTAAATCTACACATTAGAGATAAGTTAATTTCAACATTGATTGATTGTGGTTAACGCCTTTTTTAACATTTCCTCAGTAATACCACGGCGGCCAGTTCACCTACAAATGTATTTCCTGGGTTTCTCACACCAGTACTCCAAACAACAATCTTCCCAAGCAACTGGCTGCTTTTCCACATAGACTTAGCCCATTGGTGAAAGACGAATGTCGCATTGACTTTTGTCAAACGTTGGAAAGAAATTTGGCCAAAAATGTCAACATACACACGAGTTATAACCGCAAGGTCATTATTTATTTTATAATTGAGGCGCTTCTAGCAATTTTGGGACAAAATTTATAATGTATATGCATTTGCGTTAATTGAAGACTCAACGTCCGTCCGTCCGTCATTGATTGCATGTATTGGTCAACACGTTGTTACTGTATGGCAGATTTATTTCAAATTGGTCACACTTATACCGTGTGATCAGGATAACGGCAAAGTACTAGGTACATAACTCTGGTCTGTTTATTTTAGTTTTCTTTTTTTCTTATTTAGTTCAGCGATTGTCTGAATTAATTTCCATTGTATCCATTTCAAACTTGGTTTGCAGGTAACTCATGACCTAAAGATTTGCAGTGCACCTTTACCATAACTTTAGCATGCTGCGTTTTGAGTATGTATATTTTTGACTTTCCATGTTCTCACTTAATATATGACTTTCGCATGCAACACATGCGTTCCGTGAAATGCCCTTGTTCGTTAATGAGTGCTTCCCCAAGCTGTGTACTTTGTCTGGAGCGACTGACTGTCTGTCCGTCTTTGGGTTCATCCGTCCGTCTGTCCGTTACAGTTTGTATTAATGGGTAAAAACTTTGTTTTTGTTTCGCGGATCCATTTCAAAGTCGTCACACGTATTCATTGGGATTGGGAGATCGATACAATATTTTGAACACAAATCTGATCTGGTTTTTTAGGTGTAAACTATTTTTTTCATTTCTTCGGTTATTGTCTCAATAGATGAACAATGTATCAATTTAAGACTTGGTGTATAGGGAACTCAGAGCTACAGATGTGCAGTGCAAAAAGAAACATAACTGTAGCATTCTTTCGATTGTCTTTCTTTTATCAGCATGATTACAATATACATTGTGGATCTTTAGTGATTTCTTAACTGGAAATATTTTAACTAAGGATCGCTGCTCGTTTTTTTGTCAATCTTTTGTCCTTCCTTATTTATTTTCTTTATACAAGAAAAGGGTCAAACTTTGATAAATAAGGTATATGTTATTGGCAGGCAGTATGTGTTGCTTCACACATTTTTGGTATGGTTTGTTTTAAAGGTCATTGTTTATTGTTTCAACAATGTTTGTCCATATTATCTATGCCATATATTTTCAACTTACATATGCCCCTATACCATTAGAAATTTCAGCACTTTGATTCTTTACACGATAGCTTATACGTATTAAATATTAGTTTACCAAGTTTGAATGTGTATGTATAAACGTACAATAAGCTGTATATTATAACCTAGGTATGCAAGTTAAAATGTTAATTGTGTTTTGACGACCGATCGTCTATAGCAGACATTACGTGAGCAAGTTAAGCTTCATCAGATTTTAGTTGAGCAAGTAGAAGTATGTATGTACTGACGTTAGCTAAGCTGTATCAATCATTAGATGAACAAATTTATTAAAAAATAAGTAGTTCTGTATTAACGCGAGTTTAGCAGGTATAAGTAGTTCTGTATTAGCACACAGTTTAGCTGTATCTGTTGAGCAAGTACACATATTCCTATATTAATGCAAGCTAATCTATATCAGTAATAGGTTGAGCAAGTATAAGTACTGGTACGTTAACGCAAGCTTAGCTAGATGTCAAGATTTGTTGAGCAAGTATGAGTATTTCTGTATTGACACAAGCTTAGTTGTTTTAGCCATTAATTGAACGCGTATAAGTATTGCTGTGTTAACACAAGTTAAGCTGTTTCAGACATAAGTTGGGCGAGAATACGTTTGTTTACATGCAAGCATAACTGTATTAGACATTAGTTGACGATGTATAAGTATTTCTGTATTGACGTACTGTTAGATGTATATATTATACACTAGGTATGTAAATGTTATTAAAATAATAGTTTTCTATAATTGTTTCTATATCAACCAGAAATAAGCTGGATCAGACATTAGTAAAGCAAGTAAATGTATATCTTCATTATGTCTAGGTAAGCTGTATTAGACATCAGTTGAGCAAGTGTACCTATTCCTATATTGAGGCAAGCTAATCTATATCAGTAAAAGGTTGAGCAAGAATAAGTACTGATACGTTAACGCAAGCTTAGATACATGTCAAGATTAGTTGAGCAAGTATAAGTATTTCTGTATTGACAGAAGCTTAGCTGTGTCAGGCAATTAGTTGGGCAAGTATACGTATTGCTACGGTAACGCAAGCTTAGCTATATCAGACATTAGTTGAGCAAGTATACGTACTGCTACGTTAACGCAAGATTAGCTGTGTCAGGCATTAGTTGAGCAAGTATAAGTATTTCTGTATTGACGCAAGCTTAGCTGTGTCAGGCATTAGTTGAGTAAGTATAAGTATTTCTGTATTGACGCAAGCTTAGCTGTGTCAGGCATTAGTTGAGCAAATATAAGTATTTCTGTTTTGACGCAAGCTTAGCTGTGTCAGGCATTAGTTGAGCAAGTATACGTACTGCTAAGGTAACGCAAGCTTAGTTATATCAGACATTAGTTTAACCAATTTAAATAGTTCTTTAGTAACGTTAAATAAGCTGTATACTATTCTGTATTCTATTCAAGTATAACATTTCTGTATTGGGACAAGGTAAGCTGTATGAGACATAAGTTTGTAGTGTTCCTTTAAACAAATAAATGCTTAACTTCGCCTTGGGAGTCTTACGTTGAGTTGTATTGAGTACAAGTCACAAGCATACCGATGTGTAACTTTACATGTGGAACATCCAGACATCAATCAACAATTATAGTTTCCAAATATCTGCAGGCATGTTGTAGTAAACAATCGTCACGATAAACCCCGTTATTTTCCCCCTAAACGCCATCGAACAGGTTCATATGCACTTGATCAACAGCTGCACTTTTCTATTTTACTAGTACATTTATTTGGATCTACATATAATACAGCGTTACTGGGTCAGCAAAGATACTGATCAGACGGGTCGATTACACGACCTCGCCTTATTCGTCAATGTCAGATCCTATTATTATCATTTAGTATAACATTTTTGCCTGCTGCGTCTGCCGAAGTATAAAGCCATTTGGCGGGAAAGTGAGGCGAAATTGTTGGCAACAGTTGTGTTCATTGAGAGAGAGAAAGAAGGGAGTGTTCTACTAAGACATTTGTAAATTTCTATGCACTATATGCGTTATTCGATATCTGGAAATGTCTGCGGTTTGAAAATAAGCTATATTCAATTCCATGACGCTTGGCAGGGTGCAAATATTGGCGAATTGCAGGTATCGGAGTGGTGTATGTCACAACAACCTCCGTAAGAACAATTACACGTGTGAATATACTTCGCGAGTTTTATTCAAATCGCGAAAATCAAAAGATTCATGGACCACTTCTGTATATAACAGTAAATCTATCATGATATAAGCGAGAATGTGAACTCTTGTTTTTAATATCCAGAACTAAACAGTTTTACAAAAAACCTCGTTGCTGCATATGCGCCTGCAGGTGGGAAAGGGTTTTCGGACAGCGATGGCTTTGACGAGATTGTGCGGTTCGCCTTCACTGTTTGCAGATGCAACGCCGCACCTGCAGACGCTACCTAAATACATAATAATGAGCATCCCGCGAGAAAACCAACATAATGGCATCTGCGTAATGTATTAACCAATATCAGCCTGCGCAGTCCGAGCAGGCTAATCCGGGCCGACACATTTCGTGTCAGGGGGATAAAGGTATTGAGTAATAATTCCCGAAACAAAAAATCCACAGGGGCCGGAAATTATCCGTCCGGGTAAGACTACGCGGCAGGCTTAGGCTGATCCGGGTCGATACTTTACGCAGAGTTCACACTGTTGGTTTTCTCGCAGGACGGCTCATTTGGTATTAACCGTTTCCAACATATATACCCTTTCTGACGTGCTTCATGTCAATTATGAGTAAGAAGTTACTGGGAAGTGTAAAATTCTATTGATTAAAGATTGGCGGACAGCGAAGGCTCTGGTGAGACTGTGCGAATGCAAATACCCGTCTGCGTCGTCACTGTTTGAACATGTATTGGCGTAGCCCCAGAGGTTAAATTATATTTAGATAAACAACAACACATCATGATGAGTCATTTCGACCTTTTTCGCAGATCGCGAATATCGCTAAAATGTCCATGCTTTTAACTCTTTCAGCGCCAATAGCAATATTGAAGTGTGTGTAAACAATACAAATTCAGGTGACCTGGCTCTTACTTCAGTATGTTATGCCTTTTAGTTTAATATGATAATAATAAAAAAAAAATCATAACATGAAAAATGGAGTCGCCCGATTTTGAACATGGAAAAATCTACTTCAGGAATTTCGGCATTCACTGAAAGAGTTAACTCGAAACGTATGTGTTTACATTCCCGTGTTCATTCGTGAATAGGTGCAACATTGTTTCAGTATCCCGCTATTTACTGTTTAACATAAACCACATTAACAAATAGGCACTTGACATAGGCAGAGTATTTAAAATCTCTTTTAATGAAATTAAGTCATTGAAAATAAATCCGGTCGTGTTGCGATCCTTTTTGGCATCTCATAATATATATGTGTATTTGAGTTCAGCGCATAGTGCTGCAACGTAATTTGTTAGTTACAAGTGTAATTGCTATGTTAATGGTTGTCGGACAGCGAAGGCTTTGATGAGACTGTACGTATATGCTTAGTCTCGCCCGAATCTTCACTGTTCGCAGATGCAATGCATTACTTAAATACATATGAGGTGTCCCGCGAGAAATCCAATAGTGTGGACTCTACATCAGCTTAAGCAGGCAGTGCAGGCAAATCCGGACAGACACGTTTCGCTTCCTGTGGATAATCATTACGCTATACCTCTATACCCCTGAGACGGAATGTGTCGGTCCGGATCAGTCAGCGCGATCTGGGTCGATATATTACGCAGAGGCCGTGGTGTTGGTTTTCTCTCGGGACTGCTTATATGGCATTAACCATTTCCCATAGACAGACGACTTTGAAAACGTTGTGCGGCAAACGGAGAAACAGCTTATTATGTGCAATTTCTTCTTTTGTCACAATGTTTTCAATTGTATTCGACAACTGTTCTTTCATATACACATGTATAGAGAGTTTCTATACTTTCGACTACATATTTTAAAGGTCGTTTGCTGCAGATGTGTTTGTTAGTAGGAAATGGTTCAGTAAAGAATACACATAAAAGAGCAAGATGAGTCCTTTGGAGTAAATTCGAACCTTTTCAAGGAACTTCCCCATGGTTCTGAGCTCTTGTTAAAGAGTTCATAGAGACTAGGGCTTTAAAACAAATGGTACGCATGAGTGTGTTGATGTGAGTATTTTGTCACAGAACAAAAGTCCTTTGAAAAAAGCAGGTTACACAGTACTAAGCATTTTCCTGTACATGTAGAATCAAAGCACTGAAAGTTCTGTGGGACGGTACACGTGGTATGAGTGGAAGAAGATGGTCAACTGTTCCAATTTTTTGGAAAGTTACAACACAAGTCACATAATTTCAAATGAAGTAAACAAAAAAGCAGAAATGCATACAGTTCAAACATTTATTTAAGACAGGGTTAACCTTATTTCCAGAGATTTTTAATTAAACTCATGAACGATATATATAGTTTAGATAACCAAGCACATTTGTGATAGATAATTTATCACATAGACAAACTCTACAGCAGATGATTTGAAAATTTCTAACTAAAGATATTGGTAAATCTGTATTAATGAAACTAAAAGTATTGACGTTTGAGGAAAACATTGAGGAAATTGTCGAAATTGCTCATATCATCCGTCTGTTGAAGATTAGACAACATGTGTCTGTAGTGTAGAAAAGTTAAAATAGTACCTGTAGTAAAGCTATTTATTATCTAGAGTATCTAAAGAATCAAATTAATGTCAACACTCTTAGTAAAAAGTCACCACCCAAGGAAAATTTGAGAGAAATGTGGTCTATAGAGTGTTTACAAGATTTTTTTTCAATATTGGCCTAGTGACCTAGTTTTTGACCAGACCATATTCGAACTAAGCCTAGATATCATCAAGATAAACATTCTGGTAAAGTTAAAAAGATGGCTTTCAGAGCATTGACAAGATTTCCCTTCAATTTGACCAAGCGACCTAATTTTTGACTCGACATGACCAATGTATATCATCAAGAAAAACTTTCTGACAAAGTTTCAAGCCGCTTAAGTAAAAAATGCGGTATTTTTAGTGTTAAAACAAGATTGTCCTACATCTTGGCACAGTCACATAATGTTTTACCAAACATGACCAGTATTCGAACTAAATATAATAAATACAAACATTCTGACAAAGTTTCAGCAGGCTCAAGCTAAAAGTGCAGCTTCCAGAGTATTAACAAGATTTTTCTTCAACTTGGCTGAGTGCCCTAGTTTTTTACCCAACAGAACCCATATTTGAACTTAGTCTTTCATCAAAACAAACTTTCTGACAAAAGTTTCAAACTGCTCAAGCCGAAAATGCGGTCTCTATAGTGTTAACAAGTTTGTTTGGCTAAGTGACCCAGTTTTTTACCAGACCTGACCCTTATTCGAATTTAGCCTAGATATCATACAAGCAAATATTTTGACAAAGTTTCAACATGGTCAAATAAACAGGAGGGCCATGATTGCCCTATATCAACCCCCTGGTGGCCATGTTTTTAAATGGATCAGAATAAATTGAACAACCTTTTCACTATAATATAAGGAAAAAAAGCCCTGCCCCATGACGTCCATGTTTTTCATCTGATGTAAATAATTTCAACAATCTCGGTAGAGGGTCACCCAAGAAACATTTGTGCAAAATTATTTTTAAATCGGGCAGGAAATTTTGGAAAAGAAGATTTTTAAAGTTTTTACAATGCACATACAAGGAAAACAAGCTCCGCCCCTGGCGGCCATGTTTTCCAACGGATCAGATTAATTTGAACAACTTTGGAAGAAGGTCCTCCAATAAACATTTGTGCCAAATTATCTTCATATCCGGCAGGTACTTTTGGACAAGGAGGTTCTTAAATATTTTACAATGCACATATAAGGAAAACAAGCTCAGCTCCCTGGCGGCCATGTTTTAAAACAGATCAGAATAATTTGAACAATCTTTGTCCAGTCATTTTGGACAAGAAGTTTTTGCAATTTTCCCCTTTTCTGATGCCGCATCAACCAAAGTTCTACTTGGAATTAAATTATTTGAACAAGTCATGTGTAGGAAATTGTTAACAGACGGACGAATGGACGTACAGACGACGATGACGACGTACACCGGGTGATCAAAAAAGCTCACATTGCACTTCGTGCTAAGGTGAACTAAAACTGCTGCTTCAATGTGTTAACTAGAGTTTCCTGTAATTTGGGATAATGACCTGGTTTTTTACCTGACATGACCCATATTCGAACTTGGCCTAGAAATCAGCAAGATAAACAAACTGAATAAGTTTCTTGAAGATTGGGTGACAATAATGGCATACAGAGTGTTATCAAGGAAATTGTTGATGACGGCCTAACAACGGACAAAAGGCGATCACAAAATCTCGCTTCAGCACTTTGTGCTTTGGTGAGGTAAAACAACAAGATATGAGCCGTTTCGCGAAAAAAAGAAACATTGTGGACTCTGCGTAAAGTATCCACCCGGATTAGCCTAAAGCATGCCGCGCAGGCTTACCCGGATAAACACTTTTCGCCTCTTGTGACTTTTCTGTTTCAGGAATCATTACTCTATATCTCTATTCCCCTGAGAGACGGAATGTGTCGGCCGGATCAGTCTGCGCGGAAAGCGCAGGCTGATCTGGTCGATACATTACGCAGATGTCTATCGCCGCAGCTGCATTGTGGACTCTGCGTAAAGTATCTACCCGGATTAGCCTAAGCATGCCACACAGGCTTACCAGGATAGACACTTGTCACTTCCTGTGGGTTTTCTGTTTCAGGAATCATTGATCCTCTATACCCTTGAGACAGAATGAGTCGGCAAGGATCAGTCTTCGCGGACTGCGCAGGTTGATCTGATTTGATACATTTAGCAGAGGAATTAATGTTGGTTTTCTTGCAGTACGGCTAATATTGTCTTGAGCAAATGCTATTTTTGTCATAATGGTTTCAACTCTTTCAACAAATAATTGAAAGAGATTTCAATAGTTTAACCTATCTACTTAGTTGTCTGTTTTAGAATTGTTGTATGCGGAAAAAAGGTTCAGAGGCATCTCCTATACAGTAGTTCACCCTATTCCACCTGTAATTTGACGTATGTACAGCAGAGAACATTTGAAAACATTGTGACAAAAGGAGAATTTTCTTATCATGAGGAATTACTCCTTTTACAATGTACTTTTTAAGTTGAAATCCAGCTAAGAATCATGCAGTGGGTGATACATCCTAGAATTTTTATCTTATGATGTGGCTTAAATTATTCAATATATGCCTGTTACTATAGAAACAAGCCCTTGTTCAATCATATCAAAGAAATCATTCATGGAATTTGTTTTGTGAAAAGGAACTACCGGTATTATAATCAATAATCTGCATATATGTTAATTAAATAAAATAGTTACTTTTTATTCTGTTTTCAATCACAGCTGAACTAGAAGTTTAACAGTGCCAAAAAAAAAAAAAAAAATCTTATATACAGATATTATATAAATATGTTTCAATTGCAAGAAAACGGATAGACTGAAACAGTCACAGAAACAAAAGCATAAAACTTGATCAAAAATTGTTTCATTTAAACATATATAACACATATTTATAAATATCTAAACAGTTTATATAAATAACGACTTAAAAGTCACTTTTAGTTAAAATAACCTTGACCCTTGTATACATATGCTTGCTATCTGTGAAATGAGATTAAAAGTTGTCAAGCTGAACAGCAGTTATTGAGCAGACACATTCTGACGCCTCTACAGCAGACGGATTTTTGAAAACATGGCGAACGAAGAAGAAATTGCTCAATACGATTCTTTTTACTAATGCCTCTTACTGTTGACAAATGCTAGTAAAAATGATTCATGTAACTTACAGTTTTACTTTTAAATTTTACATCTTTGGTCATTTAACAAAACACATATTTTATATATATAGTTTATATAGTATTAGAGACCAATTGTACGATATGTACATACGCGTTAGCTTCTACAGGTCCTTTTAGGAGATGTTTTTCCATAAATGTGAATTGTTTTAATTTTGTGACTTCCGGTTTTCGTTTATTTAATGGTTGTTTTCCTGATCATTAAAGCTATGATCGTCTATATTTCTCTATTTGTTTACACCCATATGATAGTGTAGTCTTATTCAATTAAAAAATCACTTTCGTAATATTTAATAACATATTTACATATTGGATTTAATGTGACACTTTGTAGCAAATAAGTTTGTTCCTACATTATGTTGTTCTTAGTCCTGTTTACTTAATAAGGTGTGTAAGGCGTATACCAACGGGCCTGGAATTTAGATTAACATATCCAGTGATTGTTCAACCTTGCCTTAAAGGTGTTTAGCGTGGGTGCTTCTATAACTGTTTGTTGTAGTAGATTCCACTCTCTGGTTATAGCACATTCTCCTAATCCTATCGTTAGTTCTTGATCTATGTTTAAAATGTTTGCAGTTGTGTCCCCTAGTTGTAGATTTTTCCACAAGTGAAGAAATATTACCCGATGTTTTATCGATTCCTTTGATAAGTTTGTAAGTTTGTTTTATATCTGCTATTTTCTTCCTGTATTCAAGGGTAGGTAGTCTTATTCTTGTTAGCCTATCTTGATATTCTTTGTTCTGTAATTGTACTAGTAATTTGGTTGCTCGTCTCTGCACGTTTTCGATTGCTTTTGAATCTTTCAGATACTTGGGTGCCCATATTACTGAGGCATATTTAAGGTGTGGTCTTACTAGGGCTTTGTACAGTTGGAGAAACATAACTTGGTCCATGAACATAAAGCTTTTGCTGATTAAACATGATCTGCCTGATAAAAATGATCAACAGGTCCCCCCTGTGGAGAAACAATATGTAGTTCAAAATGATCTACTTGATGTTAGTTATTATGTACAGTTAATTGTACAAGGGTCTTCCTGGAAGGCTGGATTATAGCTCAAAATGATTTACCTGAATGTCTAGTTCATAGTTAATTTCACAGTTATCATCCTGTATTATAGTAAACAAAAACAGATCACAGTATGCATCTTAGATTCGTTTACATCGAGCCTAGATATTGTTTCTTCCATTCCGTTATTGTTTTCTGAGTTTTCTAGTGTCCGTTACAGAATAAACACTTAATTTCATTCAGAATACTTGTCACGATAGATTCGCTGTTGTTATCAGCTTTAAAGAATGTCAAAAACGTCGTTTTTTGGTTGTATTCTACCCGTTTTGTTGCGTCCTCTACTTGCAATTTGTCTTTTATTTCTAACTAAATACGAATGAAAAACGAAACCGGAAATAACAGGTTTGTTTTAAAACTGGTTCCCTACCTTTATTCTTATGAGTATGCATGCGCATCCTGTAGCTTTTGGTTTCCGAGTTCAGAATAAGTAGAATTTATATTAAAAGACAATCTAAATTTATAAAACGAACGGCACGGCACTATTTAAGTTTTTTTTGTTGATAAAACATGATGTCTTCAAAATTAGTTATGATCAAGAAATTAATAGAAAATTGAAAGATTATTTTTATAAATGACAAAAACATTTTGTAAACAAAAATTATGTTTTGAAGCATTTGAAAAATGTAAACAACGTTTGATGTATGTAAACATTGTTTGTGATAGGAAAAGTGTACACGTATAACTTCAACCACTAAAGCTGCCTTTTCAGAATTATTTTATAAATTCAGATATCTTGATTCACCAATATTTTTCAAAATGCAGATATATTGACTGATACATGGTTCTACATTTTATATTAGTGTTAAGCAAAGACATCTCGAATTTTGGTTCCCAGCTTTACACTGTCATTTTGTTTGTAATCGGGGAGCCAATTGTTGTATGATTTCTCAAAATGCACACCACTATAGACGGTACCTTAGAGGTACCGTCCAAAAATCAATGATGTACTAAGTGCTAGCAAGAAAACTTGAATCGTTTTGGCTTCATGTGCGTGTTTTCCTTAACCCCTTCCCTAATACAAATAGGTTTTGAGGCCTCTGTAGCAGACGGCTTTTGAAAACAAAACAATGTGACCAAAGGAGATATTGCTCGTAACGAGATTAAATCTGACAAATAATACTCTAACCATGGCATTGTACTATACCTGCACCACTGTTTAGAATATGCCGTAAACAGATAACCAATCAATTTGTAAAAAAAAAGGGTTTTGAAAGTCTGCTTTGTTAGTATCACTGAATTATCATACGGGCACCGCATCTAGCTTTGTGTATATATATAGAATTTAACCCTTATCCCGCTGAATTCCTGCAACCAATTGAATCACCCTTTGTCTTTGATATTTCTTACATAATAAAGGACTAGATCTAGTTATTTACTAGATATTTAGTGCAGTCTGAACTTGGTCTACGGTTTTCGTAATTGTTGACGCCGCGTGGAAGCGCGGCGTCAGTATGGGATAGGTTTTAATTTTGTACCATGGGGTGACGTAATCGAAAAGGGAGCAACCAACATTATTATTCTTAAGAAAAACTCTGTTGTATGTTTGAAAAAACAACCTGTATGAATCAATAAATTGTATTAACTTATTTAAGAAACAACAAGATACTACCGTTATTACACAACTTTAGACACATTTAATTTTTATTTAATAACTTTTCCCCAACTGCCTAGGCTACGCTGTTTTTGATTGTTTGGTTTACGGCCCTGACCCAATTAATCAAAGCTCAGAAAAAAAGTTCACTTTTCCCAAACTTTCTAGGCTACGCGTTTTTAATTGTTTGGTTAACGGGGCCAAAATTCGCCAGATGTTTTTGCCTATTTATAAAAAAATGTTGTATTTCTAAACTTAAAACGTTCCCCCATACAGTTTGTTTATTCAGATCATTGTATTCTTGCTATATGTTGACTATACATGTGAACTTTTTCTTTTAATTTCATAAGTGCTCAATTTTGATCATAAATATCTTTAAATTTTGTAAAATTACTTCGTAATTTTTGTTTATATACTCCCGTTTTTAGCTCGACTGGCTGAAAGCCAGTCGAGCTTATGTCATGGGGAATTGTCCGTCCTGCGATCGTGCGTGCGTGAGTGCGTGAGTGCGTCCGTGCGTGCGTCCGTGCGTGAGTGCGTGCATGCGTGCGTCTGTCCGTCCGTAAACGTTTTGCTTCAAACGATTTCTCCTACCTAACCGCTTGACCAATTAGGATGACACTTCGTAGGAAGCATCCTCCCAATATCCTCTCCTAAGTCCCTCAAACTGTTTGGGATCCATGCAAAATTCTGGTTTCTATGGAAACCCAAAGAAAGATATAGTGAAAACTTAAAAAATCTTCTTCTCCTCCGATTTTCAAATAATTGTGTTGCTTGGGTGACCTTCTTTCAGATTCTTTCGAGCCAAGTTGATTGGTCGAAAACAATGGCCGCCAGAGGGCGGGGCTATTTTTGCCTTATAATATGGCTATAGTAAAAACTTAAAAAAATATTTTATATATATATATATGACCCTCTATCAGATTCCTTCAAGCCATGTTGATTGGTCAAAAAACATGGCAACCAGGGGGCTGGGCTGTTTGGTGATTTAATGGCAGTGGAGCGATACTGGCCCTCTTGGACCTCTTGTTGTTATCATACTTCTGATAAACTGGAAGGAGAATAGACTTCCCCCTCTCATTCCAAAGTTTGTGTCACACTTAACTTATAACTAGAGGCATTACATGTTAATATTTAAGCACTTATGTGATTTTTTTCTAATTGATCTAGTTAGAGCAAATTTGAAACCGTGTATTGGTAAACAATTAAGAAACTTCATTTTGTATGGTAACCTTTTATTATTGGCTATGGTAGCCAGGTGAGCAATATAGGCACATCTTGGCCTTCTTGGTTATGATAAAGGGACATTTGGCCTAGCTTCTTGTTTGAAATATTTACATCCTGTCTGTTTTCACACGTTATTTACTGAACTACATCTGCTTCCTTTAAGTCATGCTTCAAAATCATGCGCGGCGTCTTTGATGCTCTGCATCAAAATTCGTCTTGTTATTTAAAGGCACGCATAGTTTGATACGCAAATGTTGTCTAAAATTACGTACAGGTAGGATAAAGGGTAAATCAAAGCACTGAAAGGGCTGACAGCAAGGGGGGGAACTGTAGATTAACTCTGCAGCAGACGAGTTAGAAGACATTTATTAACAATAAAAAAAATATTGAACAAAATCTTCATTAGCAAATTCTCCTTTTTCCATAATGATTTCGAAAGTTATCTGCTGCAGATGCAAAAAAATACGCCTGCAGGTGGGAAAGGGTTAATAAGTCCTGTGTATGACATAAAATCTCAGTTCTGTCGGGTAAAGAATGAAGTAACATACTAACTCTCGTTGTTTATATTGATTCTAATGAAGACTAGAAAAGAAGATTAAAGAGAAGTGGACGAGGGCAGGTAATAATAGTTGTGTTATGGACACACGCTATACATTTAGCGAGAATAAGAAATTATCTCTTTGTTGTTAATGATGCTTATGAATAGTAATAATAATAATGATATAATTATTAATGATAATATTCATTCTCTTTATTTCCTCCGTTCGGAGATTAATTGAATACATTCATTATATCAACTGTTAACAAAACGTTATTGTACTACATGTAGTTTCTATACGCAAAATGATAGGGAAATCGAAAATAAATCTTTAAATAATATTACACAGATTGTAAGTGCCGATTATGAAGTGTTACATTTTTAGCCTGTGACATTTTCGAAACAGACCCATAACTATTTCCTTCATATTTCTAAATAGACAACTGATGAAATCTAAAATCATTGTGAACACGGGAGAACTATTGATACTGGTAAGAGGCGCGAATACATATATCGTCCTTTTCACAAATAGTTGACGCTCGATTTGCATGTGTTCAACCCTTTCCCTCATACCTCCCTGATTCCAAAAGTGTACTTGAACTAAATCTAACGCTATAGATGTTTGTAAAAAGTAATTGTATTTCATACATATTAAATCATTTCGGAATAAACATTTCGTCTTTATATTATTTTGTTTCTGATAATTTTCCCATTTATATTTTTTTTTATTTGTCTAGTCAAGCATATATCATGTCATCAACGTACAACACTATCAGGGTTATACACATTACACATATATAGAAGAATGCAACATATTATAAACAACGGCGATCAATATGAGTAAACACTAAGAAATGGAACATGCGCATATTATTTGATATTTTGTATTACTTATTAAAATGACAGAAAACAACGTTAAATATGTAATATTTGTTTTATTTATATACTTTGGTTTTGATAAGAATGCAAGAGAGAAAATAAGAGCTTGCCTCTACCGGGAAGCGAACCACAGACTTTTTACTTGCCAATCCAAGTCAACATCCATTACACTAGCACAACATGACGTTAAAACTTTCAAAGCCGAGGATTCATCACATGGCTGGAGATTACGCGAGGCTCCCAAGAGGTGTATTATGTAACACAGTTTAAGTTTCAATTGACGATAAATAACTGAAAACTTGTCATATTTCAAAAAAATACAATATTTTGCTCTTAAATATTATATTTCATACGTTTTCACTGATTTTGTTCACTTAAGGAATACAATTTAAGGTTAGTATGCAGAACATTTCATTTTAAAACTTCACCTTATAAGTGCCTCTCGTGGGATCACCAACTTAACTATGAACCAATCAAAACGTTTCAGTTCCTTTATTTCTTCGACATTATTCATTAAATACAACATTTGATTGGTCTACAAGCTAGATCATTTGTTTAACATCTAGGTCAAAACCCACGTTAATCGTCTATCGCCGAAAAATGGAATGGCCTTGTCTTAGTTGAGAGAACTTGTGGCCAGACCCTTTTGCCTATATATTCTGTAACCTTTGTACTACTGCTGTATGTTTTTAATACTAACAATACTAATAATGATTATAATAATAAACCTTATTGTCCGCATGTTAATCCATAGTCTGGAATAGCCTTCCCCTACTATAAACGTATCAGTACTCAGTACCAACCTACAACAGAACGCCTGGTACCAGTCTAGCAAAATCATTACCAATGTTATCGCAATGGAGTGCTTCTTTTTTGGAGAACGACATACAATGTGCATCGTGGCTTTCCTCTCATGCAACTGGCTACCTTTCAAGATAGACTATGTAGACGAATGACGATTGGAAGAAAGATTGTTGTGACTCATTGGCCATTTTGAATGGCAGAAGTGAGGTCCTAACTCGTGACATATTCACCCTTATATATACCGTGAACTCGACAGTTCGGGGTCATCGACAATGCCGGGTCAGAATTGGAAAAACATGTTCAGTATTCGAGAATAATACACTATTTTAACAATTTGATTATCAAGTCATATTTCCCATTAGCTTGGCTAGTTACACTTCGATTTCGGACGTTGTCATTTCAAACAAGGATGTCGTTATCACGAAACGCTTTCATACATCGATTCCCGCGAAAGCAAAATCTCAATAGATTCGTTTACCTGTCACAGCGAATATTGCTGATTGTAGCCATAACTTTAGAAATACATGTATGTATAGCACATACATTCGTAGGTTATTTACTACTGAACAAGATTTAGAAAAAGTATTGACTTGTCAAAGTTGTCTATGCCAAACTAGCAGATAGTTTGACCTAGTTCACATACGACACTTGTGGGTCAAAGGGAATTTCTCAAAATTATCAAAATAGTAGTAAAACTATTTTGGTGACTTTTTAAGAATTGTTTAATGCTTATGGTGAAAAATCAATGTTAAATAAATTGTTATTGAATCAACTTCACTCCCATAAATTTACTTATATATATATATATATCAAATATGACTTATTAGGGTTGAAATGCTACAGTTTCCATGCATTAAAGTGTGTACAGTACAGTTTTCCACATCACTGTGGGGCGTCAATTTTTTAACTCAAATTGTATTCTTATTTTGAACAATATAGATTATAACTTCGGTATCTGGTCAAGTTGAAGGCATTTGTCACATTCCTGTAACAGCTCTTTATTTATTTAATTTTTGAATTAAATCATGGTGTGGAGGAAGGATTTGTTGAAAATTTTATGTAGTTTTATTCTCTCAACTTTCCTTTCAAAGAGACAAGCTTCGTTAATTTGGTTACGGACCCGGAACTGTCGAGTTCACTGTATTATAGTCGAACGATGGACAACGATTGTACGCTTATATTGCCTTGATAAATGTATACCGTCTTTTCTTTTTGATGTGTCCGTGTTTCTTCAGATGTAACAAACATATGTTTAAACGCCAATACAATCATTTTAGCATGAGCTCCATATTTATTCTGTTATAATCACGACTAAAATGTGGACATACGAGGGGTGTTCATTTTTGTTTTATATTATAGCAGCTATGTTCCTTAAACTTTATTTTACTATTTTACGACGTATAGCAAATTTATCACAACATATCAAATTCATTACTCACGTACATAAAGAGTAATCGTAACTACGCTAACGTCACATATAAAATACCTGGCAAACACATTTTGACATCGACGTGCATGATTACTGCTATGTGAAAAATCACTCAGTACTTTTCAAAATAATCTAAAATGATTAAAAAGCACTTCATTGTTTAGAAAAACAAGAACGTTTGAACGATTTTGTCTGAATTTTATATACAGACACATGGACTGCTGAGGCAAGCTTTTTATGAAGCAGTTGTCTGACCAAGACGACTTGTGATGACGTTATGGATTTTGGACGACCCATATGTTTTCTCTTCCTTCCTCGAAGCGTTATACCACTTAGAGTCTGATGTTTTCTCTTCCTTCCTCGAAGCGTTATACCACTTAGAGACTGATGTTTTCTCTTCCTTCCTCGAAGCGTTATACCACTTACAGTCTGATGTTTTCTCTTCCTTCCTCGAAGCGTTATACCATTTAGAGTCTGATGTTTTCTCTTCTTTCCTCGAAGCGTTATACTACTTATAGTCTAATGCTTTCTCTTCCTTCCTCGATGCGTTATACCGCTTATAGTCTGATGTTTTCTTTTCCTTCCTCGAAGCGTTATACCACTTATAGTCTGATGTTTTCTTTTCCTTCCTCGATGCGTTATACCACTTATAGTCTGATGTTTTCTCTTCCTTCCTCGATGCGTTATACCACTTATAGTCTGATGTTGTCTCTTCCTTCCTCGATACATTATACCACTTATAGTCTGATGATTTCTTTTCATTCCTCGAAGTGTTATACCACTTATAGTGTGATGTTTTCTCTTCCTTCCTCGAAGCGTTATACCACTAATAGTCTGATGTTTTCTCTTCCATCCTTGAAGCTTTATACCACTTATTGTCTGTTTTTATTTATTTTCCTTCCTCGAAGCGTTATACCACCTATAGTGTGATGTTTTCTCTTCCTTCCTCGAAGCATTATACCACTTACAGTCTGAGGTTTTCTCATCCTTCCTCGAAGCATTATACCACTTATTGTTGGATGATTTCTTTTCCTTCCGCGAAGATTTATATCAATTATAGGTCTGATGTTTTCTATTTCTTCCTCGAAGCCTTATACTACTTATAGGTTCATGTTTTCTTTTTCTTCCTCGATGCGTTATACCACTTATAGTCCTATGTTTTCTTTTTCTTTCTCGATGCGTTATACCATTTATAGTCTGATGATTCCTCTTCCTTCCTCGATGCGTTATACCACTTATAGTGTGATGTTTTCTCTTCTTTCCTCGAAGCATTATACCACTTATAGTCTGTTGTTTTCGTTTCCTTCCTCGAAGCGTTATACCACTTATAGTCTGATGTTTTCTTTTTCTTCCTCGAAGCTTTATATCACTTATAGTCTGGTGTTTTCTTTTCCTTCCTCGAAGCGTTATACCACTTATAGTGTGATGTTTTCTCTTTCGTCCTCGAAGCGTTATACCACTTACAGTCTGATGTTTTCTCTTCCTTCCTCGAAGCTTTATGCCACTTAGTGTCTGTTTTTATTTATTTTCCTTCCTCGAAGCGTTATACCACTTATAGTCTGATATTTCTTTTTCCTTCCTCGAAGCGTTATCACACCTATAGTATGATGTTTTCTCTTCCGTCCTCGAAGCGTTATACCACTTACAGTCTGATGTTTTCTCTTCCTTCCTCGAAGCGTTATACCACTTATATTGTGATGTTTTCTCTTCCTTCCTCGAAGCCTTATACCACTTATAGTCTGATATTTTCTCTTCCGTCCTCGAAGCGTTATACCACTTATAGTCTGATGATTTCTCTTCCTTTCTCGAAGGATTATAACACCTATAGTCTGATGTTTTCTCTTCCTTCCTCGAAGCATTATACCACTTATAGTCTGATGTTTTCTCATCCTTCCTCGAAGCATTATACCACTTATAGTTGGATGATTTCTTTTCCTTCCGCGAAGATTTATATCAATTATAGGTCTGATGTTTTCTATTTCTTCCTCGAAGCCTTATACTACTTATAGGTTCATGTTTTCTTTTTCTTCCTCGATGCGTTATACCACTTATAGTCTGATGTTTTCTTTTCCTTTCTCGATGCGTTATACCATTTATAGTGTGATGTTTTCTCTTCCTTCCTCGAAGCATTATACCACTTATAGTCTGTTGTTTTCGTTTCCTTCCTCGAAGCGTTATACCACTTATAGTCTGTTTTCTTTTTCTTCCTCGAAGCTTTATATCACTTATAGTCTGGTGTTTTCTTTTCCTTCCTCGAAGCGTTATACCACTTATAGTGTGATGTTTTCTCTTTCGTCCTCGAAGCGTTATACCACTTACAGTCTGATGTTTCCTCTTCCTTCCTCGAAGCTTTATGCCACTTAGTGTCTGTTTTTATTTATTTTCCTTCCTCGTAGCGTTATACCACTTATAGTCTGATATTTCTTTTTCCTTCCTCGAAGCGTTATCACACCTATAGTATGATGTTTTCTCTTCCGTCCTCGAAGCGTTATACCACTTACAGTCTGATGTTTTCTCTTCCTTCCTCGAAGCGTTATACCACTTATATTGTGATGTTTTCTCTTCCTTCCTCGAAGCCTTATACCACTTATAGTCTGATATTTTCTCTTCCGTCCTCGAAGCGTTACACCACTTATAGTCTGATGATTTCTCTTCCTTTCTCGAAGGATTATAACACTTATAGTCTGATGTTTTCTCTTCCGTCCTCGAAGCATTATAACACTTATAGTGTGATGTTTTCTCTTTCTTTCTCGAAGCATTATACCACTTATAGTCTGATGCTTTCCTTTCCTTCCTCGAAGATTTATATCAATTATAGGTATGATGTTTTTTCTTTCTTCCTCGAATCCTTATACCACTTATAGTCTGATGTTTTCCCATCCTTCTTCGAAGCGTTATACCACTTATAGTCTGATGTTTTCTCTTCCTTCCTCGAAGCCTTATACCACTTATAGTCTGAAGTTTTCTCTTTATTCTTCTAAGCTTTATATCACTTATAGTCTGATGTTTTCTCTTCCATCCTCGAAGCGTTATACCACTTATAGTCAGACGTTTTCTCTTCCTTCCTTGAATCTGTATACCACTTATAGTCTGATGTTTTCTCTTCCGTCCTCGAAGCGTTATACAACTTATAGTCTGATGTTTTCATTTCCTTCCTCGAAGCGTTACACCAGTAATAGTTTGATGTTTTCTTTTCCATCCTTGAAGCTTTATACCTCTTATAAGTTGACATCTTCTCTTCCCTCCTCGAAGCGTTATACCACTTATAGTCTGATATTTTCTCCTCCATCCTCGATGCGTTATACCACTTATAGTCTGATGTTTTCTTTTCCTTTTTCAATGCGTTATACCACTTATAATCTGATGTTTTCTTTTCCTTCCTCGAAGCGTTATACCACTTATAGTCTGATGTTTTCTCTTCCGTCCTCGAAGCTTTATACTACTTATAGTTTCATGTTTTCTCTTCCTTCTTCGATGCGTTATACCACTTATAGTCTGATTTTTTTCTCTACCTCCCTCGTTGCGTTACACCACTTATCGTCTGATGCTTTCTCTACCTTCCTCGTTGCGTTACACCACGTATAGTTTGATGCTTTCTCTACCTTCCTCGTTGCGTTACACCACGTATAGTTTGATGCTTTCTCTACCTTCCTCGTTGCGTTACACCACGTATAGTTTGATGCTTTCTCTACCTTCCTCGTTGCGTTACACCACGTATAGTTTGATGCTTTCTCTACCTTCCTCGTTGCGTTACACCACGTATAGTTTGATGCTTTCTCTACCTTCCTCGTTGCGTTACACCACGTATAGTTTGATGCTTTCTCTACCTTCCTCGTTGCGTTACACCACGTATAGTTTGATGCTTTCTCTACCTTCCTCGTTGCGTTACACCACGTATAGTTTGATGCTTTCTCTACCTTCCTCGTTGCGTTACACCACGTATAGTCTGATGCTTTCTCTACCTTCCTCGTTGCGTTACACCACGTATAGTTTGATGCTTTCTCTACCTTCCTCGTTGCGTTACACCACGTATAGTCTGATGTTTTCTCTACCTTCCTCGTTGCGTTACACCACTTATAGTCTGATGTTTTCTCTACCTTCCTCGTAGCGTTACACCACTTATAGTCTGATGTTTTCTCTACCTTCCTCGTAGCGTTACACCACTTATAGTCTGATGCTTTCTCTACCTTCCTCGTAGCGTTACACCACTTATAGTCTGATGTTTTCTGTACCTTCCTCGTTGCGTTACACCACTTATAGTCTGATGCTTTCTCTACCTTCCTCGTAGCGTTATACCACTTATAGTCTGATGTTTTCTGTACCTTCCTCGTAGCGTTACACCACTTATAGTCTGATGTTTTCTCTACCTTCCTCGTAGCGTTACACCACTTATAGTCTGATGTTTTCTCTACCTTCCTCGTTGCGTTACACCACTTATAGTCTGATGTTTTCTCTACCTTCCTCGTAGCGTTACACCACTTATAGTCTGATGCTTTCTCTACCTTCCTCGTAGCGTTACACCACTTATAGTCTGATGTTTTCTGTACCTTCCTCGTTGCGTTACACCACTTATAGTCTGATGCTTTCTCTACCTTCCTCGTAGCGTTATACCACTTATAGTCTGATGTTTTCTGTACCTTCCTCGTAGCGTTACACCACTTATAGTCTGATGTTTTCTCTACCTTCCTCGTAGCGTTACACCACTTATAGTCTGATGTTTTCTCTACCTTCCTCGTTGCGTTACACCACTTATAGTCTGATGTTTTCTCTACCTTCCTCGTAGCGTTACACCACTTATAGTCTGATGTTTTCTCTACCTTCCTCGTAGCGTTACACCACTTATAGTCTGATGCTTTCTCTACCTTCCTCGTAGCGTTATACCACTTATAATCTGATGTTTTCTCTACCTTCCTCGTAGCGTTATACCACTTATAGTCTGATGTGTTCTCTACCTTCCTCGTAGCGTTATACCACTTATAGTCTAATGTTTATTTCACTGCAGTTTTACCATGGACATTATCCAACAATTCCATGACATAATTGAATATTTTATTCTGAACATAGAATTGTATGGCCGATCTCTGTTCTTCACTCGTTTTAAAACCCGTTCTTATAACGCATACCAGATGTTTATTTTTCTAATGTCAAAAATCAAAATGACGTCCTTTAAATCATGTCAGAAAATGGCGGGAATTATTATTTCTCATATGGTAAACAAGACTTAAGAATTGAAGATGATGAACGTAATGTCTTGAAAACATATAAATTGAAAAATATGGAAAATTGGGTCGGGATGACGTTGGTGACGTTGTTACAGTTACTATTTGTCGTTATCAGCGATGAAAACAGGTCTGATACTTATTGAAAACTGTTTTTTACGATATACATAACTTTAAGTTAATGGTTCAAAATAAAAAGAAATGGGAGTACTTTTCCGCGAAGTTTTTGAACACCCCTCGTATTTTACAATGATCAGTCTGTTTATACATGAAGTCTCATCCTGACACACATTACTCACTACGCTTTTAGGAATACTTGACAATGTAGCATAATATAATGATTCTTTAAAACATAAAAAGTGATTTATAAACATCTTACTGCAAGAAGGAAAAAGTTTTTCGTTCCCCACATCTTTAATATTTAATATATACCTCCATATTTACATGTAGATTGATATGGGCAAATACAACACGGCGGATTGAAATACCATATTTGACTAGTACCAAGTTGAGGCTTTGCATTCATTCATATTATTTAATATATACCTGCACATTTCCCAGGTAAAATACGTGCAGACTACCATATCTGACTAGTACCAATTTATAAGATTCAAGTTTTATTTAGAATTCAATGCCAATATAATGAAAAAAACAACAACAACAAAACTAAAGGAATATAGCATATATACATGTGACTAATTATTTGAAATAATAACATACCCGCTCCGGCCGGTACCTCCTATAAGGCACGAGCTTAAGGAAGGTCACTACCCCCCCCCCCCCCCCCCCCCCTCCCCCCCTCCAACTGTTACTAGATATGTTGGTCACCCAGCTTGTTATAATAATGATACCGAACGCCTGGTGCCTGGCTTAAAATAATTCGTTTCTGGAAATAAACGTGGTAAGGTAACTCATTAGTCAGATATGAGAGACACTCTAATAAACAAACTATTTATATAAGGTATCTCATTAGTCAGGCATGGATGACCCTTTCAATATGAATGACACTATAATAAACAAACTATTTACATAAGGTATCTCATTAGTCAGGCATGTATGACCCTTTCAACATGAGAGACACTATAATAAACACACTATTTACATAAGGTATCTCATTAGTGAGGCATGTATGACCCTTTCAATATGAGAGACACTCTAATAAACAAACTATTTACATAAGGTATCTCATTAGTCAGGTATGGATGACCCTTTCAATATGAGTGACACTATAATAAACAAACCATTTACATAAGGTATCTCATTAGTCAGGCATGTATGACCCTTTCAATATGAGAGACACTATAATAAACAAACTATAATAAACAAACTATTTACATAAGGTATCTCATTAGTCAGGCATGGATGACCCTTTCAATATGAGAGACTCTAATAAACAAACTATTTATATAAGGTATCTCATTAGTCAGGCATGTATGACCCTTTCAATATGAGAGACACTATAATAAACAAACTATTTACATAAGGTATCTCATTCCTCAGGCATGTATGACCCTTTCAATATGAAAGACACTATAATAAACAAACTATTTACAAAAGGTATCTCATTAGTGAGGCATGTATGACCCTTTCAATATGAGAGACACTATAATAAACACACTATTTATATAAGGTATCTCATTAGTCAGGCATGGATGACCCTTACACTATGAGAGACACTATAATAAACAAACTATTTACATAATGTATCTCATTAGTCACGCATGTATGACCCTTTCAATATGAGAGACACTATAATAAACAAACTATTTACATAAGGTATCTCATTAGTCAGGCATGCATGACCCTTTCAATATGAGAGACACTATAATAAACAAATTATTTACATAAGGTATCTCTTTAGTCAGGCATGTATGACCCTTTCAATATGAGAGACACTATAATAACAAATTATTTACATAAGGTATCTCATTAGTCGGGCATGGATGAACCTTTCAATATGAGAGACACTATAATAAACAAATTATTTACATAAGGTATCTCTTTAGTCAGGCATGTATGACCCTTTCAATATGAGAGACACTATAATAAACAAACTATTTACATAAGGTATCTCATTAGTCAGGCATGTATGACCGTTTCAATATGAGTGACACTTATAATAAACAAACAATTTACATAAGATATCTCATTAGTGAGGCATGTATGACCCTTTCAATATGAGAGACACTATAATAAACAAACTATTTACATAAGGTATCTCATTAGTGAGGCATGTATGACCCTTTCAATATGAGAGACACTATAATAAACAAACTATTTACATAAGGTATCTCATTAGTCAGGCATGCATGACCCTTTCAATATGAGAGACACTATGATATTATTATAAATAATTAATATTATTATTATTAATAAACAAACTATTTACAAAAGGTATCTCATTAGTGAGGCATGGACGACCCTTTCAATATGAGAGACACTATGATATTATTATAAATAATTAATATTATTATTATTAATAAACAAACTATTTACAAAAGGTATCTCATTAGTGAGGCATGGACGACCCTTTCAATATGAGAGACACTATAGTAAACAAACAATTTACATAAGGTACCTCATTAGTCAGGCATGGATGACCCTTTCAATATGAGAGACACTATAATAAACAAACTGTTTACATAAGGTATCTCATTAGTCAGGCATGTATGACCCTTTCAATATGAGAGACACTATAATAAACAAACTATTTACATAAGGTATCTCATTAGTCAGGCAGGTATGACCATTTCAATATGAGAGGCACTATAATATCAAACTATTTACATAATGTATCTCACTAGTCAGGCATGGATGACCCTTTCAATATGAGAAACACTATAATAAACAAATTATTTACATAAGGTATCCCCATAAGTCAGGCATGGATGACCCTTTCAATATAATAGAAATTATAATAAACAGAATACAGAATATAGAATTGTATTTGTTTTAAGTAAATACAATACTTTTAACAACTTTACAAGTAGAGATGCAACGAAGAACACATACATATAAAATACATTACAATTTGATTGTGGACTTGTCACTTTAAGGTCCTGTTGTTTTTTGTGTTACCTGATATTATAAGATTTTCGAATTTCTTTAAATTTGGCCATGTATAATAGTAGGATTTTAAATATTCTTTGCGTAAGTCTATAAAATAATGACAAATTAGTAGGAAATGATATAAATTTCAATAGTGTTCGTATAAACAAAATATTTACTATCACATGTGTTCATGCAGCGTTGAGAGTACTAATCAACTTAGAAATATAACTGAGGTTTCTTGTGAATGACCAGAATACTTAAAGAAAACAACTCTTACCCTCATACCGAGGGTTCTGATCACGTAAGATCCAATTAAACTACAGAACAATGTGTGTATTTCCTGATTTATTTATACTGTGTAGAGACACGGAACAATCTCTTCATTGATCGTAAATTTTTGTTCGCAGTTTGTTTGTTATCAACATTTTCCATTATCCCGAGAACTGTTATACATTACGATTCAAAAGGTTAAATGAAGTAGAACTTACGGTACATGTATAAATGTCTCTCACTCTTTCCATAAACCTATCTGCATATGCCCTTCCATATATTTATCCCAACACGACTCCGTGCCACCGTGTCGAGCCGCGATAGTTCAGTCTGTAACGACTCGGGTTATCAAACCACGTTAGGTGGACGGGTCGCCGTGAAAACAACTTAAAAATCCCTTCAAACGGTGTTAAACTTCAATCAATTGACCCATTTGACGCGAGTCGAGCCGCAATGATTCAGTCTGTACCGACTAGGGCTATAAACCCACTGAAAGTGGACGTATCGCCGTAAAAACAACTTAACAATCCGTTCAAGCGGTGTTCAACTCCAAAAAATCAACCCATATGACACGAGTCGAGCCACGATAGTTCAATCGGTAACGACTCGGGTTATCAACCCACATTTTCCTCAGCAAGAAAGTAATGTAAGCAGTTTCCATTTGGATTCTTTAGCATGGATGCGCTGGCAGGTCTATTTCAACATGCGTAATCTTTATGTTAAGGATGCAATTTATGGATCACCGTTGCACTATAAAACAAAATCCAGTAAATATTTATTTTTATTGTTCCGAGTATGATTGTTGTACACTGATTTAAATTCAATCGAAAAGGTTGCCGTACGTACATAAACCAATTCCCACAACATATCTGCAGTAGAGGGCATTTAAAACTTCAAGACAAAGCATAGGGAAACCCCCTAGTGAGGACAGTATAATAATCGAAAGAGTTTAAATTATTATGAGCAATTTCTTCTTTTGACACATTGGTTTAAAAACTCTTCTGCTGCAAACGCGTCTA
This sequence comes from Serripes groenlandicus, assembly GCA_031761405.1. Lineage (NCBI taxonomy): Eukaryota > Metazoa > Mollusca > Bivalvia > Cardiida > Cardiidae > Serripes > Serripes groenlandicus. Next base: position 39,356,290 of record JASEVX010000003.1, on the reverse strand, counting down.
AATGTGTCTGCATGTGGAAAAGAGTTAAAACATCAAACTAAGAATATAGTTAATTAGACCGCACATGACACACGCATTAAAGCTCAGCTTGTGTGTGTTTTTAAAACCGCTTTCAATATATTTCACTTGTGTTATGGCTGCTTACTCGCGTTGATATTTTTCCTCTGAATAATAAATTTAACTTATTAAACTTAACCCTTTGCTACTTACCGGCGCCTTTTGACACACCTGACTAATTTCATTAACCAAGGAATACCCAAAATAACGTCCTTATATCTGTATATGTTTCTCAAATTCGTAAACAATCAGGGAACTTTATTGACCACGTAACATGAGATACATAAATATCAGATACAACTGTTTTAATGACGCCTTAACACATTTACAATTTTTGTTACTGCTCTAGTAGCGTTAATATCAGATACAATGGTTATAGCAAGGTCGCCATAACACATGTACATGTTTTTGTTACTGCTCTAGTAGCGTTAATATCAGATACAATGGTTATAGCAAGGTCGCCATAACACATGTACATGTTTTTGTTACTGCTCAAGTAGTGTAAATATCAGATCAAACGGTTATAACAATGCCGCCTTAAAATATTTATATGTTTTTTATTACTGCTCTAGTAGTGTTAATATCCGATACAACGGTTATAGCAAGGTCGACCTAACACATGTACTTGTTTTGTTACTGCTCTAGTAGTGTTAATATCAGATACAATGGTTATAGCAATGCCGCTTTAACACATATATACATGTTTTTGTTACTACTATAGAAGTGTAAATAACAGATAAATAACAGATACAACGGTTAGGGCAATATCGCCTTAACACATTTACATGTTTTTGTTACTGCTGTAGTAGTGTTAATATCAGAAACAACGATTATAGCAATATCGCCTTTTTGTTACTGCCGTAGTAGTGTAAATATCAAATTAAACGGTTATAGCAATATCGTTAACATGTGTTTGTTTCTGCTTTCGTAGTGTAAATATCAGATATAACGGTTAAAGTACTCTAGAAGTGTAAATACCAAACACAGCGGTTATAGCAAGGTCACCTTTACACATTATAACATTTTTTTTGTCACTGCTCTAGTAGTGTAAATAAAAGATACAACGGTTATAACAAGGTCGCCTTAACACAGTAACATGTTTGTGTTACCGCTCTCGTTGAGTAAATATCAAATACAACGGTTAACAATGTCGCCTTAACACAGTTATATGTTTTTGTCACTGCTCTAGTAGTGTAGATATCAGATACAACGGTTATAGTAATGTCGCCTTAACACATTTACATGTTTTTGTTACTGCTCTAGTAGTGTAGATATCAGATACAAAGGTAAAAGCAATGCCGCCGTAACACATTTGTACATGTTTTTGTTACTGCTCTAGTAGTGTAAATATCAGATACAACGATTATAGCAATATCGCCTTAACACATTTACATGTTTTTGTTACTGCTCTAGTAGTGTAAATATCAGATACAACGATTATAGCAATATCGCCTTAACACATTTACATGTTTTTGTTACTGCTCTAGTAGTGTAAATATCAGATACAACGGTTAGAGCAATGTCGCCTTTACACATTTACATGTATTTGCCGCTGATCTCGTAGTGTTAATATCAGATACAACGGTTATAACAATGCCGCCTTAATACATTAATATGTTATTGTGTTACTGCTCTCGTTTCTAAAACCCAAAGATCGGGTTTCGTACGACGTGTCAGTTTATTTCAAACATTATATATTATAAGCCGAGCCCCGGTAGCCCAGTCGGTAGCGACGCGGGCTGTAAATCAAGGGATTGTGAGTTCGAATCCTGGCTCGGCCAACTTTCTTTCCGATGATTGACAAAAGTCAATGCGACATGCGTCATTCGTCTTCCACCAATGGGCTCAGTCTATGTGGAAAAGCATGCAGTTGCTTGGGAGGATTGTTGTGTGGAGTACTGGTGTGAGAAAACCAGGAAATGCATGAGTAGGTGAACTGGCCGCCGTGATATCACTGAGAAATTGTTAAAAACGGCGTTAAACCCCAATTAATCAATCAATCAATCAAATATTATAATAAATAAGAAAGGTTTCTTTCTGTATTCTTACAATTTACTGGTAGCATATCTAAGACACGACTGCTGTAATAAAATGTAAAACACTTCTGGAATAAGAGTTTTGCTTGGATTCTATTTCTCATCTACATGTATTTTCAAACATTAACACGGAAGGAGTAGGAATATTTCATCAATGACTTTCTGTAATAAAACCGTTTACCACGTTCGATTTTCTTTTAATCTGCTCTGAAAAAATGTAAAATCAAGAAATAGTTTGGAGAAAGGAGAAACAAACCTCGTTTTAAATCTTCAAGTATTGTTGCACTTTGAACTTTAACCATAGAATACAATATAACCTGAATTATTTCATAAATAAGAAAAATATAGGATTTCTGTACTTTTACAATTTACTGAGCATAGTTAAGAGTTGACTGCTGGAAAAATAATTGTAACGTATTTCTGGAAAGAAGAGTTGTGCTAGGCTTCTATATCTCATCTACATGTATTTTCAAACATTAAAACGGAAAAAGTAAGGATAATTCATCATTGTCTTTCTGTCAGTAAACTGTTTACTTCGTGCTATTTTTTTTAATCTGCTCGGAAACAATTGTAGAGTCACGAAATAGTTCGGAAAAAGGGAAAAATCCTTGTTTAAAATCTTTAATTATTGTTACACTTTGAACTTTAACCTTAGAATACATTGTTAATTGAAGAACTTACCCGATACAGACAAGTCTAAAGACCCGTACGCCTGATGTCTATTCAAAACATGTTGAATAAATAGGAGATATGACTTATACTAACCAAACTTTCTTACCTAACAACTTTAATATTTCACCAAAATATCATCTTAATCATTTAATTCATAACATATAGTTTTTTAAAAACCACATCACATAAGGTCAACAGATGCAAGTTTAAAGGATATGTCAACGACATGTTTTTTATTCATTTGTGATCAACACTATTCAACTTTTACGAATCCATTGCGAATTATTTATGATATGTGACTGTCTGAATCATTGAACGAACCATATCTAGCGCGTGCCACTTAGCAGCATTGTGCATCGGTCTGATTTTCCAGGATGTAAGAAAGCACCACATAGCTAGTTGAGATTGATTTTCTTGTTTGTATATCCATCCTAACATGTTCAATGCGGTTTCCTTATGTCCAAGGTTTGTGTCTGTACTTAATACTGCAGAAAGTACAAGTATACTTTTGAATCCACAACAATCCAATCAAACCAGATATCGTATAGTTTATCCCTAGAATCAGGCGGTATAATGACCGAACGATACATCTCGTAATGTAAAGCTGGAGGGACAAGCTTAGCCAGATGAGGAAGAAAAAATAAACATCCAGTTGTACAGGTTCTCGAGAACTCTGTGTATGGAATGTTTTGTGAGCCGAACATCCGTATGAGTTCCGTGTGTGCCTTACACCCATGTATTGGCTGGTCTCTATTGCATGCACACACTGACAACACATATGATTTCAAAGCCGTTTTGCATTTCAGTAGAATCTCTTCACAGGCATCATATCTGTGACTCTGCAAACAATAGGATGCGACTATCAAATACCTGATACTTTCTTCTATGTAATACATAAACGTATCAAACAATCTCTTCCGTAGATCCCCGTCACCGGTAGTCAGTATGATACTCGCTACACATTTTGCTATGTTTTGACGTATGAGAGGAATAATGTAGCGTGTTGCTTGTCTTGTTTCATTTTCAGTATGATCTCTAATACACTCCGTGTGTAGATGACGTGTTTGAAATTTGTGAAATTCTGACAATAAGTGCAAGGCTGATCTACTTTTGCATGCATCAATACTACTATGCATTGAACTCCTTAAGTCTCTATTGAGAGTAATGAGTAATATAAGTGATCAAAATAAACAGATTTTGCGTTGCCGACGTGCGATGGGAGGACAGCCTAAATATAGATCTTGATTGTATGTATCTGTGCTAGATTTGGTCGTACAATATACATGACCTAGCTATAGGTCTTGATTGTATGTGTCTGTGTTATATTTGGTCGTACAATATACATTACCTAGCTATAGCTATTAGTCGAATTTATTATTTCAGTATGAACTGAATTGTTCATTTAACAAGGTTTCATATTGTTTGCGTAATTGCGGGATAAAGTTGTTACATGTTGAGAGACAGGCATACGGACCGGCCATTAAACTATACTCCTTTCCGATGAGAGCGCTTTAGATATATTGCAACACGTCATGTGTTCATGTAGTGATAAAATGTCTATGGGTCTGAGTTATGGTTTTCTGATTGGGTCATTTACATTCATATTAGCCTTAATTAATACAAATATATTGGTTTAAATGATCAAAACAGGCATACATACAATACAAAGACTCCTGCAATGACATTGATAATCTATTAACATTTTTTTCTCTCTAATGATAACTTTTGATTTCCATATTTGCATGTTTTCAACTCCCAAATTACGTTCCAAAATGTATATTAATTTAAATGATCAAACCAGGCATACATACACAAGAGAATATAGGAATTTATTGATTAGTTATAGTTTCGGATACATCTGGATTTCCCAGTATATTGGAAATATAAATATATTTATCTCAGAATTCAAAATAAGGCTAAAGAGTTCTTTACAACCAGATTGGCATAATGATCTAGTAATTCTAGTAAAACACATTATTATATGCAATTTAAAACACTTTTAAACGTCGAGCGTTATTCAACTAGTATTGCTAAATCTTTTCACCTTAGGAAAGCATTTGCAAAATTTCGTTACTCGGATCATCAACTGAATATTGAAGTATGCAGACATCATAATGCTCCCATATTTGACAACAAAATCAAAAGTAATGTAATTGGGGTCGAATTGCACGTTTTTCTCTTTTGTAAACGTTATGAGGAATTCAGAAAAAGTTATATAGGTGATATACAGATTTAAACTCATTCATAAGATTCATGTCATGTTGCGAGAGATCAAATTTATTCAATATATGTAAACTAGTGCACAAAATATTGTTGATAAGAAATGAAGAGCTTAACCTTAGCATTTAGCATTTAGCATCCATATATCCTGATCTTTATCTAGAGTAGTTAAATCATATAACCGAACTAACAAAATTATGTTTTAAAGTGTTTACTCTGTTGATTAAGAAGGTGAATAATTCATTTAATAATAAAAAACAGACATGTCAATATACATGTAATAACACATACAAGGTAAATAAAGGGGAATTTCCATTTCGTCATTTTCTATTTTAGGACAAGTCAGAATTAATGTAATATACACATGTTGCTACGGTAAAAACTCATTAGATTAACCAAAAGGATGCCAATGAATGGCACCGATTCGATTTTCGTTTAATTATTCAATTCTTGTTTATACAATCAGGATATGCCACAAATGTACATTCAAGAACAATTTAAAATGCACACGCATTATGCTTTGCGCTTGTTCTAGAGGTTTAAAACTCGAAAAAATGCATTGTCCATTGCCATTTCATTGCAGTTGTCAAACATTAACTATATACAAGACTGTTCGAATCAACACTATTTTATATGTCAATAAATCACTACATCTTAGTGTGACGGACATACAGATGAACAGACGACCATACGACGCGTTTCAGTACCATGGCAGGCGACAAAACATGAAAGGGGTTCAATGAACAACACTTGTAGATGTATACTAGTATTGTGATGGTATAGCTTAACAAAATCAACCTGATCCTTACCTTTGTGCACATATGTACATTTTAACGATATACATAAATTCATAAACAAATGCGTGATTACCATACCAATGTTTACTAGGATCGGGGTAAAATGTAAGGTTAACCTTGACTTTAGAATAACCGTATATATTATATGTTAAGAGCCGTCTGCTATGAGCAAATCTGAACAGAAAAATAACTTCTTGTAAACCTCAAGAGTTTTACGTTTCTTTCTAGGAAATTGAGCTGAAAAGCCGTAAAACGCCGTATGTATAACGGTAATTTAACATACAGCAAATCATGCTACAGACAATTTTGAAACAATCAACGCTAAACATATGAAAATATGTTATAAAAGTAAGATAATTGAATACAGTTAACATCGTTGCCCCAACAGAAGAAATAGCATATCCCTTTGCCAAAATATTTTGAAAAATCCTCTGCTCCAGATAAGTCAAAACGCGTCTGCCTGTTTGAAATGATTAAATTACACGACCACGTTGTTGGCTTTTAATAGAATAATACCATCGAGATCAACAGCCAGTTTAATATAGTTGTTGCTATGTTTGCATTGAAAAGGGAGCAATATCGACATCTCTCGCAGGAAATTGGACTATTTTAGAGAGTAACGCTCTTTAAATAAGTGCCGCTATGCAATAACCAAACATAAGTAATTTGCTAATAGTTTTTTTTATCCAGATCAACCACATCAGCCGTGCAGTCTAGTCTTGCTCTGTACTTTTCGCTAAAAAAGTCATAAACTTTTAAAGCGAAACTAGTTTAAACTGTTAACTGTTTTATTTTGGACCCTTGAGCAAGTATGTGTTAGTAGAATTTGTTCCACTGTGCTCTTGGCCTTCCGTCACAGTGCGGTAAAGTGTATTACAGTCGTTGTAACCTTGGGATTTAACCTAGGTCGTTGAAACCAAAACTCGTTCAATCTCTCTTTACAATAAACTTGTGTTTAAATTATGAAATAATTCCGTTCACAAACGAAAGTTCTAAATCGATGACGTCGTTTCATGTAGGCTTATAATAAGCTCTGTGACCGTAACCTTTAACATGTATGTAAAACGCGAATTTGAGAAATTAGCAAATAAAAAGCTAGAGCGATAACATCGTTTTGTACAAACGCAGTATAGTTTCGTTGACATTGACTTTCAACATAGGTCGTGGGAACTTTTAAAAGAGGCGATGATTTCAAACATATTTTAAGTTTCATAAAAAGCGAATAAGAAATAGATTCGTTAGAGGGATGGCCTCGTTGGGAAGCTAACCTATTCAATATGACCTTGACGTTTACCATAAGTCAGTGAAACGCAAACTCGTAAAAGAGGGGATACTTATAAAATACGTATAAGTCTCTTAACATATTGTGATACTAATCATCCATGTTCTATACCCTTGACCTGTAAACATAAACGACATTATTTGCAGAGAAGGATTAGTTATAATAGTATAAAAAATATCATATGGCAGCATGTGTGACATCGATATTGTCAACCCGAGAGCAGAATGTCACCCGAGGCGTACCGAACAAAATTAAATGACGTCACTGCTGTATGCTGTATGACGTCACTACTGTATGTGTATAAGGGAGGCAATCAAGTCATGATTTAGCTAAGATATTGAAGCAGTTATTTGCCCTTATATGACATTCAAAATATCACTGCGGTCACATGACCTGACAGTCAATTTTCGCTTGGCCACGTGTCAAAAAGGTTGAAAATGTTTCTGATAGTCAAAATATCTCTTTTTCGGGTAATGGGATTTTACCATTGTAGACAAAAGTGAGGTATAATAAATAAACATAGCATAGGCCCCTGATACCCAAACATAACCTAAATCAAGATCTTAATAAAGTGTATCTGTATCAAATTAGAATTTATTTTTAACAAGATATAGCTTCATCGGAATTTCATGAATTACATGCGATGCATTATTACCTGAAATGTTCTTATAACATGGTTTTATAATTTCTCGGTCATTGGTGGTCAAACTAGTTTGTCTTGACAAACAGACGTAGATAATAACACACCAAATAAAATAATCCTGGAAAATACCCATAACAAGACCGATATATAAGTAAAGAAATGTTGTGAATATTGTGGTGGCCATCCGAAGAAGGTACAAACTACCACGCACACCTTTGATATAACACTACAATGACTGGTATAAGATGAGAGGCACATTACATGCATTGTTAAGTAATGTATAAAACCCTTTGTTGGTATTTCCCTTTCACATGATAAAATATGTCTTATCTGAATCTTACTTCCGGGTGTAAAAAAAAGAAACTAATCACTCTATTCCTTCATTGTTTGTTTTTATAAACTCAATACCTTTCTTTAAACCGCATAATCACACTAACAAAGTCATTTATATTACCAGTTTTGGTCTGGTGATTCCGAGAAACATTATCTGTCAACAAAAGAAAGTCCTGTTTAATATAGTGTTCCAAATAAAATAAAACGTAAACTACTGTGGAAATTCCGTGTCGTCATTTTCTTTTTTTTAGGCAATACCGTTACCCAGATTTATTTATAGACCAGTGGGTGTTAGCGCGTTGTATTTATACACATGGCTTACAATAACGTTTTCCTCATACAGACGTCTTATAAAAACGTAATATCCAAGTTGGGACTACTAATACGTAAACCTGCATTGAAATCAAAATAATAAGTGTTTTAGATGGTCGTAAAGTAATTACTCTAAGTTATCTTTAGATGCAAGTTTAACTATGAAGAAAAGTTGAAAACTTTGTCGAAAAGGTGCTCAGTATGAGCGGCCTACCTCTCTCTGAGCTTTTCTTTTTTCGCCGTTTAAATTCCTCTTTTGCCTTAATGTTTATAAAAATCACCTGCTGCTGTTTCTTCAAAATGCGTCTACAAGGGGGAAAATTATTTAGATAAACAAAGAGACAATTAACTAGTTACAGTAATAATAAACCCTGATAAAGATTGAGAAAGACGACCTAAGACAGAAGGTGTACATTATTAGCTTGTGACGTCTTTGAAACAAATCATGAACCATTTCCTTCAAATTTTCAGATAGACAACTACTGAGAACTAATACATTGTGAACGCAAGATAACTATTTATACTGTGTAGGGACGCGATTTTATATATATTCCTGTTCGCTAATAGTTGATGCTCGGTTTGCTTGTTTTCAACCCTTAGACCTATCCGATTCTAAATGTGTAAATAAACTAAATATAACGATAAAGATGTATCCGACTTTTTAAGAAACGAATTAAAAATCAATTTTGAAGAAAGTTAAACCCATTGTGACAAATGGATAGATTGCTCATTTACCCTTTGTAAATTGTAACCCTCCGTTCCCTCTAGTAACAGAAATAGTAATATTCCTTCTGACAAAGTAGATTTGTTTGTGGTATTTGAATAGCATATTTTTTCCATTTGCAGATGTATTTGCAGACATCTTTTGAAAACATTGTGACAAAAGGAGACATAAAGAGCAATATCTACTTTTACCACAGTATTTTCTATGCTATTCTTAAATATTCAGAAAAGGAATCCATAGATACCATCCGTATCACATACAGACCCTTTGTGACGCCTCTTCAGCAGACGGATTTTGGAAACATTGTGACAAATGACGAAATTGCGCGGTATATTTATTTTCTACGGAGAACTTGCTGCGGCATCAGAAAGGATTAAATTTGCCTCTTCTTTTTTAAATTTTCTCCTCTGAATTAGCTTGTCTGATACCAATTAATGTGGTATAATGTTATCATTGGATAACTCGCTACAAAAAAAAACACATTGATTGGTTGGTAAACACGGTAATAAGGCGGTATAAGAAAAGGGGCAAAATGACAAAATTTTAAAAATATATTTTTATGACAGTGCTTGTCTGACTTCAAGATAATTTAGCAGAACTGTTTATTTAGTGACCCTCTACATGTTTTAAGTCTTATTGATTGGTTGATAGTTGTATAAACCAGGTGGCATCTAAAAAGGGGAGAATTGCTCTAAATAACATAGCATCCTTATTCACTGGACACAATAACAGGGAATAACATTTTGGCGGTCTTTTACTTAATTATGTTCAAAGAAATGCGTAAAACTATTTTGTGTGTGCGGTATCTGAGAAAGGGAGTCAAATGCCCAATATTTCAAACTCTTGTCCGATTCCAGTTACTTAGTAGAAATGATCCTTCACGGACCATCTACGAAAACTGTTCAAGCCATACCAGTTGGTTGAACAAAGAGGAGCGAGGCGGCATCAGACAAGTGCTAAATGACAACATTTATTAAGCCATATTGCTGCGATATATGCGATAACAGGAAATATTTTTATAATTTCGAATATTATTCCGTTTTAACGAGTTTTTTCGAAATAAGGAATCGTGTTTTCTTAATTACATTTCGATTTAAGAAATAGAAATGCGATTTTACATAATATTCTATTTCGATTTTTCAAAATATCCATTATATTATTTCATTTTTAAGATTCATGAATGTTCACCTTATTGACCAACCCCACCCTAGACCGTATATCCCAGCCAATCACACGGATTAATCATTATAATCATATTGCAAACGAGTATTTAAATATTGTGAGAACAATGTTAAAATGCTCATAATAAGCAAATTCATTAACCTTTTCCCTAGTAAATCTCTGCACAAACAGTTTTTCTGACTATAGGAAGTTGTAACATCACATTGTTGAGTATTAATCATTGTAAAGCTTTGTTTGGAGTTTAACGCCGCTTTCAACAGCTTTGGTCATATCACGGCGGTCAGTGCAACCTACCCATGTTTTCCTGGCTTTCCAACACCAGTACTTACACAACATTCTTTCGAAGCCACTGACTACTTTCTCACATAGATCAGAGGTGAGAGGCAATGGAAAACATCGCCCGAAAGAACGCGCCGCAACCGGGTATCGAACCCGTGACCTCCAGATCACGAGTCAGATACGCTACCAATTGAGCTACCCGGCCACATCGAGTTGAGGAATATATAACATGCATTTGAAAATTCGCAGTTACAGAAAAGAAGAAGAAGAAGAAGAAGAAGAAGAAGAAGAAGAAGAAGAAGAAGAAGAAGAAGAAGAAGAAGAAGAAGAAGAAGAAGAAGAAGAAGAAGAAGAAGAAGAAGAAGAAGAAGAAGAAGAAGAAGAAGAAGAAGACGAAGAAGAAGAAGAAGAAGAAGAAGATCTATAAGAAAAGGTAGATAAATAAGGAAAATAAGAAGAAACAGATGAAATCGTTGTCAGCTCTTTTGATGGGAGATATTACTTATGTCGATTAAGGAATCTGTGAGAAATGTTTACATGTTATTGGGAATATTTTCGAATTGTTAATAATTTGTCAGGAATATGAGCGAAGTATTTCCATGTTATGAATAATCTGTGAGAAATGTTTCCATGATGTGAGGAATATGTAAGAAATGTTTACATGTTGTGAGGAATATATGAGAATTGTTTACATGTTATGAGGAATATGTGACAAATGTTTACATGTTATAAGGAATCCGTGAGAAATGTTTACATGTTATGAGGAATATGTGAGAAATGTTTACATGTTGTGAGGAATATGTGAGAAATGTTAACCTGTTATAATTATGTGGGAAATGTTTACATATTGTGAAGAATATGTGAGAAAAGTTTACATGTTTTGAGGAATCCATGCGAAAATTCACATGCTGTGAGAAAACGTTTCGAAAACTTTACATGTTATGAGGATTCTCTGAAAAATGTTTACAAGTTGTAAGGAATAAGTGAGAAATGTTTACATGTTCTTAGGAATATGTGAAAAATATTTACATGTTATAAGGATTATGTAAGAAATGTGTACATATTATTAGGAATATGTGAGAAATGTTTGCATGTTATAAGGATTCTGTGAGAAATGTTTACATCTGCGAATTGTGATTTACACGCATACCTTTTGTTACTCTACCCCCTAGTGGAGCTTAAGTTCGGGAATAAACGTAATGTAACTGTACAAAAAATATCAGCGACAGATGGTCATATAGTTTTGTAGATTATTAGAATATTACATACAGCAATATAATCAAATAAGAATAGAGCAGTATATCATACATAGGGAGATTAACGTTGCAGGAGCGATACATAGGTTCGCATTGTACAACAAGTAGCTTGGAAAACACGATATCTTACGTGACCGAATCATGAACGCCGATTAGGGAAAGCCATTACTACAGATTTTAAAGTTTTGATTCACATAATTTGATCAAAACTTTTCCATAAGTAAATTGGGAAACAAACTGACAAATCAAGGACAATTTTAATGTTTTTAAGCTTTTTGTATTAACTTTTCAACGATATCCATACAGTTTTAAATAGATAAGAACACAGAACAAACACTTTAGTCAGACAACACATTTACTAATGATACCTGTGCAAACCATTTTCTAGACATCATTCTAGTAAAGACTTAGACGGATTCAGAATAATATCTTTATCTTATGATAGCGTCATCTAAAAAACACAAAAGTAAACAAACATAATTTATAATTTAGTATCGTTTGAAAGCAAATTCAAATCAAACAAACTATTTAAAGAATTGGACACTTATCTTTAAAATAATCTACCTTATTACTGTCATACGAAAGGGTATACACAGTGTATTACAAAATATTATAATTCACATATGGGCATCATAGTGATAATTTAATGAACAGAAACAAATCTTAATGACATTCTACACAGTCACCCCTATGCGCGAAGCGATATCTAACAATAATCAATTTGTTTAGGAAATATATCTCATTTTGAGTGATATACCGGCTCGTATATCACGATTTGGAGTTCAGGTGTGTAGTAATTAATCACGAAGTTCGAATGACCTGAGTGATTAATTTATACACACCTGAACGACACATCGTGATATAAGAGCCGGTATATCACTCAAAATGAGATATATTTCAATTCTAGCACTTTTTAATAACTTAAAGGGATACAAATTAAGAGGGAACTATGTTTTGACATGACGTTGTTTTCCTTGATAAAATCACGTGTAGACTATTCTATCTTTACTCCCCATTGTATTTGTTTTTGAAATATTTGATTTCGTTCATCTAACAAAACATTTTGAAACCTTTTAAATACATCATGGGCAATGTGTTACTGTCTCATTCTAACACAACATTTTTGATCGCTAAACAGTATGCTGTTACACGGCACGCGCGTCAAAAATGTTGGTAAATCACGTGAATGACGTCATTTAAAACAATAACGTCAGCGTTACAATTCAAATTTCCAAACGGCATTTACAACAAAAGCTCGTGACCTCATTCATAAAATGTCAAGTCCAACGTAGTTACGCATGCGCACTTAGAAATGTTGTATGAAAACTACGCGGGAGGGAATTCCAAAAGTCAAAAATAATTCCGGAAATTTAGAGTGATATACTGCAGTTAGAAACCCCAATCAATCAATTGTATTCTTACCATTTTCTTGTGCGATGTTCCATTTGACAATTATTTTTTTTCAAGTGTTTTAATTTTAAAAAAGAGCTTTACATAGCATGTTTTGGTTCGTGATATTATTGAAATTATTCCACTAATGATCTAAGTTGATAATTCAACCCGCAAACGATACAAGTTTTTATCATTTAATCTCCTTCATACATGTATATACGTTTAGTCTGAAAATACCCAGCCGACTGAATTCTGCCATAACGACAGTCTAAATATTTTGAACCTTCACAGAGTGCCTATTCATGGCCTATCAATTTGGATCTTCATACATTGAGACATCAAGGTCTGTCTTTGTTCGTGGTGTCAATATGAACAATAAAGAAATGAAAGAGCTTATTATGAGCAATTTCTCCTTTGGTATCAATGTTTTCAAAATACGTTGGCTGCAGAGGCCATAAAAAAGCGTCTGTATGTGGGAAAGGGTTAAAACCTATCTTAAACTTTTAACGATAAGACTACGATGTCTCATACGAACAAAAGAAATAATTATGGTGCACACAATAAGCTGATATCTTTCCACACTAATGTTATAGTAAAATTACTTGAGTTTACCGGACATAGTAACATTAGCAAACAGTCGACTACCGTTCATGTTACATATGATAGAGTTTTAAAAAAAATGTTTCAGCTATCGTTGGTTTAATCGTGCATGTGTTCAGATATATGCGAACCATCTAACCAAGCTCTGAATACGTATTATGCAAACAAAGAAAATGCATATTTATCCGTGCACATTGAGTATTATCTCTTATTGTCAAGACTAAGACATGTATTGATATCCCTGTATTTTCAGTATTATCTATCACTGTGCCGACAACCAAGATGTACGTACTTGTTCCTGCAGATCAAAATAGGAATCGGTATACGAACATGTTTAGTATTATCTTTGAATTTCCAGACAAAGACAAACACACAATTCCGTTTATATAATGTATTATTGCTAAGTGTTCATCCCAAAAGACACGCACGTGTATTTGTACATATAGTGAAGAATCACTTGTTGTGCAGGCCAAGACACGCACACATATCCGTGTATATTATGTATTATCTCTTAGTGTCCATCCCAAAAGACACGCACGTGTATTTGTACATATAGAAAAGTGTCACTTATTGTGCAGACCAACATGCATACATTTTGCTGTATATTGAGCATTGTGTATGATTTTACAGATCAAGAAACGAATATATACCAATGCATGTTGTATATATTCTGCACTTGTACAGACCGATACACGAATGCATATCCGTGCATATAAAATATTATCTATTTTTGAACATCAAGACCAGCATGCATATCTGTGCGCATTCTGAACATGTATCATCACTTATTGTGCATATTGAGACACGCTCACATATCCGGGCATATTGACCATTGTCTCTGATTATGCATACCATTCCACGCATACATTTCCGTGCATATTGGCACGTTTTACAAATTCCAAATTCGGCTAGCTTAATCAGTCGACTCCCGCAATTCGGTACAACAGCTAATACAACACGATGTCAGATTGATGTGCTTACATTTGACATTCATGAATTCGTCCGGAAACCTGATGTAAGAAAAGGGCAAGCGTCTAACAATGGCGTCGAGTTAAATCAGGTGCGGTTCACTGGATTTCTACAGCTGGCTCCAGAACACAACCGGAGTTTTGCCGGCGGAAGTGCTCCCCTTCGCAATTATGTGTGCCATATATTCGAGATAGAGGAATAGGGCGACTATAATCTGTAATTCGATCAATATACATCTCGAGTTTGGTGTTGGAACTGCCCAAATCCCGAATTCATCCAGTTTTGACAGTCGGCGGCCGCAATTTGGCTTAACAGCACCCTGTATAACTGCAAGCCACTGTTGTACATTTGCAGTTAATAAATGCCAGATTGCCGGCTCAATTCCGTATATCGAACAAGACAGTTGCAAATTCTGAACCTTGTCGGAAGATTCCAACTCCGGCAGGGTGTAGCAGCCGACTGCATCAACTGGCTTTAAGATAACCGTCTAAAGTATATGTTTAAAGTCCTCTGCTTTGATCAATCCTTAACAGAATGCGACTTGTTACACTTTGACAATCTTAATTCTAATTTTGATATAGAATTGAAAACACAATATTCTAGGAAATTAAAAGAATTCCCTTATTGAGAGTTTTCATCTTTTCCTACAATGATTTCTAAATTCTTTTTCTGCAAAGGCGTTAGACGTCGAGTGTGCATATTGTTTTTTGGTTTGTTTCACATCCACAACTCTCGAGCAGATGCTTTGGAAAACGTCAAGGCTAAAATATGGAACTTCTCTATAGAATAATGTCAAATGATTGAAACAAGTAAACAACCTTGCAAAACAATGGGACAATTTCTGATTATGAGAAACTTCCCCTTTGCCACAATGTTTTCATTAGTCGTCTGTCACAGATATAATTAAGTATGTCTGCATGTCGTAAAAATAAACGTTACACGCACACCTATATAAGGACATTCATTATAGTCTTTCTCATTCATTGTCTCTCTCGTTTCGTCTTTTATTGTTGCTTCTTACTAGAATCGTCGCATTCTAAGGACAGTGCAAGCTTGATTGTACGAAATAGTTATAACATTGCGATAAATGGGGACAAAATAACTAGGATAGATTTCACCTTTTCCAAACAAGTTAGTTACCTTTGTTGCTGATCCATCGTCACATTAATGCGTAAACTCTTTTTTGAAAGCTTTATTTTATTGCGGTTTTTGCCGTTTAACATTATTTCAGTTATTTCACGGCGATTCTTTACTTATTTATGATCCCTGGGTTCACAAACCAATACTTTGCTAGAAAAATGTACCTGGCCTTAGGGCAATTCACTATGACCGCAGTGACTGGCGAGTGAGGGTCGAACTCGGGACGCCCGGTTTCAAATCCCCAACGCTTACCACTCGGCCATGGCGGATTCTTAATTTCTGAAAGCACTGTAGGAAAAGGAAAAGAGAAATGTGAACAATTTTTTGTTCACGAAATGCATCTTATGCAACTCGCCAGTAGTAGAGAAGTTGAAGCTAAACCGTATTTTATGTTACATTTTTGTTTTTCTTTTGAAAGTACTTGAACTCATCTGTATGAAATACGGCACATTGTGGACATTGTTTGCTCATCGTATGAATTGAAGTCTTTACAATGTCAAAATGTTATGAGAATGCATATTGTATATTTGTTGTATTTTAGGCTGTGGTGGCAGTAACTATTATTCGATATTCCTTAAAATCATTGGGATGTTGTATCCAACACACAATTTGGAAAGTGAAAACCCAAAAGAAATTAATCCTCCTCGCCCACATACAAAAAAATATGCTGCAGACGACTTTAAAAACATCGTCAAGCAGTTGAAGACACTGTGGCAAAAGGAGAAAATATGTTTCCCAAAGTCTATTGCTGCAAAGTCATCAGTGTGGGAAATGTTTAGAAAAAAAATATGATCACTAGCCCTTTCCCACATACAACACATTAGCAGACGACTTTCATGCAACATTAAGGCGAAGATAGGAAAAATCTCCATAAATTAAAGTGTAATTTTGAATGTAGTCCAAGAGAGTGTGACAAATGGAGAAATTTGCTTTCAATGAGCATTTTTTCCATTTGCCACAATGTTTGCTCAAGTCTTCTCTCTACAAATGAAATGAATGTGCATGTGGGGGATAGAGTTAACAAATGGTTCATAGAATATTTAAAAATGGAAGCACAGAACCTGTTAATTTGAGTAGGTCAAAGCAAAGATTTTTTGAAGACAGATAATTCAATTTGAGGATGCAAATATGATTGTCCCATATAAGCCTCTTGCCAGTATCTTTTGGTCATATCTACATGGATGTTTATCGGTTTTTTATGTGATCATTTGTGATTTATACTCAATGTTGTTGTTTTTATATTCACTGAATTATCATAGAACTGTTTTTACCTTGTAAATTTTTAACTAAGAATATTAAAATTAAAATATTTAAGAAACAGTATTATTTTCAGTGTTCAAAAGACAAAATGCTACCTATATGATTGCATAATAGAGCACGGGCACATGAATTAATAATTCAATTGATGATATTTACGCCGCTATAATTATTTAAAATGACGGCTTTGCTGTAAATTACTATTAATTTTACACAATATCTGACGCATCTGTTCTCTAACCCCCAATTGCCATGGAGTGAAGTCTTGAAAGTAACTAGTTGTATTTATTTTAACATGAGCTTAAGTGAAACAAAGTTCTTAACATGTTCCCACATATAGACACATTTTGATGCATCAATAGCAAACTTCTTTTAAAAACGGTGTGGCCAAAGGAGATATGAGTGTTTCCACAGTCAGTCAAACAATGCAGCAGTTAGTAGATGGGTATTACAACGATATGTTTATTTAGTCAGTCAATCATTCAAGAAATTACTAATAGATGGGTATTTCAACGATATGACTTCATTTAGTCAGTCAATCATTCAAGTAATTACTGATAGATGGGTATTACAACGATATGACTATAAACAGTCCGTCATACATTCCAGCAGTTTCTGGTAGATGAGTTTTACAATGAGATGACTGTATTCAGTCAGACAAACATTCCAGCAGTTACTGGTAGATGGGTATTACAATGAGATGACTGTATTCAGTCCGTCCATCATTCCAGCAGTAACTGGTAGATGGGTATTATAACGAGATGACTGTATTCAGTCAGTCAAACATTCCAGCAGTTACTGGTAGATGAGTTTTACAATGAGATGTCTGTATTCAGTCCGTCAATCAATCCAGCAGTTACTGGTAGATGAGTTTTACAATGAGATGACTGTATTCAGTCCGTCAATCATTCCAGCAGTTACTGGTAAATGGGTATTACAACGAAATGACTGTATTCAGTGTGTCAAACATTCCAGCAGTAACTGGTAGATGAGTTTTACAATGAGATGACTGTATTCAGTCCTTCAAACATTCCAGCAGTTACTGGTAAATGGGTACTACAACGAGATGACTGTATTCAGTGTGTCAAACATTCCAGCAGTAACTGGTAGATGAGTTTTACAATGAGATGACTGTATTCAGTCCGTCAAACATTCCAGCAGTTACTAGTAGATGGGTATTTCAACGAGACGACTGTATTCAGTCAGTCATACATTCCAGTAGGTTCTGGTAGATGTGTATGACAACGAGGTGACTGTATTTAGTCAGTCAATCATTCCAGCAGTTACTGATAGATGGGTTTAACAGCTAGATGACTGTATACAGCATGTCAAACATTCCCGTAGTTACTGTGAGATGGGTATAACAACTAGATGTCTGTATCCTGTCAATCATTCCAGCAGTTACTGGTAGATGGGTATTACAACAAGATACTTATTCAGTCAATGAATCGTTCCAGCTATCACTGGGAGATGGGTATTACAACTAGATGACTGTATTCAACTAGATGATTATTCAGTCGGTCATACATTCCAGTAGTTACTGATATATTGGTATTACAATGATGTGACTTTTTTCAGTCAGTCAATCATTCCAGTAGTTACTGGAAAATTGGTAGTACAACTAGATGACTGTATTCAGTTTATCAACCATTCCAGCAGTTAATGATAGATTGGAATTACAATGAGATGACTGTATTTAGTCAGTCAAACATTCCAGCAGTTACTGGTAGATGGGTATGGCAATAAGATGACTTATTGAGTCGGTCAAGCATTTAAGGAGATTCTGGTAGATGGGTATTATAACGAGCTGACTGTATTCAGTCAGACAAACATTCGAGCAGTTACTGTATGATGGATATTACAACGCGATGACTGTATTCAGTCAGACAAACATTCGAGCAGTTACTGTATGATGGATATTACAACGCGATGACTGTATTCAGTCAGACAAACATTCGAGCAGTTACTGTATGATGGATATTACAACGCGATGACTGTATTCAGTCAGACAAACATTCGAGCAGTTACTGTATGATGGATATTACAACGCGATGACTGTATTCAGTCAGACAAACATTCGAGCAGTTACTGTAAGATGGATATTACAATGCCATGACTGTATTCAGTCAGACAAACATTCGAGCAGTTACTGTATTATGGATATTACAACGCGATGACTGTATTCAGTCAGACAAACATTCGAGCAGTTACTGTATGATGGATATTACAACGCGATGACTGTATTCAGTCAGACAAACAATCGAGCAGTTACTGTATGATGGATATTACAACGCGATGACTGTATTCAGTCAGACAAACATTCGAGCAGTTACTGTATGATGGATATTACAACGCGATGACTGTATTCAGTCAGACAAACATTCGAGCAGTTACTGGTAGATGGATATTACAACGCGATGACTGTATTCAGTCAGACAAATATTCGAGCAGTTACTGTATAATGGATATTACAACGCGATGACTGTATTCGGTCCGTCAAACATTCGAGAAGTTACTGATAGATGTGTATTACAACGCGATGACTGTATTCAGTCAGTCAAACATTCCAGCAATTACTGGTTGATGGGTATTATAACAAGATAACTGTATTCAGTCAGTCAAACATTCCAGCAGTTACTGATAGATGGGCATTACAACGAGATGACTGTATTCAGTCAGTCAAACATTCCAGCAGTTACTGATAGATGGATATTACAACGAGATGACTGTATTCAATCAATCCATCATTCCATCAGTTACTTATATATTCAAGTATAACATTTCTGTATTGGGACAAGGTAAGCTGTATGAGACATAAGTTTGTAGTGTTCTTTTAAAAAAAAAATGCTTAACTTCGCCTGGGGCTTTCTAAGTTTGAAATCTTACGATGAATTGTATTGAGTACAAGTCACAAGCATACCGATGTGTAACTTTACATGTGGAACATCCAGACATCAATCAACAATTATAGTTTCCAAATATCATGTTGTAGTAACCATCGTCACGATAAATCCCGTTATTTTCCCCCTAAACGCCATCGAACAGGTGCATATGCACTTGATCAACAGCTGCACTTTTCTAGTTTGCTAGTACATTTATTTGGATCTGCATATAATACAGCGTCACTGGGTCAGCACAGATACTGATCAGACGGGTCGATTACACGACCTCGCCTTATTCGTCAATGTCAGATCCTATTAGTATCATTTAGTATGACATTTATGCCTGCTGCGTCTGCCTAAGTATAAAGCCATTTGGCGGGAAAGTGAGGCGAAATTGTTGGCAACAGTCGTGTTCATTGAGAGAGAGAAAGACGGGAGTGTTCTACTAAGACATTTGTAAATTTCTATGCACTATATGCGTTATTCGATATCTGTAAATGTCTGCGGTTTGAAAATAAGCTATATTCAATTCCATGACGCTTGGCAGGGTGCAAATATTGGCGAATTGCAGGTATCGGAGTGCTGTATCTCACAACAAACTCCGTAAGAACAATTACACGTGTGAATATACTTCGCGAGTTTTATTCAAATCGCTAAAATCTAAAGATGCATGACCACTTCTGTATATACAGTAAAAGTATCATAGTATACGGGAGAATGTGAACTCTTGTCTTCAATATCCAGACTTAAACAGTTTTACGAAAACCCTCTTTGCTGCATATGCGCCTGCATGTGGGAAAGGGTTTTCGGACAGCGATGGCTTTGATGAGATTGTGCGGTTCGCCTTCACTGTTTGCAGATGCAACGCCTCACCTGCAGACGCTACCTAAATACATAATATTGAGCATCCCGCGAGAAAACCAATATAATGGCATCCGCGTAATGTATTGACCAATATCAGCCTGCGCAGTCCGAGCAGGCTAATACGGGCCGACACATTTCGTCTCGGGGGATAGAGGTAAAGAGTAATAATTCCTGAAACAGAAAATCCACAGGGGGCGGAAATTATCCTTCCGTGTTAGCCTACGCGACAGGCTTAGGCTGATCCGGGTCGATACTTTACGCAGAGTTCACACTGTTGGTTTTCTCGTGGGACGGCTCATTTGGTATTAACCGTTTCCAACATATATACGCTTTCTGAAGTGCTACAGGTTAATTATGAGTAAGAAGTTACTGGGAAGTGTAAAACATCTATTAATTAAAGATTGGCGGACAGGGAAGGCTCTGGTGAGACTGTGCGAATGCAAATACTCGTCTGCGTCGTCACTGTTCGAACATGTATTGGCTTAGCCCCAGAGGTTGCCCAAATGCGTATTATATTTAGATAAAAACAAAACATCACGATGAGTCATTTCGACCTTTTTCGCAGATCGCGAATATCGCTCATATTTCCATGCTTTTAACTCTTTCAGCGCCAATAGCAATATTGAAGTGTGTGTAAACAATATAGATTCAGGTGACCCAGCTCTTAGTTCAGTATTTTATGCCTTTTAGTTATGATAATAATAAAAATTTCTCATTACATGAAAAATGGAGTCGCCCGATTTTGAATATGGAATATTCTACTTAAGGGAATTCGGCAATGAAAGAGTTAACTCGAAACGTATGTGTTTACATTGCCGTGTATGCCCCAGTCAGACACACACATTACGGATTGGGCGATTAGTTGAGTATAAAGTATAAAATCCGCAGTCTTTCGCAGAAATTGTGGGCGTGGCCTATTTTCGTGATGAATTTACGGATACAGTTACCTATAGATACGGATGGTTGGGGATGTCACCGGAAGTCATCGGTTTGATACTTTTTCTCAGTGAATTGACACGATGCTGATAGATACGGATATATACGGATTACTTACCTTCCATTATCTTCTGCTACCTGTAGATGTGGTTAGATACCGTCATATATGGACTGTTGCGCATGCCTTGCGGAAAGAAGGTACACAATCGTCATTTGCATTTTGAACAAATTACATCAACAAATCATTGAAGTTGTGTGATATTTATCTGGAAAATCATGCCTGCAAAGAAGCAGCAGAAGAAGGGGCAGCTTCCAAAGAAGGCACACACTCCACCTCCAACATCCCACCAGGATGATAGTGATGGAGACATTTTGATGGAGCTGGAAGTGTAGTATCAATCACCTCAGGCATCACCAGCAAGAGGCAGGAGACGTGGCAGTGGCAGCAGGCTTGGGACTAGAGAGTCCTCACGCTACAAGAAGAGGCAGCGTCAGTGTAAGTTTCTAATATTAAAATATAAAATGTCATATATGTTTATGTAAATACTGTTTGTGTGCTTACTGCTGTATTTCTTTCACGAATGCTGTATTGTTAATAAGTAAGTATGGATAAACAGTTCAATTTAATGGCAACACATTTATGTATGTGCAGATTAATTGTATGTCCAATTTGTAATGGTGCAAAATAACATTGTTTATCTTATTTTAACTTTATGTTAAAAGAAATCTTGTAATATAATGTGTTCATTACTAAAATGTATTAAGAAGAAGTTTGAATGTTTGTATAATTGTTGTATTTTAGCTAGTTATAAAGTTTGGTGTCTCTTTCTTATATTTGCAGACACAGAGACTGAGGAGATTATAGAGCAGGAGTCTGTCCAAGAGACGGGGATGAGGTTGTGCTTCTCGTTCTCACGGTCGCCAAGTGCACAATCATCTGTGCAGGCCGTCCTCAGCATATTGTGGAGTGTCACACACGCCAGCACCATGGTTTCCACGTTCTGTGGCTCCTGTTGGAGGGTTGTGAGGGCCAGTATGCCAAAGGCATTCTCCACACATCATCTGGCACGAGATAGGCGATAGTTGAAGACCCGCTCGTTCTCTTCCAGAGGCGTAGCAGCAAAGGGCTTCATCATCCACTTGTTGAGGGCAAATGCATTGTCCGCGATGATGAAATACGGCATCTGACGGTCATCGGCAGGCAGAGGTTCATGTTCTGGGATGCCGATTGTGTTGGAGATAACCGCGTCTCGCAGAGTCGACTCGTTTCACAGCTGGGCATCAGATGCTGCCCCTGGGGCACTGACTTGGGCCCACATGAACCTGTAGTTTGCATCACCGAGGGCTAGGAGCACAATGGAGTGGTACCCCTTGTAGTTGTAGAACTGGGACCATCCGTGGGCAGGACAACGGATGCGCATGTGCTTGCCATCCAAGGCACCTAACACGTGGTGAAAGTTCCAACGGCTGCTGTAGCCTGCAGCAACCTCCTTCCACCCCTAAACTGTCGTCGGGTTGGTGAAAAACTCTGCGCCGTATTCGTCCCAAATGTCTTGACAGACGTCCCGGACTATAAGTGAGATCGTGTTGTGCGGCACACAGGCACACATCGACTTGTAGCAGTCCCCAGTGGCCAGATGCCTGAGTGTGATGGCAACATTCAGTCCAACCTCCTGCGAATCTCTGTACCATGTGTTTTTCTTACGAAGTCTCGGCGTGAGTAGATCCACTACGTCTCGAAACATCTCGGGTGTGAGCCTGGTGAAGTTGCGGAACGCCACCAAATCCTCGTTCCTCAAGAGCATCATGAGGTTGCCATACGCTCCCTGTTCCGGCCTGAGAGTTATCCAACGGCGGACCCACCACCTCCTATCCCGACGGCGTGTCATCCAGATGCGCAATATATGTGCATAAATAAGTGTGAGGTTCATGTTGGACTGGCTAAGTCTCAGCAAGAGCAGTCTGCATTCGTTGTCCATGGCTGTGGAACTAGGAAGACCATCCAATGTATATAGATCGAGAAACCTTCCCAGAATTATATGTTCACGTGTCTTTTTGTTTTTCCAAAGTGGTAGAGACCGTCGCACGAGAAGTTAATGGAACGCAGGAGTCCGTAATAATCCGTATGTATCCGTATTAATTCGCAATTATTCGCATTCATCCGCACAAAAAGGTATCTGTCAGTATTGGAACGCACACAATCCGTATTGAAACGTTTCTGTAGGTAACAATACGCAGAACGAAACCTGTAATTAACCGTAACTAAAGGTAACGATCCGCATGAAACCGTATTAATCCACAACTTGGGGTGGACCCCGGAATGATAGGTTTCGATACGGTTTAGATACGGATTAGATACGGATAAATGCCTTTAGTTTCGGATAATTACGGTTTTCTCGTCCGCGCCTGAATTTTGAAACTTTTCAAAATTTGGACGCGGATCGTTTTGACCCTGCGGATACGATACAGACAGTTACGCAGAGTCCGTATGTGTGTGTCTGACTGGGGCATTACATCGTGAATAGATGAGACATTGTTTCAGTATCCCGCAATTTACTCTTTTAACATTAAACACATTAACACATCGGCACTAGACATCTTTGAAAACATATAGGCAGAGTATTGAACATTTATTTTAATGAAAGTTAAGTCATTGAAAATAAATGTTTATTAACATTGTGGGAAAAAGAGATATTGCTAATAGTGTGGATTTCTACTTTTGCCACGTTGTTTTCGAAATGCGTCTGCTGCATATCCGTCTGCTTCATATTCGTCTGCTGCATATCCGTCTAAATAATGGAAAGGGTTAGCATGAGAAGCGTCATACGAAATCCGGTCGCGTTGCGATCCTTTTTGGCATCCCATAATATATGAGTGTATTTGAGTTCAGCGCATAGTGCTGCAACGTTAGTTACAACTGTAACTGTTATGTTAATGGTTGTCGGACAGCGAAGGCTTTGACGAGACTGTACGTATATGCTTAGTCTCGCCCGAATCTTCACTGTTCGCAGATACATCGCCTCACCTACAGACGCTTTATTAATGCATATGATATTATGGTACTAAACCATTTCCCACATACATACGCTTTCTGACACATCAACAGCACAACGGACGACTTTTGAAACCGTTGTGTGGTAAAAGCAGAAATTGCTCATAATGTTTTCAAATTCATTCAACAATTGTTCTTTTATATACACATTTATACGAGTTTCGATACTTTCGACTTATTGTTTTAAAGGTCGCGTCTGCTGCAGATGTGTTGTATGAGGAAATAGTCCAGAAATATTGTTTTTATAAAAGAGCAAGATAAGTCATTTGGAGAGTATGAAGCGGCAGACTTGAGTTCGATTCCCGCTCTGGGCAGATCTTTTTTTTTTATAAGAAAAATATGATAATTTTTGTCTTATAAATTGCCGATATCAGTGGTGCAATTGTCATTTAACACCGCTGCAATAAACTGTTTCAAAATGTTGGGATTTAAAATGAATTCAAAAGTAATGCAGTTAAAACTATTCACCTATGCGTTGTGAAACACTAAGAAATGATTAAATCGTGTGTATGATTTTTTTACGTCGCTTTTAACAATATTTCAGTCATTGCACGCTGAAGAAAATTAAGATAACACAGGATTTTATTTCTGCTTTGAAAGTAAAATTGGACTCATCATTGTTAGGTTATTGTGATCTTGATATGAAATGTATATGTGTTAATTGCATTAAAAAAAAAAACACGGCTAAAAATCCATTGTAAACCAGGAGGTGTGCTAAGCAGAAACTATCCAGATAGCAGATGCGCATGTGTATGCCAACTTTTAGTATATCGATAGACCATCATACTGTGTTTACAGTGTTTTGCTTTACTCCTTTATCATTTAATATATGGATATAAACTAACTAACAAATTGCTAGTGTAAAGTGTTCAAGTTAGACTTTTGGGATCGGTAAATCCATGTCCAAATGTTATCTGCAGTTAGCCCCTTGCTGTGAGCACTTTCAGTGCTTTGATTGTTTCATGTGAGTGTTTTCCTTAACCCTTCCTCTCATACGAATGGCATTTTGAGGCCTCTGTAGCAGACGACTTTTAAAATCAAAACATTGTGACAAAAGGAGAAATTGCTCATAATGAGATTACATCTGGCAAATAATACTTAAACATGGCACTGTAATATACCTGAAATATTGTTTAATATATGCCGTAAACCCATAATGAATCAATTTGTTAAAATAAGGGTAGTTGACAGTCCGATGTGTAACTATCATTGAATTATCATTTGGGCACCACATCTAGCTTGGCTGATTCTAGGAATGAAGTGAGTGATTTCTGGTTTCACTTGATGGCTGTGGATTCCAAAATATATCTGTACTTCCTACAGTATATCTTGTACTCAAAAACAAGCCAAATGGCGGCAAAAGCAAACTTTTATAATAAACATGATATTAATCATTACGGATTAAATATTAAATAGTGTTTAAGATATTGTGGCAAAAGGAGATATTGCTTTGTATGAGCTATTTTAGCCACAAGGTTTTCAAAAGTTGTCTGCTAGCAGCTACATAGTTGTCAGAGAGTGTTTGTAAGTAGGAAGGGATTAAATAAAAAGGCTTTTGCAATCATTAAATTTATGTCTCAAAATTCTGGAAATTAAGTTTTATTTAGCATTTAGCTATTGATGGTTCTGAAAAGATTTTCCATGTGTTAAAATGAGCTAGTCTAACCTAGTCTAAAGTTGAACCCTTTCACATTTTCAGAAGATTTTTTTGAACCGTGAAAAGCATTGAAAACTTCAAAGCAAAAAATGTGGAAAATCTCTATGAAGGCATGTATAATTATTGAATTCAGTTGGAAATATTGCGCAAAAAGGAGAAATTGCTCACAATATGTTCAACTATATTCATTAGATTCTAAACATCCATTTATAGAGATTTTCCATATTTAGAAAGTGTTCAAAGTCTTCTGCTGTAAATGTGAAATATTTAGCAGAAAAGGGTTAAGTTTTTATCATGATATTTTAGAAGGAGTAAGAATCCATGGCCTATATTATAGAAATTAGCTTCTTGGCCAAAAGAAATGCAAATAGACCACCTTGAAATTAAATTGAACGAGGGCAGATATTTAATTGTTACAGTATTTTCATGAAAAACAAGCTTTTACATAGCCCAACATCTGTAATCCTTTCCCATACATGCATAAACATTTGACTCATGCAGCAGGCAACCTTTTGTAAGCATTGTGTCAAAAGGAGAAATTGCTCATGATGATTTCTCCTTTTGCTGCAATATTTTCAACTCAATTCAATAATTATCTTCATTAAACTTTCTCATATATCTTTTGCTGAGTAGTTTACAATGTCCTCATCTGAAGATTAATTGGTATGCGGGCAAGAGTTATATGAAAGTTCTTGATAAAATATTTCAGGTTAATTTGTTCATGTTAGCCAGAAACCTTCTACAGGTAATCGGTTCCCTGATTTTAATGTTTACCTTGAACCCATCTCTGACTGGTGTCCTGCTGTCTGTAGTACCCATAGTGTCACTGTGTGCTGTTCAATATGGTAAGTTGAGAACCAGTAAACATTGCAACAATTTTTGTTACCATTTGTTATTTTATTCTGAGAAGACAATTGCTATTATTGCCTTCACGAGGTGGTTTTTACATGAACTGAAGCCAAGTCTTGTTAGCTCAGTTAGTAGCTAATTGGGCTGGCTATCATGGGTTTTTCAACCAAGCTCAGTCATCATTCTTTCTGACGTTTGTGACAGGCACCACTAGTCTTTCATCAATGGGCTTACAGTCTATGTGGAAAAGCAGCCAGCTGAAAAAATGTTGAAAATGGTGTAACAACCAATCAATCGATCAACACAAACTGATGCCAGATGTTTATTCTGCAGCAATTTTATAAATTGTAAACATTGCTTGTAAAAAATATTTATTTTAACTCTTTTATCCAATAAAAAATAAGACAAAGTTTAAAATTTAGGCTCAAAGTTGACTATTTTTGTTGCTTTAGTTGATTTTGTGTGTCGCTATGTTAGACTGAACTTGTAAAACATTTAAGCACAGTCACAGGTTTCAAACATGTTAAACTGTTGCATGCGAATGCTCCAGGGCACACCTCTAGTATAGTAACATTTTTGAAATCTGTGACAGTTACTGTTCTACCACACCTCTCTATTCCCATGACCTGGCACTAAGTGACTTACATCTCTTTCCAAAATAAAAATCTTCATTTCTGGTCAAAGATATCAATTTTCACAAGCTCTGGGTTGTGTTGTTCATTGGTACTTACCTAGTGTAGCGTGTCGAGCGGATGATTATAATGAATTTACTTTAGCTATCGGCTTTAAAAGGATTAGAGAATAACTAAAGAAGCGGTCGGACAATATCCTATACAATGTACAGCTTTCTGCTTAAAACAATGATTGACAATTGTTGGATAAAGGAGTATTGTCTACCTGACAATGCATTAATCAATCATGAACATGGAATTATGTAAATTACATAGAAATCAAACAAATAATTAGGTATGGCTAAAGGAAGTGTATGAATGCCGTTATATTCTACTTGGTAAACGGTTCAACCTATCTGGACCCAATCAATGATTTCGGTGATTGTATCCAGTCTATAACGCACCGATACAGTATGCCTGTAGCACGTCTACTGATTGGTTCCAGTCCAGACTGATTCCTTCACTGCTCCAGTCGGATTGACTCGGTCACGGACTCAGTCCTGTATATATCGCCTAAATAATAATGCGACCCGGTGCTATAGTTTTATTTATGGACAATACACATGATCCCGGTTTGCAAGTTGTAGGTCCTAAACAATAACTCTCTCTGACCAAAGTCCCATTAATTATTTAATTAATTAGCCAAAGTGGTATTCTCTCTTTTATTTCAACGATGTGAACAGCATGCAGAGCTGCGGAGAACTGACTAAATTATCGCGAGTTCCCCTTTTTATATACACAGTATCCAACTGTCGGACATGCGCAGTATACTATTTTCTAATGATCCGTAACCTAACAATATCTTTGTTTTACGATTATTTAAACGCTTCTAAACAATATCAAACAATTGTATACAAAATAAACGAAGGTAGGCGACGAACGAACGTTCTTACATTATTATGCAACTTGCAGAATAATTATTATATATGGATTACTGCTTGCGGAAGTTTGCGATTTGCAAAACGAAAGTTGGGCCTAGACTAAATAATCAACAGAAATTCCGGAACGGATCGGCCTAAGTTCGTCACATTAGTTTACCAAAGTTTACGGTGATGCTTTCCAGAAATGTGGATCCAATGACTGAACTTTTGCATTATTTTTCCATGGGGAGTACATTTAAGGTATGTAAAGAAAAACATGCATGTTTTTATCAGTTTTAAAGGATACAAACTACAAAACCCAAAACAATTCAACTTTATCTCATATTAATTGAATCGAGTTGACAACATTGTGGCAAAAGGTGAAATTGCTTACTATGATAAATTTCTCTTGAACATGCCACAATGTTATCAAATGTCCTCTGCTGTGGATGGGTCCAAATGCTTCTGCATGTGGGAAACTGTTAAAACATGGCGACAAAAGAAGAAATTGCTCAAAACAAGCAATTTCTACTTTTGTCACCATGTTTTCAACTCGATTCAATTATTGTACTTTCATTTAAAGGGGGTTTCCATTTTTTTGTATGTAAGAAAGCAATATTATGTTTTGCAAGTTGTATTTTTTTGATACACAGTATGAAAACATTGCTGGAATTGGAGAAACTGCTCATTCTGCACAATTTTTCTTTTCCCAACGATGTTTGCCAAAAGTTGCAGTGATGTAAAAAGCTGTTTGTATCAAGGGAAAACATATAAACTTGAGGAATATCTGTTGATTAGGTAAATACATGAAGAACCTTCGACAACAGTTTCAAGACAGACTGGGAGATGCCGGGACCCAGGCAGAGGAGACTTTGTCGAGTATAAGGACGGTGCGGACCTTCACCAGGGAGAAAAAAGTCGAGAGTTTATACGGTGGTGACGTAGATAAAAGTTACGATGTTGGCAAAAAACTCGCTGCTGCTGGAGGTAAATGCATTCATTCATCAATTAACCCTTTCCCGCATACAGACACTTTCTGACACCTATGCAGCAAAAAACTTAAGAAAAGATTTTTGAAAAAGAAGGAATTGCTCATAATGAGCAAATTATTCTTTCGCCGAAATGTTTTCAACTCAATTTAATAATTGAACTTTTAAAGGTTTTCAATATTTTTGCCAAAGTTGTCTGCTGGTGATTTGTTGTACGTGAGAAAGGGTTAAATCTCTCCAACATACAATACATTTTCAGTTGATGACTTTGAAATCATCTAGACAAAAAAAAAATGGATGAAGTCTTTAAATGAAAGTATAATTTTTGAAGAGTTAAAAACATTTTGGCAAAAGGTGAAATGTGTCTGCATGAGGAAAAGGCTTCAATTTGATCAATTCACAGAAATGTATGAAACAAATAATTCCCTTGTACAATTTATCAAAATGCCAAAAATACCATCTTTTAAACCTTTTCTACATACAACAAATCTACAGCCGACCACTCTGAAAATATCTAGGCAAAACGATGGACAATATCAATAAATGAAAGTATAATTACTGAAAAAAGTTGAAAACATTGTGGCAAAAGGAGAGATTGCTTGTTTTGAGCAATTTCTCCTTTTGTCACAATGTTTTCAAAAGCCATCAGCTGCCGAGGCTTCAAAAAGTCTCTGTATGTAGGAAAAGGTTAAAAGTGAAGACTGTGATACTGAAGCTTGGGGTGTTATTCACCTAGCTGAGCCCAAGTAGCTCAATCGGTAGCGACGCGGGTTGTCAATCCAGGGATTGTGAGTTCGAACCCCAGCTGGGCCAAATTTCTTTCCGACGTTTGACAAAAGTCACTGTGACAAGCATCATTTGTCTTTCACCAATGGGCTAACAGTCTATGTGGAAAAGCAGCCAGTTGCTTGGAGAGTATATTGTGGGGTACTGGTGTGAAAAAACCAGGAAACACATAAGTATGTGAACTGCCGCAGTGATATAACTGAAAAATTGTTGAGAACGGCGTTAAACCCCAATCAATCAAGGTTATTCACCTAAAAATATGTAAAATTTCTAAAAATTATGGTATGATTATTGAGTAAAGATGAAAACATTATGGCAAAAAGAGAAATTCTACAATGTTTTCAATTTGTCTGCAAGTGGGAAGAGGTTTATTTGAAATGTTTATTATACCAAGGAACGACTAAAACCTTTTAATTACATGAATTGAAAGTTTTTAGACAACCAATGTTTTTTCAATGGTAAACATAATGAAACTATAATGTTTAACCATTGGAAATCAAGTCATTATGCCATTTTTCGAAAATATTTGTAAGTAGATCATTTCTTAGATAAATGAGTCATAACTTACTGGCGCAACAACATTTTAGTGCATTATGGCATTAGTTTTGAATCTGTAAATGTAAACAATTGGCGATTCATGGCGGCGATGGCGCTTATGTGGAATTTCAAAAAAAATCTTGTCATATCTCCTATGCTATTGCACCTAGATTAACCTAATTTTGGATGAAGATGAATCAAGTTTAGGTTGCTGTGACCTTGACTTTTTATCCAATTTTAAAAACTTGTCTGAGCCATATTCTATTACACATAAAGGTAACCTTTTTTAAGTAGCAGTGACCTAAACCCTGCCCAATTTGACCCCCAACACTATCCAATACTTCCTTTTTATCTAGCCTTCTGTCTTGTGAAATTTTGTAAGAATTGACAGATTGTGACAATCGTCATCTGTCTTATACCAAGGAACGACTAAAACCTTTTAATTACATGAATTGAAAGTTTTTAGACAACCAATGTTTTTTCAATGGTACACATAATGAAACTATAATGTTTAACCATTGGAAATCAAGTCATTATGCCATTTTTCGAAAATATTTGTAAGTAGATCATTTCTTAGATAAATGAGTCATAACTTACTGGCGCAACAACATTTTAGTGCATCATGGCATTAGTTTTGAATCTGTAAATGTAAACAATTGGCGATTCATGGCGGCGATGGCGCTTATGTGGAATTTCAAGAAAAATCTTGTCATATCTCCTATGCTATTGTACCTAGATTAACCTAATTTTGGATGAAGATGAATCAAGTTTAGGTTGCTGTGACCTTGACTTTTTATCCAATTTTAAAAACTTGTCTGAGCCATATTCTATTACACATAAAGGTAACCTTTTTTAAGTAGCAGTGACCTAGACCCTGCCCAATTTGACCCCCAACACTATCCAATACTTCCTTTTTATCTAGCCTTCTGTCTTGTGAAATTTTGTAAGAATTGACAGATTGTGACAATCGTCATCTGTCTTTCATCACCAATGGGCTAACAGTCTATGTGGAAAAGCAGCCAGTTGCTTGGAAAGTTTGTTGTGTGGACTACTGGTGTGAGAAAGTTAGGAAACACATGAGTATGTGAACAGGCCGCCGTGATATAACTGATTCTTTTTTGAAAACGGCGTTAAACCCCAATCAATCAATATAGGACAAGCTTTAACCTTTCTTTATGTATTTTATAGGTATATTTGAAGGGGCTATAGGCATGATGATATACGGTGTTATGGCGGTAAACTAGTACATGACAATGCTCAGGATCCCAGTAAAGGAGTTACTCCAGGAATATTAACAGGTGAACTACCTTTTATCTTCCTATGCATAGTTATCTTTAAACTTAGATTTCAAATTGAAGTCATCTGAACATTATCATTATCATTAAAACTTTTGACCAATGAAAGTTACACAGAGACATTGTAGAAAAATGCTTCTGATTATCTTTTACTCCTTTTCCCAGTAGAATCTTACTTAGATTTGAGTTGATATTAGTGGTGATGACTCCTGTCACTTGTATGTTGATAATCCTTCTCAAGAGGCATCAATAATGCTTGTACAACTATATATTGAACATACTAGATCCCGATTAGTTCTTGTCAACTCATTTGTTTACCCTTTCCCACATACAACACTTCTGCAGCAGACGACTTTGAAAACATAACCCAAATTGTTTGAAACTCCCTTTAAATGAAAGTACAATAATTGAATAGAGTTGAAAACATGGTGACAAAGGGAGAAATTGTTCGTCTTGAGCAATTTCTTCCTTTGTCGCCATGTTTTCAAAAAGCCATCTGCTGCAGAGGCATCAGAAAGCCTCTATATGAGGTAAAGGGTTAATTCAAATCCAATTATAGTATTTGATAATTTAAATTCTTTTCAAATGGTTACTTTACCATATGCGATAGGCCATGGTTTAAAGCTATACCACTTGTGGAAGATAGTATTTCAGGGATAGAGCATCAGCCTCTCATACAAAAGGTCCCGGATTCGAATCCCATGATGGGTGGGTTCGAATCAATGATGGGCAGGTTCTGCCTTTGGGATTTTTCCAAACAAACAAAGTGGGTACTGGTTATGTCTCCAGACATCAAGCTAGATAAATATAAAAATAATGCTTGTTTCGCAATTGATGTAAAATAAATGAGTTTAAACTAAAGTTATACCAATTTTACTAAGAAATTTCTATTTTCATTAACCATTTTATTTTGCAGCTTTTCTTCTGTACACATTGCAAGTAGCAATTACATTTGCCCTGATGTCTGCTCTATATGGGGACTTTATGCAGGTATGGTATGACTTTAAAATCTCTTTTTAGTCAAAGGCAATATAGGATTTTTCTCCTATGAGTTCAGGTACAATTGATGGAAAATATAAACAAATGATAGTATGAATTCAAGACATATTACAAAACTTTGTTTGAATTTGGGCAAATTTTCAATATGAGATAATGTTCATTCCTTCACTGATTTTATGTTCACTTTTGTAACTGATTACCTGCTATTATTTATAATTGTAAAATTGTCTGCACAACTTTTTCGTTTTTAGCTTTTTTTTATTTTTTTGTTCAGCATTGAAATGGTTTACCATATTTTTGTTAACACTGTCAGAGTAATTACCAGTATAATTCTTTGTATAGTGTTCCTGAATAATTTCTGTGAGGAGATTACTCTTCTCTTTGTCACAAAACTGTTGTTACCCTTTGCCTGATCTACATTGCAATCAGCGAAAAATAGATAAAATAGGTTTTTAATGTCAATTGCAGGCTGTTGGAGCATCAGTGCGTATATTTGACCTGATGGACAGAAAACCCATTGTACCTAATGAAGATGGAGAGATTCTACACAATCTTGATGGACGTGAGTTATCTTGTAGATTTGTTCCTAACACTTTCCCACATATCACAAATCTGCAGCTGACTGCTTAGGAAACGTATTGGCGAAATTTGGAATATCTCTGTATATGAAAATGTGAATATTGAAAAGAGCTGAAAACATGGTGGCAAAAGGAGAAATTGCTCAATATAAGCAATAATAACACCTCTTGCCACAATATTTTTCAAAAACTGTCGGCTGCAGATGAATTAGAATGTGTCTGCAAGTGCGAAAAGGGTTAATATTAAAGCAAATATAAAATGTAGTGAAAAATAGCATAATAGTGTGTCCTCATATACTATGTAAAAGAATTTCTACTGTTTATATATGCAGTGCTCTTGGAAACCCAATTTCAATTGATCATTTATATAATGGCACTTCCTGGGTAAGTAAAGAGTGCTACTGGTCTGTTTACTCTGACACCAGCCAGTCAGTGGTAATGCTAACCCAGCAACGCTGAGCGCAGCCTTTAATACCATTTTTAAGGTCTTTGGTATGACCCGGCTGAGGATTGAACCTGCATAGTCTCGTACCCGGGGCTGACGCTCTACCGCTACAGCAGTGTGGCAGTTCCCCCCCTCTATACTGGTCAAAGATAACTAATGTTATTTTTCATACAATATAGCTTATATGTAGATTTATTGATTGGGTTTTCTTTAAAGATATATTGGAAATATGTACATATATATATAGCCATTGTAAATACTGTTGACAATTATAACTATTTTCCTATTTCCCACGCCAGGATACTTGCAAAATAAAAACATGTATACAGTATTAAGTTTATGTGCTACTTGCTGTTTTAGATTTAAAAAATATTTGAGCAAAAATCATATCAAGATATTTTGTGAAAGTGCTAAAACATTATGATGGATGGAAAAAATGGTTTATGTTTGACAGTTTTTATGATAATCATAATAATAAATTGTCTGTTATATGTCCACGCTGTAAATTTTATTATTTCAGGTGTTGAGTTTAAATCAGTGGACTTCACCTATCCATCTAGACCAGAAACTTAAGTCATTAGAGTAAGTTTGCCGATTAATTTTAGTAAGACTTGAAAGTAAATTTAGATTATTAAAGTTATGTCACCCATTAAAACAACTTCACCCATGTGAACAATTGTAGTACTGCCTCCTTTCGTCATATTGGGAGAGAAAATGTATGAAGCTTTGGCACATTCACATACACTATTGTTAGACTCTTTTAACCCTTTCCCTCATATAGAAGCTTTCTGACGCCTCTGCAGCAGACAGCATTTTGAAAACATAGTGACAAAAGAAGAAATTGCACAAAACGTGCAATTTCTCCTTTTGCCACAATGTTTTCTACTTTTTGTCATAGGTTATCCATTCAATTATGGAGATTTTCCATTTTTTGACAAAATATGTTCGAAGTCGTCTGCTGCAGAATTATCGTATGAGGGAAAGGGTTAAAGCTTTCCCATTTGCAGATGGATTCTGGGATACTGACATACATTCTGACACATCTGCAGCAGATGACTTTTGAAAACATTGTGGCAAAAGATTGATTACTCATGACAAGCAATTTGTCCTTTTGGCACAATGGTTAAAATTTTATTCATAGATTATAACTTCATTTATAGAGATTGTCCATATTTTTGCCATTATCTTCTCAAAGCTGCCTGCTACAGATTTGTTGTATTTGAAAAAAAGATTGTTGTGATGTACCATTTAACCCTTTCCCACCTATAGACGCAATTTTTTTGACCTGTCTGCAGCAGACGACTTTTGAAAACATCGTGACAAAAGGGGAAATTGCTCAAAACGAGCAATTTCTCCTTTTGCCACAATCTTTTCCACTTTTTTCAGTAATTATACCTACTGTAACAATTATAGCGATTTACCATACTTTTGAGTAGACATTTTCAAAGCAGTCTGCTGCAGATTTGTTGTATTTGAGAAAAATATTGTTGTGATGTACCTCTTAACCCTTTCCCACCTATAGACGCTTTCTGAAGCCTCCGCAGCAGATGACTTTTGAAAACATTGTGACAAAAGTAGAAATTACTCAAAACAAAATCTTTTATGGAGATTTTCCATGTTTTTGTCACTATATTTTTAAATTCATCTGCTCCAAATTTGTTGTATGTGGTAAAGGGTTAACTGTATGCATTTCTTTCTTTTTTCAGGATCTCAATTTGACCGTTGAGCCTGGTAACATGGTGGCGCTAGTGGGCCCATCAGGGGGAGGTAAATCTACCATTGTCAATCTAATTGAGAGATTTTATGATCCAGACTCAGGGACCATAACTCTTGGTGAGTTAAAAGATATAGTTTAATGGGGAAGACATGTTGTATTTATTACTTTTTACTTTATATGTACCGTACAACTTGTTGAATTAATAGTAATTGTCCATGACCCATAAAAACGAAATTAATGTTAAATACAATTTTATTCATGTCCCTTAACCCTTTCCCTCATACGACAATTCTGCTGCAGACGATTTTGAACGTATTTTGTCAAAACATAGAAAATCTCCATAATTGAATGGATAACCTATGGCAAAAAGAGGAAAACATTGTGTCAAAAGGAGAAATGTCACTATGTTTTCAAAAAGCCGTCTGCTGCAGAGGCGTCAGAAAGCGTCTATATGAGGGAAAGGGTTAAAATTAAGATTCTTTATAAAATGGTCAGTTTAACAGAAGCTATCAACTCAATGAAAATGCTTCTCCTTCATGTTGGAGTTAAATGATATTATTATTGGCAACTGCTTTACACCATTTGAGGTAGAAAGTGAACATATGTAACTCGCACGTTAAACCCGTTACCTCATACTGCAAATCTGCAGCAGATGTCTTTGAAAACATATACGGAAATGTTTTAACATGAAGGTTTCATCTTTGGATAGAGTTTAAAACATTTTTGTTAAAGTCTAAAATGACTCATATGAGCAAGTTTTTCTTTTGCCACAATGTTTTCAAAATATGCTGCATATGTGTCAAAATGTGGGGCAATGGATTATTATGATAGAGAGTAAAATCATTGTGGAGTAAATAGTAATTGCTCATTCATATCTGCTTTTTTCACAATGTTTTCAAAGGTTTTGTCTCTATCAAAGACCAACAAGAATGTTTTTATTTTCAGGAGGAAGTAAGCTACGTGACCTTGACCCCCAATGGTTCCGCCAGAAGATATCTATGGTGAGCCAAGAGCCCACACTGTTTGCTTGTTCAATAAAGGACAACATTGCTTACGGGAAAAATGCAACTTTAGAAGAGGTAGGTTTTATAAGCATTGCTCCAGTAGCTTACATGGGCTTACTGTTACTCATGGTAACCTTTTCCTAGCCTAGTATTGGTAAAAAAACCTTTAGATAATGAATGAATGCTCTGTTGCTTTGATGTAACTAAAGTACAGGCAACCTTGCCCTTGTATTTGAGCGTACGTGTACCTCTGTTATGCCGTCTACTTGCAGGGTCATAGTGGAGTGCCATTGTGTAAGGCATGTTTCCTAGCCTTGTACAGTCTGTCACCCAGAGATCATAAATAAATGTTCTGTTGAGGTGATATTACAAAAATATAGGCAACCTGGTGTTAGCCATAAAGACTGTTATGCAGTCTACTTGCAGGGTCACAGTAGAGTGCCCATGTGCAAGGCATACTTCCTAGCCTTGTATGGTCTGTCACCCAGAGATCAAGGATGAATGTTCTGTTGTGTTGATATAACTGAAATATAGGCAATGTGGTGTTAGCCATCATCGCTGTTACGCAGTCTACTAGAAGGATTATGATAAAACTGCCCATGTACAAAGCATAGTTCCTAGTCAAGTCACCCGAAGATCATGATTGAAATGCTCTATTGCACTGATATAACTGAAGTACAGGCAACATTACATTAGCGGTCATATCTGTTAAGCAGTCTACTTATAAACATAGGCCAGAAATGGTATTTTAAGCCACGCTCATGATCATGCATCAAAAACAAACCAACAATTTTAAAATCCTTACAAACTACTCTGTTCTCATGCATCAAATGACTTTTGTATGTGATGCATAAACCGTGTAAGGAATCAAGTGTGTCGGACTGAACATGTCAATTAGTTTTGATTGGCTAAAAAATGCATATAATTTACATATCAGATCTATGTATTAAGCAGCCGGTTGAAGGTTAACAAAATTACACTTTGCATTAAACAGCCATATGTCTTCAGCCGTCATTTGAATGTAACCTGTATGGCTGTCTTAGACAAGTTTGAATTTACTGTTGTTAAACCC
Source organism: Serripes groenlandicus (assembly GCA_031761405.1). Classification (NCBI taxonomy): domain Eukaryota; kingdom Metazoa; phylum Mollusca; class Bivalvia; order Cardiida; family Cardiidae; genus Serripes; species Serripes groenlandicus. The sequence continues at coordinate 39,317,946 of JASEVX010000003.1, read as the reverse complement.
AAATTAGACATTCTCAGATACTGATTTATTCTGATGCCACTGCTAAAGCCAGCATTGATTTACTTTGATCATGCAGAATTAAAATTCCTTCTAACCGTCTTGTTTCACTGTAAAAGTTTTCTAAAATTTGCCTTTGGTTCTACTGTTTTCTATTTTAGGTGATTGCAGTATCTAAAGAGGCCAATGCTCATGAATTTATCTCCGGGTTTGAAGAAGGATCCGATACCTTGGTTGGGGAGCGGGGTGTTCGTTTGTCTGGGGGTCAAAAACAGAGAATAGCCATCGCAAGGGCTCTAATTATGAACCCAGTCATTCTACTGTTAGATGAGGTGAGATGTAGATTAAACCCTTTCTGATTATGTAGACCGCTTTCAACCATTTCCAACCTGCAACAAATCTGCAGTCCCTGAGACAACATTAAATACATCAAGGCAAACAAGTGAACAATCCCTATCAATGAAGGGGAGCGGGGTGTTCGTTTGTCCGGGGGTCAAAAACAGAGAATAGCCATCGCAAGGGCTCTAATTATGAACCCAGTCATTCTGCTGTTAGATGAGGTGAGATGTAGATTTAACCCTTTCTGACTATGCAGACCGGTTTCAACCATTACCAACCTGCAACAAATCTGCAGTCCCTGAGACAACATTAAATACATCAAGGCAAACGAGTGAACAATCCCTATCAATGAAGGGGAGCGGGGTGTTCGTTTGTCCGGGGGTCAAAAACAGAAAATAGCCATCGCAAGGGCTCTAATTATGAACCCAGTCATTCTACTGTTAGATGAGGTGAGATGTAGATTAAACCCTTTCTGGTTATGTAGACCGGTTTCAACCATTTCCAACCTGCAACAAATCTGCAGTCCCTGAGACAACATTAAATACATCAAGGCAAACGAGTGAACAATCCCTATCAATGAAGGGGAGCGGGGTGTTCGTTTGTCCGGGGGTCAAAAACAGAGAATAGCCATCGCAAGGGCTCTAATTATGAACCCAGTCATTCTACTGTTAGATGAGGTGAGATGTAGATTAAACCCTTTCTGATTATGTAGACCGGTTTCAACCATTTCCAACCTGCAACAAATCTGCAGTCCCTGAGACAACATTAAATACATCAAGGCAAACGAGTGAACAATCCCTATCAATGAAGGGGAGCGGGGTGTTCGTTTGTCCGGGGGTCAAAAACAGAGAATAGCCATCGCAAGGGCTCTAATTATGAACCCAGTCATTCTACTGTTAGATGAGGTGAGATGTAGATTAAACCCTTTCTGATTATGTAGACCGGTTTCAACCATTTCCAACCTGCAACAAATCTGCAGTCCCTGAGACAACATTAAATACATCAAGGCAAACGAGTGAACAATCCCTATCAATGAAGGGGAGCGGGGTGTTCGTTTGTCCGGGGGTCAAAAACAGAGAATAGCCATCGCAAGGGCTCTAATTATGAACCCAGTCATTCTACTGTTAGATGAGGTGAGATGTAGATTAAACCCTTTCTGATTATGTAGACCGGTTTCAACCATTTCCAACCTGCAACAAATCTGCAGTCCCTGAGACAACATTAAATACATCAAGGCAAACAAGTGACCAATCCCTATCAATGAAAGTATAATAATTTAAAAGAGTTGAAGATATTGTTGCAGAAGTGAAATTACTCATTATGAGCATTTTCTCCTTTTGCCACATTCTTTTTAAAAGTTGCTGCTGGAGAGGCATCGAAAAACGTCCATATGTGGGAAAGGGTTAAAGAATCTGCAACAGACAACTTGTTAAAATATTGGGATAAAAGTGGCGATTGCTCAGAACAAGATTTTGCATGTGTTTGCCTAGACATTTCAAAGTTGTCTGATGCAGATTTGTTCTACATGGGAAAGGGGGGTAAACATTTCATACATTTGACACATTTGCAGTGGAAAACACAGTGAGAAAAGACAAGTTACTCATTTTGACAACTTGAGCAATTAAGACATTTAACTTAAATTTATAGTGATTTTCCATCTTTTTGCCTTGATGTTTTGCAAGTCATCTGCTTCAGATTTGTTGTATGTGGGAAAAAGTTAATACAACATGTTTCTGTTTTCCAGGCAACAAGTGCGCTGGACGCCGAATCAGAACATCTGGTGCAGGAAGCCATAGACCGGGCCATGAAGGGCAGAACAGTACTCGTTATCGCTCACAGGCTGTCAACAGTGAGAAATGCTTCTAAGGTGAGTTTGTTTGATTAGTTATTTAATCCATTACCCCATTACAGACAAACACCTGAAACCTTATGGAGCAGACAACCTTTAGAAACACTGTGGCTAAAGGAGAAATATTTTGATCCATTTGCAGCCTTTCGGGATATTGTGATACCCTTGTCGTTGTCACAAAACTTCAACCTTAACTCAAAAAACGTTAAACGTTTTCAAATGAAACTTGGTCCACATGTTCCAGAATAATGTGCATGTCCATACTTAAAAAAAAGTTGACAAGCGTTGCCGTTTGCTTGCGGCGCTCTTGTTCAACTTGTATAAAAAACTATTTTTTCCCTCGAATATTTTCTATACAGATGACTCTAAATTTCCAGCTACATGTACACATGTATTGTTGAACTAAAACTACTTGTATTTTGAGGATGGCTAAAAGTCAAGTTTTTATTATCGTTAAGGGTGCAAATATTCCAAAAAAATTTTTTTGTTTTTTGAGCAGTTCAAAGAAGTTACACAAAACATATTATTTTACCAGTTTCCATATAATATATTTCTATTAACTCTTTCCCACATACAACACAATTACAGCAGACAACTTTGACAACATATAAATAAAAGTTAAGCAGTTGAAAACTGTTTGCAAAAGGAGATATTGATTGCTATGAGCAATTTCTTTTTTTGAATGCCACATTTTTAAAAGGTCGTCTGCTGCAGATGCATCTTTATGTAGAAAAGTGTTATAGGCATATACATGTACATGTATATATCTTTCATATTTTTTTTCCTTTTTCTAAACCCTTTTTAATTTCAGGTTGTTGTGATTGATAAAGGTGTTATAGCGGAACAGGGAACACATGATCAATTGCTGTTGAAGAATGGTGTATATAAGAGACTTGTTTTAAGACAATTGACAGCGGGTAGTATCGTCACTGAGACTGTCATCGATAACAGCATTAATGCGGAGACGGATAATCTGTTAGATTGATGAAAGTTGTGTTTTAGGATTTTAATTTAATTTGGCCATATTTTTACACAATATTTTTATTATTTAACCCTTTCCCATATTCAGACGCTTTTTGATGCCTGCAGCAGACGCCTTTTGAAAACATTGTATGAAGCTTAAGGATAAATTGCTCATAATGAGCAATTCCTCCTTTTGCCACAATGTTTTCAAGTTTATTCAATAATAAAACATTTGAAAAGATTTGTCATAGTTTGTGCCAGGTGCATCCAAAGTCGGCTACTGAATATTTGTTGTATGTGGGAAAGTGTTAAGCTACCTTGCAAGTTGTATGAATTCATTATATTGCATATACATATACTATGAAGACTCTTTAGAAATCTACAGGAATGAGAAAAATAATAATTTCCTAGTGAGAACTAAATCACATAGGTTGTTATCAGATGCCCTGATGATATGAAATGACATACAAAACAAAGAACATTTATAGCGATAGCGACTGAAACACCGCTACTTTTATTAAACTATAAATTTTGACTGGAGCTCAAAGTCGTTTTCAACAATATTTCAGTTATATAACAGTAATCATTCGTTTCCTGACTCTCTTGCACTAGGGATCATACCACATACTTTAACCCTTTCCCTCATACGACAATTCTGCAGCAGACGACTTTGAACGTATTTTGTCAAAACATAGAAAATCTCCATAATTGAATGGATAACCCATGGCAAAAAGTGGAAAACATTGTGGCATAAAGGAGAAATTGCACGTTCTGTGCAATTCCTCCTTTTGTCACTATGTTTTCAAAAAGCCGTCTGCTGCAGAGGCGTCAGAAAGCGTCTATATGAGTAGTAATGGTTGCCCTCCTTGTCACTCAGGGTTGCGGGGTTAGCATAGCAATTGACTGACTGGTGTCGGGATAAATGGACCAGCAGTACTGGTAACTTGCCAAGGAACCACTGTGATATAATTGAAAAAGTGTGAAAAGCGGCAAAAATATCAAACAATACATATTGCACAAGACTCCATATAACATTGTTCCAGTGCAACTGACTGCCTCCCACTGAGACATTCAGCCCATTGGTAGAAGACGAATAATGCTAGTCACATGTTTAATTTTTTGATGAAATCATGTTTGCCAGTAGATTATCAATCAATCAATCAATCAATCAGTATTTCATTGTTTTTTCATTAACTTGTTAAACAATTATGAAAAGGTTGTTGTTTATAATACTCAGAACCATAACTTTACCCTGATGGAACTTTGATGTCGCTGCAGCAGTTAATTTAACATTTTTGCAAACAGGAGACATTTTTAAATTTTCACTTCATCAATGTGACCACCTCGATGATGTAGTGGTAAAGCATCCAACTCTAGTGCCTGGAGGTTGAAGGTTCAATCCCGTACAGAATAATACCAAAAACTTTAAAATGGTAGTACTGGTTCCCCTCCTTTACACTCAGAATTGTAAAGTTTGCATTATGACTGACTCACTCCACAAGAAGTACTGGTAACTTACCCAGGAAATGCCTTGATATAGCTGAAAACTTGTTGAATGTGCATAAACACCATACAAACAAACTTTTCTAGTTTTTCAGTGTGTCTTTTTATTTTATTGAAATATAAAAATATATTTCATTTTCTTCTCTTCTGATTATTTCAGTTTATAGCGTTTAAAACCGAGTTAGTACTGAAAAAATGTTGAGATTGTGCATTAATTGGGCATGTAATGAAAATGCATATTGTACATTTGTTGTATTTTAGGTTGTGACGGCAGTTACTATTATTTAATATTTCTTAAAATCATTGGGATGATGTATCCAACACACAATTTGGAAAGTGAAAACCCAAAAGAAATTAACGCTCCTCTCCCACATACAAACAAATCTGCAGCAGACAACTTTGAAAACATCTATGCAGAAATAGGGGACATCTCTGTAAATAAAAGTATTTTCATTTAATAAACGTTGAAGACATTGTGCCAAAAGGAGAAATTGGTCATAATGAGCAATTTCTCCCTTTGCAACTATGTTTTCAAAAGTCTATTGCTGCAAATATATCAGAAAGCATCGTGAGTAGGGGAAATGTTTTTTTTATCACTAGCCCTTTCCCCCATACAACAAATTAGCAGACGACTTTAATGCAACATTTCGGCGAAGATAGGAAAAATCTCTACAAATGAAAGTGTAACTTTGAATGCAGTCGAAAAGAATGTGACAAATGGGGAAATTGCTTTCAATTACAAATTTTTCCTTTTCCCCTAATGTTTGCAAAAGTCGTCTGCTAAAAATGCATCTGCATGTGGGAAAGAGGTGAAAGCCAAGCCTTTTCGAAGGCAAATAATTCAGATTGAGGATGCAAATATAATTGTCCCATATTAACCTCTTGCCAGTATCTGTTGGTCATATTTACATAGATGTTTATCGTTTTATATGTGATAATTTGTGATTTATACTCAATGTTGTTGTTTTTATGTTCACTGAATTATTATAGAAGGATGGATTTTCAAAAGACAAAATGCAACATATTTGTTTGCATAATTGAGCTGGGAAACATGCATTGATAATTCATTTGATACTTTTTATGTGGCTATAATTATTTATTTCACTCATATTAAGACTTTGCCTGGTGTAAATTACTATTAAATTTACACAGTATCTGACGCATCTGTCCCCTAACCTCGTTTGCCATGAAAGGGAGTCTTGAAAGGCTCTTTTTACATGATTGCATCGGGAGCCAAGTCGGCATTGCGTTCTACTGGATAACGCATGTTATCCTCTCGCGAATTATCCAGTGTAACTAGTTATATTAATTTTGACAAAATTTGACAACTTTTAAAAAAAAATAGGTGAAACAAAGTTCTTAACATTTTTACCACATATAGACACATAGTCAAACATCCAGCAGTAACTGGTAGATGTGTTTTACAACGATATGACTATTCAGTCTGTCAAACATTCCAGCAGTTACTGGTAGATGGGTATTACAACGATATGACTATTCAGTCTGTCAAACATTCCAGCAGTTACTGGTAGATGGGTATTACAACTAGATGACTCATGATTCAGTCAGTCAATCATTCCAGCAGTTACTGGTAGATGGGTATTACAACGAGATGACTGTTTTCAGTCATTCAATCATTCCAGAAGTATCTGGTAGATGGGTATTACAACGAGATGACTGTTTTCAGCCAGTCAATCATTCCAGAAGTATCTGGTATATGAATATTACAACTGGATGACTGTATTCCAGCAGTGACTGGTAGATAGGTATTACAGCGAGATTACTCTATTCAGTCAGTCAATCATTCCAGCAGTTACTGGTAGATGGGTATTATAACGATATGACTATTCAGTCTGTCAAACATTCCAGCAGTTACTGGTAGATGGGTATTACAACGATATGACTATTCAGTCAGTCAATCATTCCAACAGTTACTGGTAGATGGGTAATACAACGAGATGACTGTATTCAGTCAGTCAAACATTCCAGCAGTAACTGGTAGATGAGTATTACAACTAGATGACTATTCAGTCAGTAAATCATTGTAGTAGTTACTGGTAGATGGGTATTACAACAAGATTACTCTATTCAGTCAGTCAATCATTCCAGCAGTTACTAGTAAATGGGAAGCACAGAACCTGTTGATTTGAGTAAGTCAAAGCAAAGCCTTTTTGAAGACAGATAATTCAGTTTGAGGATGCAAATATAATTGTCCCATATTAACCTCTTGCCAGTATCTTTCGGTCATATATCTACATGGATGTGTATCGTTTTTTATGTAATAATTTGTGATTTATACTCAATGTTGTTGTTTTTATATTCACTGAATTATTATAGAAATATTTTACCTTGTAAGTTTTTAACTAAGAATATTGAAATTAAAAGATTCGAGAAATAGTATTATTTTCAGTGTTCAAAAGACAAAATGCTACCTATTTGTTTGCATAACATGCATTGATAATTCATTTGATACTTTTTATGCGGCTATAATTATTTATTTCACTCATATAAAGACTTTGACTGGTGTAAATTACTATTAAATTTACACATCTGACGCATCTGTCCCCTAACCCTGATTGCCATGAAAGAGAGTCTTGAAAGTAACTAGGTATACATGTATTAATAATCACAACATTTGACCATTTTTAAAAAAGCTTAGGTGAACCAAAGTTCTTAAAATTGTCCAACATATAGACACATTTTGATGCATCTACAGCAAACTTCTTTTAAAAACATTGTGGCAAAAGGAGATATGACTATTTACACAGTCAGTCAAACATCCAGCAGTAACTGGTAGATGTGTTTTACAACGATATGACTATTCAGTCAGTCAAACATTCCAGCAGTTACTGGTAGATGGGTATTACAACGATATGACTGTTTACACAGTCAGTCAAACATCCAGCAGTAACTGGTAGATGTGTTTTACAACGATATGACTAATCAGTCAATCAAACATTCAAACCGTTCCTGGTAGATGGGTAAAAACTAATTTAGGGGTATGATGATTTAAATGATTGGCTGTGAAAAACAAAATAAACACAGCAATTCTCCATGGAGATTTTGAACTCATCATTTTGGCCGTGGGGATTTTGAATACCCTTTCATTTTAGCCTTGGGGATTTTGAGTACTATGCCAATTTTGAACCATGGGGATTTTGAGTACTACTATGCCAATTTTTAACCATGGGGATTTTGAGTGTCTTCCGGGTATTACAACGACATGACTGTATTCAGTCAGTCAATCATTCCAGTAGTTACTGGTAGATGGGTATTACAACAACATGACTGTATTCAGTCAGTCAATCATTCCAGTAGTTACTGATAGATGGGTATTACAACGACATGACTGTATTCAGTCAGTCAATCATTCCAGTAGTTACTGGTAGATGGGTATTACAACAAGATGATTGTATTTAGTCAGTCAATCATTCCAGTAGTTACTGGTAGATGGGTATTACAACAACATGACTGTATTCAGTCAGTCAATCATTCCAGCAGTTACTGGTAGATGGGTATTACAACAAGATGATTGTATTTAGTCAGTCAATCATTCCAGTAGTTACTGGTAGATGGGTATTACAACGACATGACTGTATTCAGTCAGTCAATCATTCCAGTAGTGGTTGATGGGTATTACAACGACATTACTATATTCAGTCAATCAACCATTCCAGTAGTTACTGGTAGATGAGTAATACAGCGAGATGATTGTATTCAGTCAGTCAAACAGTATGATTTCGTCTGTTGACAGCGTGGAAATCGTGACATTTTTCAGTTGATTAAAACGCAGGTACAATATATAAGTATGGAAACAGATATTCCCTGTCTGGTGCCCCATCACTTGTTTCGTTCCGTTCCGTTCCGCAAAATTAGCCATAGAGTTCTTTTTATTGCGCAAACTATCACAAATCAAATCAATTTTCCGGCTGATATCCAAACAAGTTACCCTATGTTGTTTCTGAGACAAGGACTATTTGGCGGTATAATATAGGAGCGTTGAGAACGAATTTACATTTTAATTATAAAAAACTACTCAAGACGATTAATACGGCGCATGTGCAAGCCCATTGCACCAGACTGGTGCGTAATGGGCGGTACGCCCTTGCCAGTGACATTTTTTTCACAAACAATATATGCACTGTTGCTGAGGCACCCGCGCAATAATTGCCCTATGATAGCAGCGCATTAAAATTATATGACACTTTTTGAAAATGATAAAAATCATCTGATTTACGAGTTTTTACTCAGACCTCACGTCACCTCAGTGATGTCCACGAACAGTAGTTTTACATCGAAAGCTATATCTCGGTTAAAATTCCATTGACTCTAATCAAATTTGGTACATAACTTGCTTTGTCTGTAACATCTTTGAAAATAACAATTCCACGTGAATATCTTAAGGTTAATTACAGCTTAACTCGGATGTGTTGACAAATTCGGCCAAATTTCTTTCCGACGTTTGACAAAAGTCAATGCGACATGCGTCATTCGTCTTTCACCAATGGCTAAGTCTATGTGGAAACGCAGCCAGTTGCTTGGGAAGATTGTTGTGAGGAGTACTGGTTTGAGAAAACCAGGAAATACATTTGTAGGTGAACTAGCCGCCGTGATATGACTGAAGAAATGTTAAAAACGGCGTTAAATCCCAATCAATCAATGTTGAAATTAACTTATCTATAATTTGTAGATTTAATTTCTATTTCCTAGTAGGGTCTACATACAGCGACACATGAGAATATTCAACACAAAACGCGACCTGTTTTACCAACAATTCCCCAGTAGCGGTGAGACCGTTTGTAACATTATTTCATGGCATGTATACACAGTAGGACCTCTCTCTGTGGACGAATTATGTTGTAACAAGTTTGTTTACAGTATTCCTTAACCTTGACCACATAGACTAAATATACAGCAAACAACATTGAACTAAGGCATAACTATTGACCTGAATTAATAAAAGTATGATTTTGAATAGTGATGAAAACATTGTGGAAAAAGACAAACTTGTTGATTAGCATTCATCTGTTAAGGTTAGTCAAATGTGTCTAAAAGGGGCAAAGGTTAAAATAATAACTGTAGACAAATGTTTTCGTTATCTAGGTTATAGAAACAAATTGATTCATGTTTCAAAGCATTGTTTGAAAAGGAGGAATTGCTCATTGTCAGCAATTGCTCCGTTTGCAAATATACTTTCAACATTTGTTTGTAACTAAGTAGCTATAACGGGAACGGTTCAACCCTTCCCCGCTTACAGTCGCTTTTTGACGCATGTGCAGCAGACGGCTGCAGAATTGTTAATCATGACCCATTTCCTCTTTTTCCACAAAGGTTTCAACTATATATTTTTCCCCTTGATGTAAGGCAAAATTGCTCGTAATCATTCATCTCTAGCATGTTATTCAAAATGTGTCCGGAAGGGAGAAAGAGGGAAAGAACGTCCATAGTAAAACGTTTAAATATGAAAAGAATTAATTTGAAACGTGTTTGAAAGCATTGTGTGAAAAGGAGGAATTGCTCATTGTCAGCAATAGCTCCATTTTCAACAATATTTTTTAAATATTCGAACTGTTATAGTATCACGGAAAGGGTTCCGCTTCCATGGGAAGGATGTAACCATTTTCCGCCTACAGACGCTTACAGACGCATGTGCAGCAGACGACAATCGAAAACATTGAGACAAAAGGGGAAATTGCTTTTCGTAGGCAATTTCTACTTTTGCCACAATGGTTTCAACTCCTTTCAATAATTGTATTTACAGTGCTTTGCACATTTCTCTATAAGTCGACTGTTGTAAACTAATGGGGTCACAGAACGGTCGACGTTACCTCACACTACTGACATTGAGGTCAACCATAGTTCAGAGTGAGTTTCATTCATAGAAACTATTTTGTCTCATAAATTTATGCAAGCGGAGGGTTTTGTGATTCGGTCGAACCAATGAAATCGTTGAAAAGGCAGATTATAACCAATCAAAACTCGATTTTGGTGTAGGTATACACATGTGGACTGCGGTTGCAGCTTTTAATCCGACTTTTCGAAAGCAGCTTCGCTATGAGATAGTGGCGAAACGCCCCTATCCCAAAAACGAAAAACGAAAAACGGTATACGGAATCCTTTTTCGTTTTTATCTTTTCAAATAATAAAACGAAACAAAGAAAATGGTTTCGTTTTTCTTGTGTAAAAATAAAAAACGAAAAACGAAATGACGGTATATACACGGACCCCTTTCTCACACGGAGATTCTTTTTAACCTGTCTGCAATCATACAACGTTCGAACACATTGGAGCAAGAGAAGAATTCACTCATGCAATCATCATATTCTTATTTATAGAGATTTTCCAGATATTTTCTCAGATTTTGTTTCAAAACTGTCTGCTGCAGATTGTATGTTGTATTTACGAATTCGTGTTGAATTAATATATACAAATCAACATAATTAAAAATTACTATCGCAATCTCATCAAAATACTAATAAACTTCACTGTCCGTTAATTGAATCTGAATACTGCCGCCTTGTACACTTAAATACTTATGAGCACGTGCTCAGTTTTTAGGTCCAATGAAATAGAACGATACAACAAACGCCTGTGCTTTACAATCGGAACACTCGACAATCAAACCTTATATATCTCATTTTTTTATATAGGTTATAACTAGTTTGAATTGATATAAAGCGACCATTTGAATGGCTGACGCAAAGGTCAATCTGAGCCGACCTGTATGTAGCAGTACTCAAATCTATATACGAGCAAGCAAAGTTAAGGTTTAAATGAGATAAGTGTAACAGTATCGTACACTGTTGCGGTATAACTGTTGTTACAGTATAGTACACTGTTGTGGTATAACTATTGTTAAAGTATCGTACACTGTTGTGGCATAACTATTGTATTAAAAGTATCGTATACTGTTGCGGTATAACTATTGTTAAAGTATCCTACACTGTTGCGTTATAACTATTGTTAAAGTATAGTGCACTGTTGTGGTATACTTATTGTTACAGTATCGTGCACTGTTGTGGTATAACTATTGTTTCGGTATCGTACACTGTCGTGGTATTACTATTGTTAAAGTATCGTGCACTGTTGTGGTATAACTATTGTTACCGTATCGTACACTGTTGTGGTATAACTATTGTTACAGTATCGTACACTGTTGTGGTATAACTATTGTAACAGTATCGTACATTGTTGTGGTATAACTATTTAAACAGTATCGTGCACTGTCGTGGTATAACTATTTCTACAGTATCGTGCACTGTTGTGGTATAACTATTGTTAAAGTATCGTACGCTGTTGTTATAAAACTATTGTTACAGTATCGTACACTTTTGTGATATAGTTATTGTTACAGTATCGTACAATGATGTGGTATAAATTGTTACAGTATCATACACTGTTGTGGTATAATTATTGTTAACTATCGTACACTGTTGTGGTATAACTATTGTTACAGTATCATACACTGATGTGGTATAACTATTGTTACAGTATCGTACACTGTTGTGGTATAATTATTGTTAAGGTATCGTATACTGTTGCGGTATAACTAGTGTTACAGTACCGTACACTGTTGTGGTATAACTATTGTTACAGTATAGTACACTGTTGTGGTATAACTATTGTTACAGTATCGTACACTGTTGTGGCATAACTATTGTTAAAGTATCGTATACTGTTGCGGTATAACTATTGTTACAGTATCGTACACTGTTGTGGTATAACTATTGTTACAGTATCGTACACTGTTGTGGTATAACTATTGTTACAGTATCGTGCACCGTTGTGGTATAACTAGTCTTACAGTATCGTGCACTGTTGTGGTATAACTATTGTTACAGTATCGTACATTGTTGTGGTATAACTATTGTTACCGTATCGTACACTGTCGTGGTATAACTATTGTTACAGTATCGTAAACTGTTGTGGTATAACTATTGTAACAGTAAAGTACACTGTTGTGGTATACCTAGTGTTACAGTTTAGTACACTGTTGTGGTATAACTATTGTAACAGCATCGTACATTGTTGTGGTATAACTATTGTTACAGCATCGTACACTGTTGTGGTATAACTATTGTTACAGCATCGTACACTGTTGTGGTATAACTATTGTAACAGTATCGTACATTGTTGTGGTATAACTATTGTTACAGCATCGTACACTGTTGTGGTATAACTATTGTTACAGTATCGTACACTGTTGTGGTATAACTATTGTTACAGTATAGTACACTGTTGTGGTATAACTAGTGTTACAGTATAGTACAATGTTGTGGTATAACTATTGTTACAGTATCGTGCACTGTTGTTCTATAACTATTGTTACAGTATCGTGCACTGTTGTGTTATACCTATTGTTACAGTATCGTACACTGTTGTGATATAACTTGTGTTACAGTACCCTACACTGTTGTGGTAGTGCTTATGTTACAGTATAGTACACTGTTGTGGTATAACTTTTGTTACAGTTTCGTGCACTGTTGTGCTAGAACTGTTGTTACAGTATCGTGCACTGTTATTGTAACTGTATCGTACACTGTTATAGTATTACTATTGTTACAGTATAGTACAATGTTGTGGTATAACTATTTTAACAGTATAGTACACTGTTGTTGTATAACTATTGTAACAGTACAGTACACTGTTGTGGTAGAACTATCGTAACTGTATCGTACACTGTTATAGTATAACTATTGTTACAGTATAGTACACTGTTGTGGTATAACTATTTTAACAGTATAGTACACTGTTGTTGTATAACTATTGTTACAGTTTCGTGCACTGTTGTGGTATAACTATTGTTACAGTATCGTGTACTGTTATGGTAGAACTATTGTAACTGTATCGTACACTGTTATAGTATAACTATTGTTACAGTATAGTACACTGTTGTGGTATAACTATTTTAACAGTATAGTACACTGTTGTTGTATAACTATTGTAACAGTACAGTACACTGTTGTGGTATAACTATTGTAACATTATAATATATTGTTGTGGTATAACTATTGCTACAGTATGGTACACTGTTGTGTTATAACTCGTGTTACAGTATATTACACGGTTTCGGTATAACTATTGTTACAGTATCGTACACTGTTGTGGTATAACTATTGTTAGAGTATCGTACATTGTTGTGGTATAACTCGTGTTACAGTATAATACACTGTTGTGGTATAACTATTGTTACAGTCTCGTATACTGTTGTGGCATAACTATTGTTAAAGTATCGTACACTGTTGTTGTATAACTATGGTTACAGTATCGTTCTATGTTGTGGTATAACTATTGTTACAGTATCATACACTGTTGTGGTATAACTATTGTTACAGTATCGTACACTGTTGTGGTATAACTATTGTTAAAGTATCGTATACTGTTGCGGTATAACTATTGTTAAAGTATCGTATACTGTTGTGGTATTACTATTGTTACAGTATAGTACACTGTTGTGGTATAACTATTGTTACAGTCTCGTATACTGTTGTGGCATAACTATTGTTAAAGTATCGTATACTGTTATGGTAGAACTATTGTAACTGTATCGTACACTGTTATAGTATAACTATTGGTACAGTATAGTACACTGTTGTGGTATAACTAGTGTTACAGTATCGTCAACTGTTGTGGTATAACTATTGTTACAATATAGTACACTATTGTGGTATAACTATTTTAACAGTATAGTACACTGTTGTTGTATAACTATTGTTACAGTTTCGTGCACTGTTGTGGTATAACTATTGTTACAGTATCGTGTACTGTTATGGTAGAACTATTGTAACTGTATCGTACACTGTTATAGTATAACTATTGGTACAGTATATTACACTGTTGTGGTATAACTATTCTAACAGTATAGTAAACTGTTATTGTATAACTATTGTAACATTATAGTACACTGTTGTGGTATAACTATTGTAACATTATAATATATTGTTGTGGTATAACTATTGTTACAGTATCGTACAGTGTTGTGGTATAACTATTGTAACAGTATAGTACACTGTTGTTGTATAACTATTGTAACACAAAATCAGTGATATCTAGGCGTTTCATGGGTAGGCTACTTATGTAATGCTAACCCCGCAACCCTGAGCGCGATGAAGGACAGCCATTACTACCATTTCTGAAGTCTTTGGTATGACCCGACCGGGAAACAAACCCCGACCTCCCGCACCCGAAACCGTGGCGCTCTACCGCTACACCGTCAAGTCCCGGTAGCTTAGTCTGTAACGACGCGGGCTGTCAATCTAGGGGTTGTGAGTTCGAATCCCGGCTCGGCCGGCTGGGCTAAGTCAATGTGGAAAAGCAGCCAGTTGCTTTGTAAGATTGTTGTGTGGAGTACTGGTGTGCGAAAACCAGGAAACATATGAGTAGGTGAACTGTCCGCCGTGATATGACTGAGAAATTGTTAAAAACGGCGTTAAACCCCAATCAATCAATCAATCTATCTATCACTACACCACCGAGGCGGTCTCTCCAGAAGATAAACTCGAGCTTATTATATTGTAGAGTCTTCTAACTACGGGAGTATTGTATGTTTTTGGCGTAATTCTCGGATGACTCTAGCAAAAGTCGAAATATTTTCTGATGTTTACAGATTCATTTAGTCCTTATGAGCGTTGTTATTTTGAAAGCTACGGCTCACACACATAGGTGACGTGTTAGTGAATACGTGCCACGAGTTAGCTGGTTGTTTCAGAAGTTTTAACCAGGTCTAAGTTGTTTTGTTTTTATAAGGCCGGTGTAGACAGTTGTGGTTCAGCAAACCCGTTTTAGTCTTTACTGATCACCTAGATGCAAAGAATATTTGACTAGACTCAGAATAGTGTTGTGAAACTGTGTCGTTATGTAATTCCGTTTTAGTCTTCACTAAACGTATACGCTATACTTTTTCGCACACCTTGTGGTTCTGTTCTTTATCAACATTCCAGAAGACAATTGATCGGCCCGTGGTAACGGCATTGTAGCAAGAGATAAAGCCAGCAATCGGGAATGGGTTGGGTGGGAATATTTTCCGTTTAAGCCCTTTCCCACATATATTAAATATTATTTGGTTGACGTGTTATTTGGTCATATGTCAATAGTCCATTTATTATGTGGTCTTACTTCAATAGAAAATGAATAGCGTAACTGATCGGAATTCTACCTAGATCAACATAGGGCATTGTTGACCTTTAACTCTTTCAGCGCCGAATTATTTAAAGTAGACTCTTCCATGTTCAAAATCGGGTGTCTCCATTTCTAATGTAATAAGAGCGTTGGGCTATTTTGATAACTAAAAGGCAAACAATGCTGATTTCAGGTGAGACAGCTCGTTACGAGCTGACTCACCTGAATCAGTATTGTTTGCAAAAACCTAAATATTGCCTTTGGCGCTAAAAGAGTTAAGGCCCTTTCCCATAAACATTAAATCCGCAGCAGACGACATTGAAACTTTTTATTAAAAAATATGGAAACTCTTTATCAATAAAAGAACAATTATTGAATAAAGTTGAACATATTGTGAAAAAAGTCATCTGCTTCAGAGACGTCATAAGGCGTCTGTATGTGGGTAAAGGTTAATATTCCAGGTTTACTTTTCTGAATTATAAGAGTTAAAATATCTAAACCGTAGTTTGATAAACAACAACATAAGTATATTAAATGACATTCGATAATATTTACATAATCCAAAATCATTATATACAGCATAAATCAAAGACTATTTGTAACTACGATTGTTTAAACGAGTGTATCGAATTGTACTCGTGCTCCTTTTCCCATTTTGTTTTGATTAAGTTGACATTTCAGGCCGGATTGGTCTCAGCTGTTTATCTTCATAATTAATGCAAGCAAAGGCGAATTGTACCTATATTTGACAAGCATGTTGTTTCGCTGTTATTGAATATTTCTCTAGGCCCAGAGTATTCAGGACATTATTGATTCAAACCATGTCGTCGTAATCGATATTCATTCTTGGTCGATTTGATTCAGTTATAAATAATTAAATCTAGCGTTACTACAGTTTTCGGGCCGAGCCCCGGTAGCTCAGTCGGTAGCGACGCGGGCTGTCGATCCAGGGGTTGTGAGTTCGAATCCCGGCTCGGCCAACTTTCTTTCCGATGATTGACAAAAGTCAATGCGACATGCGTCATTCGTCTTCCACCAATGGGCCAAGTATATGTGGAAAAGCAGCCAGTTGCTTGGGAAGATTGTTGTGTGGAGTACTGATGTGAAAAAAACAGGAAATGCATGAGTGGTTGAACTGGCCGCCGTGATATAACTGAGAAATTGTTAAAAAGGGCGTTAAACTCCATTAAATCAATCTACAGTTTTCGGTTATATCACTGCGGCAAGATTAACCACAAACATTCTTCCGTGGACAGAACTCCGCCGAAGGAACAAGTCAAAACACAAAAGTGTTAACAGCAAATAAAAACAACACGTCTTAAATAGACAATACCAAATTATACAATAAAACAGTTATTGTATGAATATGGGAAACTGTTGCAGTGAAACTCGTTCAACATAATATTACCCCATAGAAATACAATAATCTATACTATTGATGCAATGAGATAAAATACTGTTGCAATAACCTATACAACTGATTCAATAATATAGGTTTTTGACCCTGTACTGTGAAATCATCGTTGGACCGAGTTCTTGGGTTGACGTTGCCGAGCTTGCGAGGCTACGTTCGCCAAAGAACGAGGTCCAACGATGATTTCACAGTACAGGGTCAATACCCTTTTTATTGCATACTTTCATATTGTAAACTATTTTGTTAACACAATGGATTTTTTTTTTTATATCTAGAGTTGAAAAATCTGCTTCGAAAATCGAAACAAACTGTTTGTTTACATATGAAGTCATTTTGATGAAAATGCCCTTTGAAAAATTGAATTATGACGGTGACGTAATTTTTTTTAAATGACGTCATGCACGTGCATAACCAACATTTTAGACGCGCGTTTTGGACTGTTATCCGGTCAAAAACGTACTGTAAGAAATTGTCCATGATCAATATATGAGAATTTAACATTACAAAGTCCCGTGAGGTTTAAAAATGATATTTAGGTCAGCTATGTTTGTTTATATAAAAAAAAAGTCCCTATCATGTTAATTTTGCAGAATTTTCGCACGTCCTTATCTACGGACATGGTATCTCCTTGACAGCGGTCATGATCAATAAATCATGATCACTTCATTCAATGCAAAGTGAACGGAACAATATGAAAGTATGCAATAACCTATAATGCTGGTGCAATAATGTAGATGCAATGGCCTAGAAAACAGATGCAATAACCTATAATCCAGCATACTCTATAAAGTAGATGCAATAATATATAATACAGATGCAATAAACTAAAATACAGATGCAATAATATAGGTTATCGACCCTGTACTGTGAAATCATCGTTGGACCGAGTTCTTGGGTTGACGTTGCCGAGCTTGCGAGGCTACTTTCTCCAAAGAACGAGGTCCAACGATGATTTCAGTACAGGGTCAATAACCATTTTATTGCATACTTTCATATTGTTAACTATTGAGTTTACACTGTGGATTTTTTTTATATAGCTAGAGTTAATAAATCTGCTTCCGAAATCGAAACAGACTGTTTGTTTACAAATGTAGTCTTTTTGTTGCAAATGCCGTTTGGAAAGTTGAATTATAACGGTGAAGTAATCTTTTTAAATGACGTCATGCACGTGCATAACCAACATTTTAGACGCGCGTTTCAGACTGTTATTCGGTCAAAAACTTACTGTTAGCATGAGACAGTAAGAAATTGTGCATGATCAGTATATGAGAATTTAACATTACAAAGTCACGTTAGGAAAAATAATGATATTTTATGTCAGCTATGTTTGTTTTACATAAAAAAATAGTCCTTAGCATGTTAATGTATGCGGAATTTTCGCAAGCCCTTATCTACGGTCATGATCACTCCTTGACACCGGTCATGATCGAAAAATCATAACCACTTTCTGCAAAGCAAAGTGAACGGGACAATATGAAAGTATGCAACGAAAATTCCGCATAATAACATGCTAGGGACTACTTTTTTTTTGTAAACAAACATAGCTTACATAAATAGCAGTATTATTCCTCACGTGACTTTGTAATGTTAAATTCTCATATACTGATCCTGGACAATTTCTCGGCAACGTCAACCCAAGAACTCGGTCCAATGATAATTTCACAGTACAGGGTCAATAACCTATAGTACAGATGCAAAAATGCGAGTCCCGTAAAAACAGCGAGTCGTCAGCACATCGTGACTTCATTTCCGTCGCTGCGTCATATAATTCCCATACTTTTCCATCTGCTTAAAAGCGACTTTCTATGAACAATGTAAGCCCATCGGTGCTGTGAACATTACCTTCATGAAAATTCAATGTCCGATGTTCCGGTAGACATAATAGCAGACACTGTTTCACTGACAGTGCCTGCTGTCTAAACTGCAAATTGGCCACACCTTCAGATATAGACTCTGCCCGGTCTATATACAGACCGCAACCATTCAAGAATATAAGAACAGCCACGGCTGTTATTGGTAACAGGCTAAGTCTAATGTCTTAGACTCACAGAGTCGCAAGTCACCCTCCCCGCCCAAACCTCCGACCGCCCAAAAAAGAACCCTCAGTCTTGCTGCCCGTCACTCATTACATCCCGGACCTACCTACTTAAAACCCCAAGCCCGTATTATAAAGCCACAAAACACAGTCAAAAGGTAGTCCTGAACTAGTTATGACTCTGGGTTCGAGCCCACAAACTCAAGTTACCCAATGGTCAACATAATCCAAACTCAGGACTCGAACCCAAATCCATCCTCAGATAGATCCTTTTGCCCACTTTCAACAGAAGAATCGGGCAGCTGGACCGCGTCATCTGACAATAGCCCCCCCCCCCCCCCCCCCCCACCGTTAACATGTCGGATGACGGGGCGCTGAGTAACACTCCCCTCAATACCCAAGAATTTCCGAGAGAGGGGCCTTCTCTCACCGACGTCTCCAAACTGGAGTCGCCTGTGAAAGAATACCCCTCACCCCTACCCCCTAACTTACGCACAACCATGGATGCGGGAACACAAACAGAAATTTCTCATAAATCCATGAACAGAAAGAGACGCAAACCAGTCCGATCAAAGTTAACTTAGAATTCAGAGGGGAGATTCGAACCTTCTCTCTGGATCAGCTATCTCAGGTTATCAAAGAGGTAGCAGAATCAAGACTAAAAGGCAACTATATAAATATAAAACAAAATCATTGATGCATGAGCCAAAAAAACATGCATTGACAACTCCAAAAAATATCGACAACTCCCGCATCCTATATGTGCCTCCACCGGCACGTCGGGTTACATCTGTAGCAATGCCGAGCTCGTTCATAAGAACAGTAATCTTCACTAGTGCGCCAACAATAAGGGAGCCAAGACAGAAATGCCTCAACTCCCCTCTCAAAATAAGAAGTGGGATCAGACGTCACAGCATGGGCTCTCCAGCCGCTGATGGAGTAAGGAAACCATTTAAATTTTGATTTAACTATGGATAGGAACAATAACTTACTGATTATAAATGTCTTACTAAAATCTAATGACAATTATAAGGGGCATAAGTTTCGGATTTGACAAAACATCGCTCCTGCTTCTCTTTAAATATCTTGTGCTACAGAATCCAATCCCAAGCGACTAATACTTTCCAACGGAGGGCTCTAACTATAGCGCTGAAAGCTCTTCCCAATACCCCATCTCATAAATTAAAATGAACCCCTAGATCTTTGTCGAGAAGAACAAACCCTCAAGTACTAGGCTAGAGTCATAAGCAGACCTGGCAGGGGTCTGGTAGCATAATGTCAACAAATGACAATATTTTTTCCTTCCAAAGCACTCCAGACCTCCTTATTTAAGGCGTTGGAGACATATCACCATATAACATGTTTTGTAATTTTAGTGTCTAATAAAGTGTGATTTGCGTAATTTTTAAACCAAAGGATAAACTTCTATGTACAACAATGTTTTGAAGATATTTTATCAATATAACATATATATGGTTATCTATTACAGTATTTAAACAGAACCTATACAGGGATACCATCTACATATCCCAAATATATGTCCGTGAAGTTGGCAGCCTGGCAGCCTAGCAGCGTTAAGTTACCAGCCTGGCAGCGTGAAGTTAGCAGCGTGGCAGCGTGGCAGTCTGGCATCGTGAAGTTAGCAGTATGATAGGGTGGCAGCCTGTCAGCACGAACTGAGCAGCGTGGCGGCATTTCAGCACGAACTGAGCAGCGTGGCAGCTTGGCAAAGTTAAGATGTCAGTCCCAATCAGGTACCTATAAAAATAAAAATATACAAACGTCCACACTGTGCTATTTGGTTCTACTTGCCTATTGTGCTTTTTTGGCTATATTGTTATAGTTTGTGTTTGGTTGTAGCAGTACTGATATGATTGCTGGGCCTCCTCTGTATCTAGTATAGGGTATGTACGAACATAAGAAGTGTAATGTCTGTCTATATACATTTAACATATACGCATACCCCACTTACTAGTACAGTATAAAAACTGCTGTGAAAAGGGAGTTTAAACGCTAAGTTTGAATGTGAACACAAATTTGCGACAAGATAAATCATAGTATAACAGATATATAATGAAACAACTCAGATTTGGATCAATTGACTTAACACAGACATTACGCGTTAGTAGAGAGGGGTACGCTAGGACACTGTTAGTGTTCCCTGCACACCCGTCTTTATTAAAATAAAGTTGTATGGGTGTGAAAAATGACGTCCGCATCATTAAGATAAACACAGGTTATAAGAATATGGTTGTTAAAACTAGGGAAAGACGAGTTGTCTCTCTTCCTAAAGTATAAAGTATATTAAAAACAAATGCCGTTTGGGCAGACGACAACATTTGTGAGCCAGTGATAAAAAACAGTGTAATTTGTTGTTTTGCGACAAATTCTTAGAGACATTTAGAATAGTTATCGACTTTTTTGGGATGTCCGTGAAGTTAGCAGTCTGGCAGTCTAGCAGCCTGGCAGCGTGAAGTTAGCAGTCTTGCAGCGTGAAGTTAGCAGTCTGACAGCGTGAAGTTAGCAGTCTGACAGTACGAACTGAGCAGCGTGGCAGCTTGGCAAAGTAAAGATGTCAGTCTGACAGCGTAAACAGCCTGACAGCGTGAACTGAGTAACTTAGGTTACCTAGGTTACTTAGGTTAGAATGCCAGGTTGCTAACTTCACGCTGCCAGACTGTTAACTTCACGCTGCCAGACTGCTAACTTCACGCTGCTAGGCTGCCAGACTACCAGACTGCTAACTTCACGCTGCCAGGCTGCCAGACTACCAGACTGCTAACTTCACGCTGCCAGGCTGCTAGACTACCAGACTGCTAACTTCACGGACATCCCAAAAAATGTCAATAAATATTCTAAATGTCACTACAATTTGTCGCAAAACAACCAGTAAGTTCAATTTTAAAAGTACAACTATAAATAGACTACGAGTCTTGTCTTGTCTATTGCCTAAAAATCAGAGTAGAATTATTCCCTCATTTTGAAAATGTTAACACATTTAATAATTCAATATTTTATGTTCAAATTACACTGTTTTTTATCACTGGCTCGTACTGAGGGAGATATTTCACAAGAAATGTGCCTCCTACCCATAAATTTATGCTTTTTTCGATTATCCCTATCGCAAAAATGACGTCAGACAAATTTTGTCGTCTGCCAAACGGCATTTTTTTCAATATTCTTTTTACAATACATTCATTCATAGGAAGAGAGACAACTCGTCTTTCCCTAGTTTTAACCCCCATATTCTTATAACCTGTGTTATCTTAATGATAGGGACGTCATTTTCCACACCCATAAAACTTTATTTTAATAAAGACGGATGTGCAGGGCACATTAACAGTGTCCTAGCGTACCCCTCTCTACTTACGCGTTATGTCTGTGTTAAGTCAAATGATCCAAATCTGAGTTGTTTCATTATATATTGTTTATACCATGATTTATATTGTCGCACTTTTGTGTTCATATTCAAACTTAGTGTTTAAACTCCATCTTCACAGCAGTTTTATAAGCATGGATAAGTAATGTATCGACCCAGATCAGCCTGCGCAGTCCACGCATGCTTATCCGGATAGACACGTTTCACCTCCTGCAGGTTTTCTGTTTTAGATATCATTACTCTATACCTCTATCTCCCTGAGTCGGAATGTGTCGACCCAGATCAGTCTTCGCGGATTGTGCAGGCTGATCTGGGTCGATACATTACGCAGAAGCAATAATGTTGGTTTTCTTGCGGGATGGCTCAATTATTAAGTAATTTAATGAGTACATTACACAGAGAACAACAAATTCATTAGTTTTAAAAACCTTCATTTTAAGTTTTTAACAGATGAAAAACAGAAAAATGGGGAAATAATAAACATGCATACTCGAAAACCTATTATGATAACCCGTACTCTGACGTCCAATTGTGTACCCGGTCCCACCCCCCAGATAGCAAACCCATATCGGATAGATATCGGTCCGATGTGTGTTCAATATCGGTCCGATGTGTGTTCAATATCGGTCCCTTGTCCTTTACGATAACGGTCAGATATCGTTTTGCCCATCGGCATTTGATCGGTCCCTTATCGGTAATTGTCGATATTGGCCCGATATGGGCCCGATATACTTTTTTATCATTAACGATATCGGACAGATATCATATGCATTATCGGAATTTGATCGGTCCCTTATCGGAAATTGTCGATATTGGCCCGATATGGGCCCCGATATACTTTTTTATCATT
>JASEVX010000003.1:39124281-39294299 GCA_031761405.1 Serripes groenlandicus | reverse complement strand
ACTGTAAATAGCATAAATGACTATACACATTTAAATAACCATATGATGAATGTGCCCAGTTTAAGATGTCTCTCCTTGCTCCGTTATTTTCCCTATCGTCTCAAATCTTAGTCTTTTGTTCGTAAAATAGTCAATAATGTCTTTGAATATTTTGAAAAGGTAATCTTTATTAGCATATCGCGTATCTAATTTAAAGTATTAATCGACACTGTCAACCAGATCTGACTGTTGTGCCGATATAAATTTAGTATTATGATTTACGTGTTTTTGCTTCTAATTTAAAAAGTGTTCCATCTATCGAGAAAAAATGCTTCTCCACAGATAATTTAAGTTCTGATTTAAATGCATGCCAATCATAATACTATATTAATTTGCATAACGGTCAGAATCAGGTTAATACTACCAAGTAATATTTTAGTGTATTCAAGGTCAACAAAGGGTAATAAGATTCAATAATTCTTTAACATTTTACATGTGGTGATCAGTCAACATATACCCAATGTATGAATAGGTTTAACCCTTACCCATGATATAAGACACTCACAATATTCACATTTATGCTCACAACCATACGTCAAACGGCCAACTGATGCTTTCCTAGCTTCTGAAAATAACATTGATAAAAGGTAGACAATAAATAATAATGATACGATTAAAATTAGTTTTAATCAAACTATGTTTGGATAATTTCATTAAAAATTTAATGGCAATCATATAAAAAGAAATGGGATAACATTATCTGCATACACATACAACTAATTATATAGTTGAAATATCGGATATGTCAACTATTCGCTGCAATAACGACAAGACACTTCGCTCTCATTGAATGCATGTCTTTATGTTATTGCTGATGAATATTTGCCTACATCAGAATAGCATCTCACGTGATTTCTATGATATAATGCTGCTGCGGCTGGATCTAAAGCATGCATTAAAGCAACACTTTGCATGTTAAGTTGTTTTGCTTGTCATGCGAGTGAGCATATTATATTTGTTAAAAGCCCCGAATAGGTACTAGCTAAGTGAATAAGTAACAGGTAGTTTGATAATTATTCCTACCCTGGATATGGTAAAATGTGTTATAAACGTAATTTGCCAGTTGTTCATACCATGTATATTGTAAACTGTGTTATAAATGTAATTTGCCAGTTGTTCATACCATGTATATTGTAAAATGTGTTATAAATGTAATTTGCCAGTTGTTCATACCATGTATATTGTAAAATGTGTTATAAATGTAATTTGCCAGTTGTTCATACAATGTATATTGTAAAATGTGTTATAAATGTAATTTGCCAGTTGTTCATACCATGTATATTGTAAAATGTGTTATAAATGTAATTTGCCAGTTGTTCATACCATGTATATTGTAAAATGTGTTATAAATGTAATTTGCCAGTTGTTCATACCATGTATATTGTAAACTGTGTGGAGAAATGATGCGTCAAAGCCAGGAATCACTCTACTGTTGAAAGGGCGTTCCACTCCAACCATTTAAACAATAAACAATGTCACATATGACAGGGTGTTTCTCCAGTAACGAACCTTCCGACACGATACCATACTCATTGCGTGTTCTTTTACCTTTCTTCCGAGCCGCAAAACTTAGTCGGTAATGGCACTGGTCCACATATCTAAGGACCGTGAATTCGAACCATGGCTCGGAAATTTATAATTCTGTTCACTGACAAATGTCGTTATGATAAGCGCAATTCGCCATCCATCAACACGGACTAAAACTTTATTATGTTGAGGGTGGGGTCAGTTGCTTGAAATAATAATGTATGTATGTAGTACTGGTTCGAGAAAATCATAGAGGGCGGCTGTAGAGAGAGAGAGAGAGAGAGAGAGAGAGAGAGAGTGATAGAGAGAGAGAGAGAGAGAGAGAGAGAGAGAGAGGAGAGAGAGAGAGAGAGAGAGAGAGAGAGAGAGAGAGAGAGAGAGAGAGAGAGAGAGAGAGAAAGAGCCATATGGTTCAAAGGAATGTTAACAAAAATAATAACGAGAGAGATATATATATATATATAGAGAGAGAGAGAGAGGAGGGAGAGAGATAGTGAGAGAGAGAGAGAGAGAGAGAGAGAGAGAGAGAGAGAGAGAGAGAGAGAGAGAGAGAGAGAGAGAGAGAGAGGGAGAGAGAGAGATAAAGATAGAGAGAGAGGGGGGAGGGAGACATTGCAAGAGAGAGAGAGAATATGTGTTCGAGAGAGAAAGACAAACAGAAATATGGGGAAAGAGTGGGACAGAAAGAGAGAAAGAATGCGCGCTCGAGAGAGAACGTGGATGATTACATGTATATAGAAGGAATAGTGTGAGATAGAGACAAACGAGAAGAAAGAGTAAATTTAAAAGCAATCATTAGGAAATCCATTGTATGAGTTCTGACAAAGTGAGATAGAGATAGGGAGAGAGAGGGAGAGAGATATATATATATATAGAGATAGAGAGAGAGAGACAACCAGAGAGAGAGAGAGACAAATAAAGTGAGACACACACACCGACAGAGTATGTGAGGAGACAGACAGACAGGACAGACAGACAGACAGACAGACAGACAGACAGACAGACAGACATACAGACAGACAGACAACAGACAGACAGACAGACAGACAGACAGACAGACAGACAGAGCAAAGCAAGATAGATAGAGAAAGAAAATGGAGAGCTAGAGAGAATATGAGAGAGAGAAAGACAGAACAAAAAGAGAGAGATAGTGAGGGAAATAGAGACAGATATATATCTATGAATAGAGAGAGAGAGTGTTTTACGCCGCTTTCAACATCGTTTCAGTTATATCACGGCGTGTCCTGGGTAAGTTACAAGTACTACTGGTCCATTTATCCTGTCTGTCGTAATGTTAAGCCAGCAACCCTGAGCACCAAGGAGGGCAGCCATTACTACCATTTTTAAAGTCTTTATGGAGACAGATAGAGAGACGGAAAGACAAATGGATATAGAGAGAGATAGAAATGTGGACAAAGGGGAATGTGAGAGAAAGAAAGGAGATATATATATGGGGCTAGAGTGAGAGAGAGAAAGAGGGAGTGAGAGATGGGATATTGTGAGAAGGAGACATACGAGAGGAGAGAGAGAGAGAGAGAGAGAGAGAGAGAGAGAGAGAGAGAGAGAGAGAGAGAGAGAGAGAGAGAGAGAGTGCGCGTCTGAGAGAGAACGACAACATAAATATGGGGAAAAAGGGGGAGAGAGAGAGACAGAGAGAGACACACATAGAGACAGAGAGAGACAGAGACAGGGACAGAGACAGAGACAGAGACAGAGAGAAGGAGAGATGGAGATAGGGCAGAGTGTGAGAAGGAGACAGACGGAAGAGCATACGTTTTAATCCTTTCCTACCGACAGCAAATAACCCTAACCCTATAGACTATAGAAATGCAAAGAATTCATACAATGCATGAAGAGGGACTTCCCTATTTTCATTTATCTATTTACATATAAGAGTTGCTGTTGTGTCATTGATTTATTGTAGTTTAATTTGTTATTGTTTTTAGCTTTTCGGTAAATTAACAGTAACGTGTGTATCTAAACTCTTCGAACGATCACTCACCAAACAACTGGCTACATCCAGTTGGACCAGTTGACGTTGGCCATATTTCAGGCAATTGCTGTAAGACAATGGACGATAATTTGAATGAATTTTGTTGATCGTCAATGAGCGGGCCGGGGGTTGAGGCAGGTGTTATTTTTCTTATTTTTTTGCTTTTAACAAAATTATATTATATTAATTCTATTTTCGTCTCAAAAATTCCTGATTTCTGTGGTGCAAACGTCCTTTCACACCTCTGTAAACAAAGCCTTCAAATTGTTTGCATTTAAAATAAATTCAAAAGCATTGCATTTAATTGTTCACCTATGCTCTGTTTGAATTATGATTTAAGTCACTTTAAACATTATTTCAGTTATATCACGCAGTAGAAAATGTAGATTACACACGATTTTTCTTCTGCTTTGATATAAGAATTGGACTTTCAATATATTTCTCAATGATAGGCAGATTTTGATATGACATGTAGTACGTGTTAATTGTATTACACAATAACGGCTAAAATCCATTGTAAACCAGGAGGTGTGCTAAACAGGAAAGTTCTACCCAGATAGTAGATGCGCATAATTAGGAAATGTAATTTTCTGCGTTTGAGAAAATCGAATAAAGAGAAAATTAATTTCCCCCTGATTGAAGCAATGAACGCAAGGTGGCGTTGTTATTAATTGAATTGCACGAGGAAAGTCTTTCAGGTTTATGATGGACAGTCGGACTTAGTCTGGAGTTCCTTCCCCTTATTATTATGTAAAGGGTCCGGCACAAACCAAATAATGGCGGACGCATAAGGACTATCAGGTTATATTTAAATTTCTTATTGTGTCGACCATCGGGATAATAATTCATTTATCTTATTAAAATAAGGTAATAAATTGATTCCATGTTTTCATTTTATGATGCTTTGTTCTGTTTGGAAGAAAATTATTTGTTATCGAATAGTATAGTTTTCGGATAGATGAAAATGTATTTGAAATTCGGATACACAGGATCTTATTAGAAATAAATGGTTTTATCTTTATGGGATACGTGTATATTATATTTATGTTCAAATGTTTCCTTTATTATAAGTTTTAGTAGTCCCCGATTTAGGCAATGTAGGCTCTATTTTGAACAATTTACCATAACAGATTTAAATGTTTTAAAACTGTTTATTTGATTTCTCAAGTCAAATGATTTCTGATTTTCTATTGTCAATTAGATCCAGATCAGCCTGCAAAGATAATGCTGATCAAGATCTAGATTGTACACTTCACACATTCCAGCATAAAACAAATATGCAGAAGACGACGGAAAACATCTTGAAGATCTCTAGAAATGACAGTATAATTACTGTAAAAAGTTAAAAAAACATTTTGACAAAAGGAGAAATTACTTTTCAAAAGTCGTCTGCTGCAGAGTAAACACAGATGTGCAATTTGATTTGCAATTATAATCAAAGACAAACGTGTATTCATTAAGTAAAGGTCACACATGTACTCATTAAGTGAAGGTTTAATCTGTATGGGAAAGGGTTAAAATATGGTTAACTTAACACTTTCCCACATACTGCAAATATGCAGTGGACGACTTTGAAAACAGTTTGGCAAATATCTCTGTAAATGAAAATTTGATAATTGAATAGAGTTGACAACATTGTGATAAAAGGAGAATTATAAGTATCTCCATTTATCACATTGTTTTTAAAAGTTGACGGCTGCATATCTATCAGAATGTGTCTACAAGTAGGAAAGGATTAAAAGGAAAGCATTCTATAAATAGCAATATTCAATTTGGCTGCTTACAGAGTGACAAAGTCTCCTATGCCCTATCAGAGTACTGCAATTAATACCGTATGACACTACCAGAATTAATATGCTAACAAGCTAGTGTAAGTAATATGTGAACAGTGTACATCTTGATCAGACTGTGTAGATGCACAGTCTAAATCTTTAATACTGTTCTCAAAAGCCAACTTGTACATGTTGTCATGCACAGGCTCATATCATGTATAAAACATGTACAATACAATGTGTGGCACTCAGAAACATCATTTATTTTTAAAAGTTAATGAATAGATTATGGAATTTCAATCTGCCTAAACTGAACACAAATAGAAAGAAAGGAAGCATGGAGTTAATGGTTTAAGCATTTACATGTATCCTGATAATATTTATTAATAATTTCTGACTCTGTACTAAACTAGAGTTATAGCATGTTTTATAGGACATGTGAAACAAGTTTAGATCCAGATCACATATGTGTATTCTTATCATGATCTGTATTGGTTGCTAATATATATATTATTTTTTTCAATTGAACAATAAAGATCATTATTCGGATGAACGGACTAGTTGCAGCAATTCAGAGCCAGATAAGCCTATACACACTTGTGTATGACATACATAGTATGCTCATGATCTACATTGTTCACCTTGTGAACAGAAATAATATGAGAAATGTTTAAGCCAAAAGTTCAGATACTGAGCAGATTGCACATTTAGTTATGTCCATGCAGAACGTTATTTAAGTTGTTTCTATTCGTTCACAGCATATGTCCAAGAGGTAGGGACCGAGCCCCGGTAGCTCAGTCGGAAGCGACGCGGGCTATCAATCAACGGGTTGTGATTTCGAATCCCAGCTCGGTCAACATTCTTTCCGACGTTTGACAAAAGTCACTGTGACCTGCGTCATTTGTCTTTCACCAATGGGCTGTTTAACAGTCTATGTGGAAAATAAGCTAATTGCTTGGAAAGTATGTTGTGTGGTGTACTGGTGTGGGAAAACCAGGAAACGCATGAGTAGGGGAACTGGTCGCCGTGATATGACTGAAAATTTGTTGAAAACGGCCTTAAACCCCAATCAATCAATCAATCCAAGAGGTAGGGAGGACCGGCAGATCAAGTGGTGAAGCTGATGCCATTTTATACTACAACAAAGCTGACGTTGGGCTTCCTAGTATGAAAAAAGATATGAAGGAATATTGTCCTAATAATGTTACATGTCGGCGGAGAACGATAAATAGTTACCTTGATTTTGAAACCGTTAAAACACCACATAACTGCTGTACACACAACACTTTGGAATTGAATGGGATTTCAATAAGTTGGCTATGAAGTAGAATGTCTCACTTCACATAGTTAGAAAACATTTAAACCTTTTCCTTATGTAGATGCTCCCTGGCAACTTTTGAAATCATTGTAACAAAAGATGAAACTGTTCATTATGAGTTATTTCTCCTTTTACCACAATGTTTTAGCTTTCTTCAGTAATTAAAGAAAACTAATTGTAGAAGGGGAAGGGTTAAAGGGAATATTTGCTTATGTAGTATTTTAAGCTTATTTATACAGAAACTGTGTTGATTTTGGTGTAAGATTGAATTTAATTTCACCCAGTGATCTCAGAAACCTAGACTATATGTTCACCTTCAAGTAGCTACTAGTGAAAAAATAGCCTAAGTGTCTTTGATCATGATTGACCACATTCAATATTGCACTGAAATAAAAAAAAATCTATTCTCATGCTTAAATTCAATTTAAATAGAAAGATGATGTTTATTGAAAATAATGTGACACCATCATCATCTTTATGTATTTAAACAATTGGACCAGTCATAGAAATGTTGAGTATTTTTTAAAACACACATGAGATCCAACATCAAAAGCAGTGAAATTGTTATAAAATAAACTGATTGAAAAATACTATCATAATAATAATAAGACGGCTACTTAATTTCAAAATTTGAAATGTCAAAGTAAACCACACAGGACATTATAATTTAATGCAAACAAACTTTGTTTTATGAAGTATCCGAAATAATTCAACTGTCCGAACACCACTCGTTTTCTAGTTTGTCAAAAACCAATGTCACATCTTCTTACAAAGAGCAATTATCACTCGTAAATAATTATAAGTCTATTATATTAACGACTAAAGGTATAAAACGATTTTATCCAGATGGTCATCTTATTAAGATAATTACATTCAAATTGTACATCGGAGGTGTATATCATAGCAGGCCGCCATTCATTCGGCTGTGCCAGACTTACTATCATAGGAAGTCGGGAACCAGACTAAGTCGGACTGTGCTGACGTGTACGATTGATATTTTTGCGAATGAGGCTCAACATTTGACAAATGGGCACAGATTTTCAGAGTGTTTTGCTATAAAAAAAAAAATTCTCTGGTTGTTCCTTGGCAAGTTGGACCATCTGCATATATACATATCTAATCTCGGGTGCTATAAGGCAAACATGTAATTGCCACATGTTTATCATCCAAATATGTTATTAATTATGAAGGCGTTGTGCTGTACATATTTAGTCGACTATCCATATACTTGTCGCAAATAAAGAAAATGTATTTTCAATATTAAGTGTTATTTTTTTCATTTGTCATTAGTAAGTTATAGCAGTAATGGAACGGTACATGAGGAATTCCGACTAATTCGTGTCAAATTGTATTATATCGGTAGACCCCCATACTGTGTATAGTATTTTACGTTCAACTCCTATCTCAATCAATATATGAACATAACAAAGTGCTATTGTAAAGTATTCTTGTTAGACTTTTGGAATCGGTATATCCATGTCCAGATGTTATCCGTTAGCCCCTTCCTGTAAGCTACTTTAGTGCTTTGATTATTCGTTCAAATTTGTTCAATGTTCACCAACCATGATCAAAGTAAACTTACCTTTTCTGATGACGTTATCTTCGCGATAAGTTTGTCTTCTATTTTCGTTAAATTTGAAACTTAGTAAGGCTATGTAATTTATAGTATTGAATATGTTTTTATGTCTGTGACCTTATTTCTGTCCGTAAATACAATAACCCATTATAAGGATAAATTGACGGGGTTTAACTCGTTATATCACGACAAATTCCTGTCCGTAAATACAACAACCCTTTATAAGTATAAATTGACTGGGTTTAATTCTTTATATCACGACAAATTCCTGTCCGTAAATACAAAAACCCTGTATAAGGATAAATCGACTGAGTTTAATTCGTTATATCACGACACATTCCTGTCCGTAAATACAACAACCCTTTATAAGGATAAATTGACTGGGTTTAATTCGTTATATCACGACACATTCCTGTCCGTAAATATAATTACCCTTTATTTATAAGGATAAATTGACTGAGTTTAACTAGTTATATTACGACAAATTCCTGTCCGTTAATACAACAACCCTTTATTAGGATAAGTTGACTGAGTTTAACTCGTTATATCACGGCGTTCAGTTCACCTGGGCGTCCTGGCTCTTGTGCTAGTACTGTACTTAACAAACTATTCTTTACATGCAACTGGCTACCTTCCCACTTTTACTAAATAGTTGGTTGAAGATGAATGACGAATCTCGAAAGGTAAATGGAGCTCTAAATGGGCCTGCCTGTCCATGGGAACAGGTACACGTTCGCTTTTATGGACATTGTAGAGCATTCCACATTTCCAATAATAAATATTTCATGTGCACATGCCTTGCATGCCGAATTAATGTATGCATCCCTAGCATTATGAAAACCCAAATAATCTTGACTAAACATGTATAGGGTTTTCTTTAATCTACGTCTCCTTATCTCGTTCGCTTATTTTACTAGATCCTTTTAATATGGACCGGGATGTACTTAGATCCTATTTCACAAAATGCTGACACAGAACAGTCATTACATGTAACCCGACTCTGGTATATATTTGTGACACGCCATGAGAAACATAATTTTAAAATTGAACTTACTAGTTGTTTTGCGACAAATTCTTAATGACATTAAGAATAGTTATTGAAATTGTTGGGATATGTAGATGGTATCCCTGTATAGGTTCTGTTTAAATACTGTGACAGATAAGCATTTATATGTTATATTGATAACAATTCAAAAAAAGAGTTAGATGGAGAAAAGGGAAGGTGAGAGACAGAAAGATATATATATATATATATATATATATGGGTCGAGAGGGAGAGTGGGTGAGAGAAAGAGTGAGATAGAGATCGGAGAGTGTGAGAAGGAGTTATACAAGAGGAGGGAGGGGTATACGAAGAAAGAGAGTGCGCGTGCGAGATAGAAAGACAGATATAGATACGGGGAGAGAGGGAGAGTGAGTTAGAGGAAAATGGAGAGAGAGGGAAGAGTGTGAGGAGACATACGAAAGAAGGAATAGAGAGAGAGAGGAATTGAAAGAGAGGGATATATAGAGAGACAGACAGACAGAGGGGGGAAGTGTGAGATAGAGGGATAGAGGGAGACACAGAGGAGGAGAAGTAGAGATGGAGAGACAGATAGATTAATTGTTTGGTGTTGTACTTCGCCTTCAAAAAAAGAAATCAGTTATATCACATAGTTTCCTGTGTAAGCTACCATTACTACCGGTCCATTTATCCTGATACCAGCAAGTGAGTCGTAATGCTAACCCCGCATCCCTAAGCACCAAGGAGGGCAACCATTACTACCAGTTGTAATGTCTTAAGAGACACAGATTGAGAGACAGAAAGACAAAGGGATAGAGAGAGAGACAGTTAGGTGGAGAAAAGGTGATACACAGAAAGAGAGAGATTGGAGAGTGTGAGATCTTCACAACTGTACTTAATTTATAAATGCATAACCTAGATCTTATATTTGCTCAAGGACATACGTTTCATTAATCTTTAATACATATCTTTAACGATTGCGTAAATCGCTGGCTTTATTTTACACACGACAAACAGTTTGAGGGTTTGATGAAAGACGGTTGTAACTACACATTGTTCAAGAAGTAGTTACAACCGTTTGCATACAACCATCAAGTTGAAGGTACCCAACTGTACATCGTGTACACACACACACACAGCCACTATTGATTTTTAGCTCCACTGGCTGAAAGCCAGTCGAGCTTATGTCATGGCGAATTGTCCGTCGTGCGTCCGTGCGTGCGTGCGTGCGTTTTTTTCTTTAAACGACTTCTTCTCACTAACCACTTGGCCAATTTGGTGAAACTTCATAGGAAGCATCCTCTCAATGTCCTCTCTTAAATTCCTTCAATTTTTTTTGATCCATCCATAATTCTGGTTTCCATGGCAACCAAAAGAAAAAAATAGTGAAAACTTAAAAAATCTTCTTCTCTGAAAGTGTCAGGCCGATTTTCAAATAATTTTGTAGAAATGTTCCTTGGGTGACCCTTTATTAGATTCCTTCAAGAAATGTTGATTGGTCGAAAAACATGGTCGCCAGAGGGCGGGGCTATTTTGCCTTATATGACCATAGTGAAAACTTAAAAAATCTTCTTCTCCGAAAGTGTTCAGCCGATTTTCAAATAATTTTGTAGAAATGTTCATTGGGCGACCCTCTATCAGATTCCTTCAAACCATGTTGATTGGTCGAAAAATATGGCCGCCAGAGGGCGGGGCTATTTTGCTCTATATGACCATAGTGAAAATTTAAAAAATCTTCTTCTCCGAAAGTGTTGAGCAGATTTTCAAATAATTTTGTAGAAATGTTCTTTGGGTGACCCTCTATCAGATTCCTTCAAGCCATGTTGATTGGTTCAAAAATATTGCCGCCATGGGGTGGGGCTATTTTGCCTTATATGGCTATTGTGAAAACTTAAAAAATCTTCTCCTCCGAAAGTGTCAGGCCGATTTTCAAATAATTTTGCAGAAACATTCCTTGGGTGACACTCTACAAGATTCCTTTAAGCCATGGTGGTTGGTAAAAAATATGACCACTAGGGGGCAGGGCTGTTTGGTGATTTGAGTTTGCCTTATGGCCGTGGAGCGATACTGGCCCTCTTGGGCCTCTTGTTTAAACCGACACGCTGTGAATGTAGTATTTATTATAGCTTTATAAAGGTAAAAGCTATTTCTCTGTGGGAATTTTGTTATATTGGTGGTTGGCGATCGGGAAAAAGGGCAAAAATGGGACTGTCGCCAATGCCATTTTCTTCTGAGCCACTTTGAGCCGATGAACGGTTTAAATACTTGTCTAACCCTATAGAAATGCAAAGATTTCATACAATGCATTTAGAGGGATTTCCCTATTTGAAAATGGGTATTACCCTCCTGTGTCTTTATAAAATAAATGGGGACTTTCCCTATTTTCTCCGACATTTAAGAGTTTATGTTGTGTCATTGATTTATTGTAGATTAACGCAATCATTTGTTATATCACGACAAATTCCTGTCCGTTAATACAACAAACCTTTATTAGGATAAGTTGACTGAGTTTAACTCGTCATATCACGACCTTCCCACTTTTACTAAATAGTTGGTTGAAGATGAATGACGAATCTCGAAAGGTAAATGGAGCTCTAAATGGGCCCGCCTGTCCATGGGAACAGGTACACGTTCGCTGTTATGGACATTGTAGAACATTCCACATTTCCAATAATAAATATTTCATGTATGCCTTCCATGCCGAAATAATGTATGATCCCTAACATTAAGAATACCCAAATAATTTTGACTAAAGCTTTCTCTACAAACATATATAGTGTTTTCTTTAATCTACGTCTCTTTATCTCTTTCGCTTATTTTACTAGATCCTTTTAATATGGACCGAGATTTTAATTCTGAATTATCAACTTGTTCTGATGTTCGAACCAATAGTTATTTCCAAAATGTAAAATGTGAAGATGGATCGCTCAAATTCCGATAATCCATATGATATCTGTCCGATATCGTTAATGATAAAAAAGTATATCGGGGCCCATATCGGGCCAATATCGACAATTTCCGATAAGGGACCGATCAAATTCCGATAATGCATATGATATCTGTCCGATATCGTTAATGATAAAAAAGTATATCGGGCCCATATCGGGCCAATATCGACAATTACCGATAAGGGACCGATCAAATGCCGATGGGCAAAACGATATCTGACCGTTATCGTAAAGGACAAGGGACCGATATTGAACACACATCGGACCGATATTGAACACACATCGGACCGATATCTATCCGATATGGGTTTGCTATCTGGGGGGTGGGACCGGGTACACAATTGGACGTCAGAGTACGGGTTATCATAATAGGTTTTCGAGTATGCATGTTTATTATTTCCCCATTTTTCTGTTTTTCATCTGTTAAAAACTTAAAATGAAGGTTTTTAAAACTAATGAATTTGTTGTTCTCTGTGTAATGTACTCATTAAATTACTTAATAATTGAGCCATCCCGCAAGAAAACCAACATTATTGCTTCTGCGTAATGTATCGACCCAGATCAGCCTGCACAATCCGCGAAGACTGATCTGGGTCGACACATTCCGACTCAGGGAGATAGAGGTATAGAGTAATGATATCTAAAACAGAAAACCTGCAGGAGGTGAAACGTGTCTATCCGGATAAGCATGCGTGGACTGCGCAGGCTGATCTGGGTCGATACATTACTTATCCATGCTTATAAAACTGCTGTGAAGATGGAGTTTAAACACTAAGTTTGAATATGAACACAAAAGTGCGACAATATAAATCATGGTATAAACAATATATAATGAAACAACTCAGATTTGGATCATTTGACTTAACACAGACATAACGCGTAAGTAGAGAGGGGTACGCTAGGACACTGTTAATGTGCCCTGCACATCCGTCTTTATTAAAATAAAGTTTTATGGGTGTGGAAAATGACGTCCCTATCATTAAGATAACACAGGTTATAAGAATATGGGGGTTAAAACTAGGGAAAGACGAGTTGTCTCTCTTCCTATGAATGAATGTATTGTAAAAAGAATATTGAAAAAAATGCCGTTTGGCAGACGACAAAATTTGTCTGACGTCATTTTTGCGATAGGGATAATCGAAAAAAGCATAAATTTATGGGTAGGAGGCACATTTCTTGTGAAATATCTCCCTCAGTACGAGCCAGTGATAAAAAACAGTGTAATTTGAAAATAAAATATTGAATTATTAAATGTGTTAACATTTTCAAA
Source organism: Serripes groenlandicus (assembly GCA_031761405.1). NCBI lineage: Eukaryota > Metazoa > Mollusca > Bivalvia > Cardiida > Cardiidae > Serripes > Serripes groenlandicus. The sequence goes on along the minus strand of JASEVX010000003.1, from coordinate 39,280,853 downwards.
ATGAGGGAATAATTCCACTCTGATTTTTAGGCAATAGACAAGACAAGACTCGTAGTCTATTTATAGTTGTACTTTTAAAATTGAACTTACTGGTTGTTTTGCGACAAATTGTAGTGACATTTAGAATATTTATTGACATTTTTTGGGATGTCCGTGAAGTTAGCAGTCTGGTAGTCTAGCAGCCTGGCAGCGTGAAGTTAGCAGTCTGGTAGTCTGGCAGCCTGGCAGCGTGAAGTTAGCAGTCTGGTAGTCTGGCAGCCTAGCAGCGTGAAGTTAGCAGTCTGGCAGCGTGAAGTTAACAGTCTGGCAGCGTGAAGTTAGCAACCTGGCATTCTAACCTAAGTAACCTAGGTAACCTAAGTTACTCAGTTCACGCTGTCAGGCTGTTTACGCTGTCAGACTGACATCTTTACTTTGCCAAGCTGCCACGCTGCTCAGTTCGTACTGTCAGACTGCTAACTTCACGCTGTCAGACTGCTAACTTCACGCTGCAAGACTGCTAACTTCACGCTGCCAGGCTGCTAGACTGCCAGACTGCTAACTTCACGGACATCCCAAAAAAGTCGATAACTATTCTAAATGTCTCTAAGAATTTGTCGCAAAACAACAAATTACACTGTTTTTTATCACTGGCTCACAAATGTTGTCGTCTGCCCAAACGGCATTTGTTTTTAATATACTTTATACTTTAGGAAGAGAGACAACTCGTCTTTCCCTAGTTTTAACAACCATATTCTTATAACCTGTGTTTATCTTAATGATGCGGACGTCATTTTTCACACCCATACAACTTTATTTTAATAAAGACGGGTGTGCAGGGAACACTAACAGTGTCCTAGCGTACCCCTCTCTACTAACGCGTAATGTCTGTGTTAAGTCAAATGATCCAAATCTGAGTTGTTTCATTATATATCTGTTATACTATGATTTATCTTGTCGCAAATTTGTGTTCACATTCAAACTTAGCGTTTAAACTCCCTTTTCACAGCAGTTTTTATACTGTACTAGTAAGTGGGGTATGCGTATATGTTAAATGTATATAGACAGACATTACACTTCTTATGTTCGTACATACCCTATACTAGATACAGAGGAGGCCCAGCAATCATATCAGTACTGCTACAACCAAACACAAACTATAACAATATAGCCAAAAAAGCACAATAGGCAAGTAGAACCAAATAGCACAGTGTGGACGTTTGTATATTTTTATTTTTATAGGTACCTGATTGGGACTGACATCTTAACTTTGCCAAGCTGCCACGCTGCTCAGTTCGTGCTGCCAGGCTGCCACGCTGCTCAGTTCGTGCTGAAATGCCGCCACGCTGCTCAGTTCGTGCTGACAGGCTGCCACCCTATCATACTGCTAACTTCACGATGCCAGACTGCCACGCTGCCACGCTGCTAACTTCACGCTGCCAGGCTGGTAACTTAACGCTGCTAGGCTGCCAGGCTGCCAACTTCACGGACATATATTTGGGATATGTAGATGGTATCCCTGTATAGGTTCTGTTTAAATACTGTAATAGATAACCATATATATGTTATATTGATAAAATATCTTCAAAACATTGTTGTACATAGAAGTTTATCCTTTGGTTTAAAAGGCTAACTGTATTTTGCGGAACGGAACGGAACGGAACGAAACAAGTGATGGGGCACCAGATAGGGAATATCTGTTTTCATACTTATATATTGTACCTGCGTTTTAATCAACATTTAGTAATATCTGGTTCAGGAGGGACATACTGTTATTAACTGTCCCTTGTATGAGTCGACATAAATAAATAAATAATAAATCAAAGTTGTGTCTTTAATCACGTATGCATGTCTTTACTGTCATACGATAGAAATATCTATCATGTGCGGAGTTAAATCTATAACTCTGTGAAAGCTAGTGAGGAATAATCGGCAGATATTCATGAAGAACTGGTCAAACTAAAACCCATAGCAAGTGAACTTTGATTTACCTCCAGACGTCACTATTATGCACAGGTTACAAGTAATGAATAGTTATGTAGGTCGCTGTTCCGTTCCGTTCCGCAAAATACAGTTACCCACACAGGTAACTGTATAATGCGGAACGGAACGGAACAATATATATATATATATAATTCCAACCATTAGGCAAGTGAACTTTGATTTACCGCTAGACGTTCCTACATGTATTTTGCACATCTTTACAAGAACCAGGGCTCGAAATCTGGTCATCTAGTCCCAGAGGCGAACACTCGTCCGCGTCGCTACAAAACCTAGCTATGTAGCAAGGCAAGGCAATATAAGTTTTCCATTATACATTCACAAATCTGCATATTACCTACCAAAGTGACAGACCCATCTTCTACAAAGTCTCCCTCTATATGAAAATTCTACCTCGAAACCTTTGCAGTTTCAACAACTACTAATCTCTTACATTACCATTGGTTATTTCCGTTGGGCGCAATTGTAACCTATCTGAAAAAGTTCGACCAAATCAGGGGTCGAACTCCAGACGTATTGTTCACATCGATATGTTAGGTATTCTAACCTGTGTACAATCGAACTCCCCACTACAGTTTTCGTTTTGTTACAGTCCGTCTTGCCACATATGTTTGAACCTATTTGTGAAAGATGATCAAAGCTTGTCAAAGTGACTATGTGCAAGCGGTGCTTTAGAAACACCACGTGTAGAGAAAGATACCAATGCATGCGCACCCATGCTCGAAACAATAAAGGTTTAATCTGTGCTCAGAATGAGCTTTCAAACATCTGATTGGTTGATTAACACACATTTGTAGAAGTAAAGAGTGTTCTCTAACTTAGCAGTCACGTGACAGTGACAGTTCAACGTGCAGGAGGAATATTCATTTATTGGTTATTTCGGTTTTACGCTGTTTCAATAATATTCCAGTTGCAACGGGGATGTATGAGCCAGCGCATGAGAAACGCTAAAAGTTGGCTTCTGTGAACATTATATAACATCAAGATCAGCTAGTGCATACGAACAGTCTGATCAATATCTACTGTTGATACATGTTGATTCGAACCCATAGCAGGGGAACTTTGATTAACCTCTAGACGTCACTATTATGCACATGTTACAAGTAATGGATAGTTCTGAAGGTCGTTGTTCCGTTCCGTTCCGCAAAATACAGTTACCCACACAGGTAACTGTATAATGCGGAACGGAACGGAACAATATATATATATATATTCCAACCATTAGGTAAATGGACTTTAATTTACCGCTAGACGTTCCTATTATGCACATCTTTATAAGAAATGAATAGTTTTATAGGTCGTTCCGTTTCAATGAATTCAATGTTTGTTTGGGGTTTTGCGCTGCTTTCAACAATATATTTCAGTTATATCACGGTGTTTCCTGGGTAAGTTACCAGCACTACTTGTCTATTTATCTTGACACCAGGGAGTCAGTCGTCATGCTAACCCCACAACACTGAGCGCGAAGGAGGGAAAGTCATTACTACTATTTTTAAAGTATTTGGTATGACCCGGTCAGGGATAGAAAATGACACCTCCCGCACCGAGGCGAACGCTCTACCACTACATCATCGATGCGGTCAATATTCTTAATTAAACCTCACTCAATATTAATGAAATTCCGAGTAAGAACTCAAGTGAATATTTTTTTCATCTTTAAACCTATTTTTTTTTTCGAAGTGTCTGTTAGCTGTATGAATAGTTAGAATGTTTGGTACTTAACACCGCTTTCACGTGTAGTTCAGTAACATTACATCTGCTAGATCATCAACGTGTAACCCATCTGAAAAAAACTCGACCCGACCTGAGCTCGAATTCTGTCCTCTAGTCGATCCCAGAGGCGAACACTCGTCCGTTTGAACCTATTGGTGAAAGATTATCGAAGCTTGTCAACATGACTATGTGCAAGCGGTGCTAAAAGTTGGCTTCTGTGAACAGTATATAACATCAAGATCAGCTAGTGCATACAAACAGTCTGATCAATATCTACTGTTGATACATGTTGATTCGAACCCATAGCAGGGGAACTTTGATTAACCTCTAGACGTCACTTTTATGCACTGTATAATGCGGAACGGAACGGAACAATATATATATATATATATCTTTATATTAATTGTTGAAAGAATAATTACATTATCAGTAGTTCATTCTCAAATGAATATTGTTTTCTTCTCAGAAGAAAACAATATTCATTTGAGAATGAACTACTGATAATGTAATTATTCTTTCAACAATTAATATAAAGAAGTTCTGTTATGGGTTTGTCGGGTGAATGCATTGTGTGGTTACGAACAAAATTACATGGAATAACCCATAGCGAGTTTGCTGTTATTTTCTACTCAACAAAGTTAGACACTAAACAACGGACCCGAACACTCACCATCATTCACAAAACCGATGACAAAACATTTTAATACATAATCCTATTACACCGTCACTAGTATGCACGTTGTTATAACATATATGTTTAATATTTGGATTTGAACTGGTACAGAGTCCATTAATATTGTTCCGTTCCGTTCCGCATTATACAGTTACCTGTGTGGGTAACTGTATTTTGCGGAACGGAACGGAACAATGAAATACATAACTATTCATTACTTGCAACATGTGCATAATAGTAACATCTAGAGGTAAATCAAAGTTTACTTGCTATGGGTTCGATATGGTGCATGTTTGTGCCAAGTTATTTGAAAATATCTCTATGCATGACAAAGTTATGGTCCGGACAAGAAAAGTTCAATTAAAGTCTATTTCTTATCACTGTGACCTTGACCTTGAATCTACAGATTTTTTTTGCATTTGGCACATCGTCTTGATATGGTGCATGTTTGTGCCAAGTTATTTGAAAATATCTCTATGCATGACAAAGTTATGGTCCGGACAAGAAAAGTTCAATTAAAGTCTATTTCTTATCACTGTGACCTTGACCTTGAATCTACAGATTTTTTTTTGCATTTGGCACATCGTCTTGATATGGTGCATGTTTGTGCCAAGTTATTTGAAAATATCTCTATGCATGGCAAAGTTATGGTCCGGACAAGGAAAGTTCAATTAAAGTCTATTTCTTATCACTGTGACCTTGACCTTGAATCTACAGATTTTTTTTGCATTTAGCACATCGTCTTGATATGGTGCATGTTTGTGCCAAGTTATTTGAAAATATCTCTATGCATGACAAAGTTATGGTCCGGACAAGAAAAGTTCAATTAAAGTCTATTTCTTATCACTGTGACCTTGACCTTGAATCTACAGATTTTTTTTTGCATTTGGCACATCGTCTCGATATGGTGCATGTTTGTGCCAAGTTATTTGAAAATATCTCTATGCATGGCAAAGTTATGGTCCGGACAAGGAAAGTTGACGCCCGCCCACCCACCCAACTGCCCAACCGCCCGCCCGCCGACTTCGCCAAACTAATAACCAGATTTTTCCTTCGGAAAAACCTGGCTAAAAATACTCGGAATACATTGCACATTTTGATAATCTAGTCGATTAAATTTTGGAATAAAATTATTAAAAGTCATTTTAAATCCTATTACACCGTCACTAGTATGCACGTTGTTATAACATATGTGTTTAATATTTGGATTTGAACTGGTACAGAGTCCATTAATATTGTTCCGTTCCGTTCCGCATTATACAGTTACCTGTGTGGGTAACTGTATTTTGCGGAACGGAACGGAACAATGAAATACATAACTATTCATTACTTGCAACATGTGCATAATAGTAACATCTAGAGGTAAATCAAAGTTCACTTGCTATGGGTTCGAGTTTCCCCTCCACAAGACAGCCACAATTGCTCTTGATAAGAATGTAAAAACAATGGTAACTTTGTTATTTCTTCTTTATTTTTAATGAAACATCGCGCAGTCTACGCCGCTTACATTGTCCTATCTCCGGTTGTTTACAGGAGTTTGATTGGTGGTCTAGTTTTTTCAAACACTCTGACGAACCTGTTCTCAAAATCCAGTTTGGGTAATGCTCCGGCTGTCGGCGATATTGATAAATTTTGAGAAAAGGTTCATAGAAGTGTTTGGAGAAACTAAACCACTTATCAAACTCCGTTGAAAAACCTGAGATAGGGCTCTGTAAGAAACGTAGACTGCGCCAAGTTTCATTAAAAATGATGAAGAAATAAAAAAGTTATCTTTGTTTTTTCTTCTAAACCGAAGTAAAATACTTCTGTGCACCGTAGCATTTGTGACGTCAAAGTCACGTGGTATACGCACACTGACAATATTCATTTGATAATGAACTACTTATAATGTAATTATTCTTTCAGCAATTAATATAAAGATATATATATATACTGTTCCGTTCCGTTCCGCATTATACAGTTACCTGTGTGGGTAACTGTATTTTGCGGAACGGAACGGAACAAAACACAACACACGTATAACGCTTTGGTTAATTGACTCTGCATGCTTTAGAATCTTACCTTTTAACAATATTCATTTGATAATGAACTACTTATAATGTGATTATTCTTTCAACAATTAATATAAAGATATATATATTGTTCCGTTCCGTTCCGCATTATACAGTTACCTGTGTGGGTAACTGTATTTTGCGGAACGGAACGGAACGGAACAACGACCTACATAACTATCCATTATTTGTAACATGTGGATACTAGTGACGTCTAGAGGTAAATCAAAGTTCACTTGCTATGGGTTCGAAACAACATGTATCAACAGTAGATCTTGATCAGACTGGGCGGATGCACTAGCTGATCTTGATCTTATATACTCCTACTGCACGTTGAACTGTCACTGTCACGTGACTGCTAATGCTTCCGTTACACCAAACTAGTTCTCAGAACGTCCGACCCCGTCCTACAAAAATAGTAGAACGGGTTGTGAACTGGCTAGAACGTGTAGATTTAGCAGGAAAATGTATATAAAACGAGCATAGTTAGTTAACAAACAGTTCCCAATACGTCCATCTAGTCCTTATCCCGTCTACAGTCCCGTTATATAAAGTTCAGATCGGGTAAAATTGCCCCATTCTCCTCATGGGGACACCGTTTCCAACCAGTTCAAACTCGTCTTTAGTCAGTTCGAACCCGTTCACAACTAGTTCTACTACGTTCCTTATACGTCGAAATCCGTTCTAACTAGTTCGTAACTCGACCGAGACAGTCGAACTCATTCTGAGAACGTCCTCTTCTCATTCCTGGTCCGTTCAGAACGTAATTGCAATCACGTCCTAACCGGACGGATATAAAAACCCGGTACGTTTCTGCCAGTCCTCATTCAAGCTTCAAGCTGTGAAGACGAACTCCACAACAATTGTGACAAACATCGTAACCATCTCTCATCCTTGTGATCATCATGCCTCCAAGGAAGGGTAGAGCCAGACAAACAGGATGTGCTAAAGCTGCCACTACTAAAAGAATCCAAAGCACCTGCTCAACTGAAGCCCGTTCAGATCACCCCAAAGTTCCTGAGCCCGGAACGGAACAATGAAATTCATTACTTGCAACATGTGCATAATAGTAACGTCTAGAGGTAACGTAAAGTTCACTTGTTATGTGTTCGAGTCACATAGTCACTTTGACAAGCTTTGATCATCTTTCACAAATAGGTTCAAACATATGTGGCAAGACGGACTGTAACAAAAAGAAAACTGTAGTGGGGAGTTCGATTGTACACAGGTTAGAATACCTAGCATATCGATGTGAACAATAAGTCTGGAGTTCGACCCCTGATTTGGTCGAACTTTTTCAGATAGGCTGCAATTGCGCCCAACGGAAATAACCAATGGTAATGTAAGAGATTAGTAGTTGTTGAAACTGCAAAGGTTTCGAGGTAGAATTTCCATAAAGAGGGAGACTTTGTAGAAGAGGGGTCTGTCACTTTGGTAGGTAATATGCAGATATGTGAATGTATAATGAAAAACTTATATTGCCTTGCCTTGCTACATAGCTAGGTTTTGTAGCGACGCGGACGTGTGTTCGCCTCTGGGACTAGATGACCAGATTTCGAGCCCTGGTTCTTGTAAAGATGTGCAAAATAGGAACGTCTAGCGGTAAATCAAAGTTCACTTGCCTAATGGTTGGAATTATATATATATTATATATTGTTCCGTTCCGTTCCGCATTATACAGTTACCCGTGTGGGTAACTGTATTTTGCGGAACGGAACGGAACAACGACCTACATAACTATTCATTTCTTGTAACCTGTGCATAATAGTGACGTCTGGAGGTAAATCAAAGTTCACTTGCTATGGGTTTTAGTTTGACCAGTTCTTCATGAATATCTGCCGATTATTCCTCACTAGCTTTCACAGAGTTATAGATTTAACTCCGCACATGATAGATATTTCTATCGTATGACAGTAAAGACATGCATACGTGATTAAAGACACAACTTTGATTTATTATTTATTTATTTATGTCGACTCATACAAGGGACAGTTAATAACAGTATGTCCCTCCTGAACCAGATATTACTAAATGTTGATTAAAACGCAGGTACAGTATATAAGTATGAAAACAGATATTCCCTGTCTGGTGCCCCATCACTTGTTCCGTTCCGTTTCGTTCCGTTCCGTTCCGTTCCGCAAAATACAGTTAGCCGTTTAAAAATTACGCAAATCACACTTTATTAGACACTAAAATTACAAAACATGTTATATGGTGATATGTCTCCAACGCCTTAAATAAGGAGGTCTGGAGTGCTTTGGAAGGAAAAAATATTGTCATTTGTTGACATTATGCTACCAGACCCCTGCCAGGTCTGCTTATGACTCTAGCCTAGTACTTGAGGGTTTGTTCTTCTCGACAAAGATCTAGGGGTTCATTTTAATTTATGAGATGGGGTATTGGGAAGAGCTTTCAGCGCTATAGTTAGAGCCCTCCGTTGGAAAGTATTAGTCGCTTGGGGTTGGATTCTGTAGCACAAGATATTTAAAGAGAAGCAGGAGCGATGTTTTGTCAAATCCGAAACTTATGCCCCTTATAATTGTCATTATATTTTAGTAAGACATTTATAATCAGTAAGTTAATGTTCCTGTCCATAGTTAAATCAAAATTTAAATGGTTTCCTTACTCCATCAGCGGCTGGAGAGCCCATGCTGTGACGTCTGATCCCACTTCTTATTTTGAGAGGGGAGTTGAGGCATTTCTGTCTTGGCTCCCTTATTGTTGGCGCACTAGTGAAGATTACTGTTCTTATGAAAGAGCTCGGCATTGCTACAGGTGTAACCCGACGTGCCGGTGGAGGCACATATAGGATGCGGGAGTTGTCGATATTTTTTGGAGTTGTCAATGCATGTTTTTTTGGCTCATGCATCAATGATTTTGTTTTATATTTATATAGTTGCCTTTTAGTCTTGATTCTGCTACCTCTTTGATAACCTGAGATAGCTGATCCAGAGAGAAGGTTCGAATCTCCCCTCTGAATTCTAAGTTAACTTTGATCGGACTGGTTTGCGTCTCTTTCTGTTCATGGATTTATGAGAAATTTCTGTTTGTGTTCCCGCATCCATGGTTGTGCGTAAATTAGGGGGTAGGGGTGAGGGGTATTCTTTCACAGGCGACTCCAGTTTGGAGACGTCGGTGAGAGAAGGCCCCTCTCTCGGAAATTCTTGGGTATTGAGGGGAGTGCTACTCAGCGCCCCGTCATCCGACATGTTAACGGGGGGGGGGGGGGCTATTGTCAGATGACGCGGTCCAACTGCCCGATTCTTCTGTTGAAAGTGGGCAAAAGGATCTATCTGAGGATGGATTTGGGTTCGAGTCCTGAGTTTGGATTATGTTGACCATTGGGTAACTTGAGTTTGTGGGCTCGAACCCAGAGTCATAACTAGTTCAGGACTACCTTTTGACTGTGTTTTGTGGCTTTATAATACGGGCTTGGGGTTTTAAGTAGGTAGGTCCGGGATGTAATGAGTGACGGGCAGCAAGACTGAGGGTTCTTTTTTGGGCGGTCGGAGGTTTGGGCGGGGAGGGTGACTTGCGACTCTGTGAGTCTAAGACATTAGACTTAGCCTGTTACCAATAACAGCCGTGGCTGTTCTTATATTCTTGAATGGTTGCGGTCTGTATATAGACCGGGCAGAATCTATATCTGAAGGTGTGGCCAATTTGCAGTTTAGACAGCAGGCACTGTCAGTGAAACAGTGTCTGCTATTATGTCTACCGGAACATCGGACATTGAATTTTCATGAAGGTAATGTTCACAGCACCGATGGGCTTACATTGTTCATAGAAAGTCGCTTTTAAGCAGATGGAAAAGTATGGGAATTATATGACGCAGCGACGGAAATGAAGTCACGATGTGCTGACGACTCGCTGTTTTTACGGGACTCGCATTTTTGCATCTGTACTATAGGTTATTGACCCTGTACTGTGAAATTATCATTGGACCGAGTTCTTGGGTTGACGTTGCCGAGAAATTGTCCATGATCAGTATATGAGAATTTAACATTACAAAGTCACGTGAGGAATAATACTGCTATTTATGTAAGGTATGTTTGTTTACAAAAAAAAAGTAGTCCCTAGCATGTTATTATGCGGAATTTTCGTTGCATACTTTCATATTGTCCCGTTCACTTTGCTTTGCAGAAAGTGGTTATGATTTTTCGATCATGACCGGTGTCAAGGAGTGATCATGACCGTAGATAAGGGCTTGCGAAAATTCCGCATACATTAACATGCTAAGGACTATTTTTTTATGTAAAACAAACATAGCTGACATAAAATATCATTATTTTTCTTAACGTGACTTTGTAATGTTAAATTCTCATATACTGATCATGCACAATTTCTTACTGTCTCATGCTAACAGTAAGTTTTTGACCGAATAACAGTCTGAAACGCGCGTCTAAAATGTTGGTTATGCACGTGCATGACGTCATTTAAAAAGATTACTTCACCGTTATAATTCAACTTTCCAAACGGCATTTGCAACAAAAAGACTACATTTGTAAACAAACAGTCTGTTTCGATTTCGGAAGCAGATTTATTAACTCTAGCTATATAAAAAAAATCCACAGTGTAAACTCAATAGTTAACAATATGAAAGTATGCAATAAAATGGTTATTGACCCTGTACTATGAAATCATCGTTGGACCTCGTTCTTTGGAGAAAGTAGCCTCGCAAGCTCGGCAACGTCAACCCAAGAACTCGTCCAACGATGATTTCACAGTACAGGGTCAATAACCTATATTATTGCATCTGTATTACATATCATTGCATCTGTATTTTAGTTTATTGCATCTGTATTATATATTATTGCATCTACTTTATAGAGTATGCTGGATTATAGGTTATTGCATCTGTTTTCTAGGCCATTGCATCTATATTATTGCACCAGCATTATAGGTTATTGCATACTTTCATATTGTTCCGTTCACTTTGCATTGAATGAAGTGATCATGATTTATTGATCATGACCGCTGTCAAGGATATACCATGTCCGTAGATAAGGACGTGCGAAAATTCTGCAAAATTAACATGATAGGGACTTTTTTTTATATATAAACAAACATAGCTGACCTAAATATCATTTTTAAACCTCACGGGACTTTGTAATGTTAACTTCTCATATATATATATTGATCATGGACAATTTCTTACAGTACGTTTTTGACCGGATAACAGTCCAAAACGCGCGTCTAAAATGTTGGTTATGCACGTGCATGACGTCATTTAAAAAAAATTACGTCACCGTCATAATTCAACTTTTCAAAGGGCGTTTTCATCAAAATGACTTCATATGTAAACAAACAGTTTGTTTCGATTTTCGAAGCAGATTTTTCAACTCTAGATATAAAAAAAAAATCCACTGTGTTAACAAAATAGTTTACAATATGAAAGTATGCAATAAAAAGGGTATTGACCCTGTACTGTGAAATCATCGTTGGACCTCGTTCTTTGGCGAACGTAGCCTCGCAAGCTCGGCAACGTCAACCCAAGAACTCGGTCCAACGATGATTTCACAGTACAGGGTCAAAAACCTATATTATTGAATCAGTTGTATAGGTTATTGCAACAGTATTTTATATAATTGCATCAATAGTATAGGTTATTGTATTTCTATGGGGTAATATTATGTTGAACGAGTTTCACTGCAACAGTTTCCCATATTCATACAATAACTGTTTTATTGTATAATTTGGTATTGTCTATTTAAGACGTGTTGTTTTTATGTGCTGTTAACACTTTTGTGTTTTGACTTGTTCCTTCGGCGGAGTTCTGTCCACGGAAGAATGTTTGTGGTTAATCTTGCCGCAGTGATATAACAGAAAACTGTATATTGATTTAATGGAGTTTAACGCCCTTTTTAACAATTTCTCAGTTATATCACGGCGGCCAGTTCAACCACTCATGCATTTCCTGTTTTTTTCACATCAGTACTCCACACAACAATCTTCCCAAGCAACTGGCTGCTTTTCCACATATACTTGGCCCATTGGTGGAAGACGAATGACGCATGTCGCATTGACTTTTGTCAATCATCGGAAAGAAAGTTGGCCGAGCCGGGATTCGAACTCACAACCCCTGGATCGACAGCCCGCGTCGCTACCGACTGAGCTACCGGGGCTCGGCCCGAAAACTGTAGTAACGCTAGGATTAATTATTTATAACTGAATCAAATCGACCAAGAATGAATATCGATTACGACGACATGGTTTGAATCAATAATGTCCTGAATACTCTGGGCCTAGGGAAATATTCAATAACAGCGAATCAACATGCTTGTCAAATATAGGTAAAATTCGCCTTTGCTTGCATTAATTATGAAGATAAACAGCTGAGACCAATCCGGCCTGAAATGTCAACTTAATCAAAACAAAATGGGAAAAGGAGCACGAGTACAATTCGATACACTCGTTTAAACAATCGTAGTTACAAATAGTCTTTGATTTATGCTGTATATAATGATTTTGGATTATGTAAATATTATCGAATGTCATTTAATATACTTATGTTGTTGTTTATCAAACTACGGTTTAGATATTTTAACTCTTATAATTCAGAAAAGTAAACCTGGGATATTAACCTTTACCCACATACAGACGCCTTATGACGTCTCTGAAGCAGATGACTTTTTTCACAATATGTTCAACTTTATTCAATAATTGTTCTTTTATTGATAAAGAGTTTCCATATTTTTTAATAAAAAGTTTCAATGTCGTCTGCTGCGGATTTAATGTTTATGGGAAAGGGCCTTAACTCTTTTAGCGCCAAAGGCAATATTTAGGTTTTTGCAAACAATACTGATTCAGGTGAGTCAGCTCGTAACGAGCTGTCTCACCTGAAATCAGCATTGTTTGCCTTTTAGTTATCAAAATAGCCCAACGCTCTTATTACATTAGAAATGGAGACACCCGATTTTGAACATGGAAGAGTCTACTTTAAATAATTCGGCGCTGAAAGAGTTAAAGGTCAACAATGCCCTATGTTGATCTAGGTAGAATTCCGATCAGTTACGCTATTCATTTTCTATTGAAGTAAGACCACATAATAAATGGACTATTGACATATGACCAAATAACACGTCAACCAAATAATATTTAATATATGTGGGAAAGGGCTTAAACGGAAAATATTCCCACCCAACCCATTCCCGATTGCTGGCTTTATCTCTTGCTACAATGCCGTTACCACGGGCCGATCAATTGTCTTCAGGAATGTTGATAAAGAACAGAACCACAAGGTGTGCGAAAAAGTATAGCGTATACGTTTAGTGAAGACTAAAACGGAATTACATAACGACACAGTTTCACAACACTATTCTGAGTCTAGTCAAATATTCTTTGCATCTAGGTGATCAGTAAAGACTAAAACGGGTTTGCTGAACCACAACTGTCTACACCGGCCTTATAAAAACAAAACAACTTAGACCTGGTTAAAACTTCTGAAACAACCAGCGAACTCGTGGCACGTATTCACTAACACGTCACCTATGTTTGTGAGCCGTAGCTTTCAAAATAACAACGCTCATGAGGACTAAATGAATCTGTAAATATTACAACTTTTGCTAGAGTTTAGAGTCATCCGAGAATTACGCCCAAAAACATACCATACTCCCGTAGTTACTAGAAGACTCTGCAATATAATAAGCTCGAGTGTATCTTATGGAGAGACCGCCTCGGTGGTGTAGTGATAGATTGATTGATTGATTGGGGTTTAACACCGTTTTTAACAATTTCTCAGTCATATCACGGCGGACAGTTCACCTACTCATATGTTTCCTGGTTTTCGCACACCAGTACTCCACACAACAATCTTACAAAGCAACTGGCTGCTTTTCCACATAGACTTAGCCCAGCCGGCCGAGCCGGGATTCGAACTCACAACCCCTAGATTGACAGCCCGCGTCGTTACCGACTAAGCTACCGGGACTTGACGGTAGAGCGCCACGGTTTCGGGTGCGGGAGGTCGGGGGTTTGATTCCCGGTCGGGTCATACCAAAGACTTCAGAAATGGTAGTAATGGCTGTCCTTCATCGCGCTCAGGGTTGCGGGGTTAGTATTACATAAGTAGCCTACCCATGAAACGCCTAGATATCACTGATGTTGTGTTACAATAGTTATACAACAACAGTGTACGATACTGTTACAATAGTTATACCACAACAGTGTACTATACTGTTACAATAGTTATACCACAACAGTGTACTATACTGTTACAATAGCTATACCACAACACTGTACGATACTGTAACAATAGTCATACCACAACAATATATTATAATGTTACAATAGTTATACCACAACAGTGTACTATAATGTTACAATAGTTATACAATAACAGTTTACTATACTGTTAGAATAGTTATACCACAACAGTGTACTATACTGTACCAATAGTTATACTATAACAGTGTACGATACAGTTACAATAGTTCTACCACAACAGTACACGATACTGTAACAATAGTTATACCACAACAGTGCACGAAACTGTAACAATAGTTATACAACAACAGTGTACTATACTGTTAAAATAGTTATACCACAACATAGAACGATACTGTAACCATAGTTATACAACAACAGTGTACGATAGTTAACAATAGTTATACCACAACAGTGTATGATACTGTAACAATAGATATACCACATCATTGTACGATACTGTAACAATAACTATATCACAAAAGTGTACGATACTGTAACAATAGTTTTATAACAACAGCGTACGATACTGTAACAATAGTTTTATAACAACAGCGTACGATACTTTAACAATAGTTATACCACAACAGTGCACGATACTGTAACAATAGTTATACCACGACAGTGTACGATGCTGTAACAATAGTTATACCACAACAATGTACGATACTGTTACAATAGTTATACCACAACAATGTACTAAACTGTAACAATAGTTATACCACAACAATGCACGATACTGTGATAATAGTTATACCACAACAGTGCACGATACTGTAACAATAGTTATACCACAACAGTGTACGATACTGTAACAATAGTTATACCACAACAGTGTACGATATTGTAATAATAGTTATACCACAACATTGTACTTTACTGTTACAATAGTTATACCACAACAGTGTATTATACTGTAACACGAGTTATACCACAACAATGTACGATACTGTAACAATAGTTATACCACAACAGTGTACGATACTGTAACAATAGTTATACCGAAACCGTGTACTATACTGTAACACGAGTTATAACACAACAGTGTACCATACTGTAGCAATAGTTATACCACAACAATATATTATAATGTTACAATAGTTATACCACAACAGTGTACTGTACTGTTACAATAGTTATACAACAACAGTGTACTATACTGTTAAAATAGTTATACCACAACAGTGTACTATACTGTAACAATAGTAATACTATAACAGTGTACGATACAGTTACAATAGTTCTACCATAACAGTACACGATACTGTAACAATAGTTATACCACAACAGTGCACGAAACTGTAACAATAGTTATACAACAACAGTGTACTATACTGTTAAAATAGTTATACCACAACAGTGTACTATACTGTAACAATAGTTATACTATAACAGTGTACGATACAGTTACGATAGTTCTACCACAACAGTGTACTGTACTGTTACAATAGTTATACAACAACAGTGTACTATACTGTTAAAATAGTTATACCACAACAGTGTACTATACTGTAACAATAGTAATACTATAACAGTGTAC
The DNA here is from genome assembly GCA_031761405.1 of Serripes groenlandicus. Taxonomy (NCBI): domain Eukaryota; kingdom Metazoa; phylum Mollusca; class Bivalvia; order Cardiida; family Cardiidae; genus Serripes; species Serripes groenlandicus. The sequence goes on along the minus strand of JASEVX010000003.1, from coordinate 39,264,691 downwards.
GATACAGTTACAATAGTTCTATCATAACAGTGCACGATACTGTAACAACAGTTCTAGCACAACAGTGCACGAAACTGTAACAAAAGTTATACCACAACAGTGTACTATACTGTAACATAAGCACTACCACAACAGTGTAGGGTACTGTAACATAAGTTATATCACAACAGTGTACGATACTGTAACAATAGGTATACCACAACAGTGCACGATACTGTAACAATAGTTATAAAACAACAGTGCACGATACTGTAACAATAGTTATACCACAACATTGTACTATACTGTAACACTAGTTATACCACAACAGTGTACTATACTGTAACAATAGTTATACCACAACAGTGTACGATACTGTAACAATAGTTATACCACAACAGTGTACGATGCTGTAACAATAGTTATACCACAACAATGTACTATACTGTTACAATAGTTATACCACAACAGTGTACTAAACTGTAACACTAGGTATACCACAACAGTGTACTTTACTGTTACAATAGATATACCACAACAGTTTACGATACTGTAACAATAGTTATACCACGACAGTGTACGATACGGTAACAATAGTTATACCACAACAATGTACGATACTGTAATAATAGTTATACCACAACAGTGCACGATACTGTAAGACTAGTTATACCACAACAGTGCACGATACTGTAACAATAGTTATACCACAACAGTGTACGATACTGTAACAATAGTTATACCACAACAGTGTACGATACTGTAACAATAGTTATACCGCAACAGTATACGATACTTTAACAATAGTTATACCACAACAGTGTACTATACTGTAACAATAGTTATACCACAACAGTGTACGATACTGTAACACTAGTTATACCGCAACAGTATACGATACCTTAACAATAGTTATACCACAACAGTGTACGATACTGTAACAATAGTTATACCACATCAGTGTATGATACTGTAACAATAGTTATACCACAACAGTGTACGATAGTTAACAATAATTATACCACAACAGTGTATGATACTGTAACAATAGTTATACCACATCATTGTACGATACTGTAACAATAACTATATCACAAAAGTGTACGATACTGTAACAATAGTTTTATAACAACAGCGTACGATACTTTAACAATAGTTATACCACAACAGTGCACGATACTGTTTAAATAGTTATACCACAACAGTGTACGATACTGTAACAATAGTTATACCACAACAGTGCACGATACTGTAACAATAAGTATACCACAACAGTGCACTATACTTTAACAATAGTTATAACGCAACAGTGTAGGATACTTTAACAATAGTTATACCGCAACAGTATACGATACTTTTAATACAATAGTTATGCCACAACAGTGTACGATACTTTAACAATAGTTATACCACAACAGTGTACTATACTGTAACAACAGTTATACCGCAACAGTGTACGATACTGTTACACTCATTTAAACCTTAACTTTGCTTGCTCGTATATAGATTTGAGTACTGCTATATACAGGTCGGCTCAGATTGACCTTTGCGTCAGCCATTCAAATGGTCGCTTTATATCAATTCAAACTAGTTATAACCTATATAAATAAATGAGATATATAAGGTTTGATTGTCGAGTGTTCCGATTGTAAAGCACAGGCGTTTGTTGTATCGTTCTATTTCATTGGACCTAAACTGAGCACGTGCTCATAAGTATTTAAGTGTACAAGGCGGCAGTATTCAGATTCAATTAACGGACAGTGAAGTTTATTAGTATTTTGATGAGATTGCGATAGTAATTTTTAATTATGTTGATTTGTATATATTAATTCAACACGAATTCGTAAATACAACATACAATCTGCAGCAGACAGTTTTGAAACAAAATCTGAGAAAATATCTGGAAAATCTCTATAAATAAGAATATGATGATTGCATGAGTGAATTCTTCTCTTGCTCCAATGTGTTCGAACGTTGTATGATTGCAGACAGGTTAAAAAGAATCTCCGTGTGATAAAGGGGTCCGTGTATATACCGTCATTTCGTTTTTCGTTTTTTATTTTTACACAAGAAAAACGAAACCATTTTCTTTGTTTCGTTTTATTATTTGAAAAGATAAAAACGAAAAAGGATTCCGTATACCGTTTTTTCCATTTCAAACCACAAGAGCCAGTCTCGGTTAAAATCTAAAAATAGCATTTGACTATATATTGACAATGTACATTTCCTTTTCAACGGCCAATTATTCTGATCGCAATGGCTGTAATTAACCTTAAGATATTCACGTGGAATTATTATTTTCAAAGATGTTACAGACAAAGCAAGTTATGTACCAAATTTGATTAGAGTCAATGGAATTTTAACCGAGATATAGCTTTTGATGTAAAACTACTGTTCGTGGACATCACTGAGGTGACGTGAGGTCTGAGTAAAAACTCGTAAATCAGATGATTTTTATCATTTTCAAAAAGTGTCTTATAATTTTAATGCGCTGCTATCATAGGGGCAATTATTGCGCGGGTGCCTCAGCAACAGTGCATATATTGTTTGTGAAAAAAATGTCACTGGCAAGGGCGTACCGCCCATTACGCACCAGTCTGGTGCAATGGGCTTGCACATGCGCCGTATTAATCGTCTTGAGTAGTTTTTTATAATTAAAATGTAAATTCGTTCTCAACGCTTCTATATCGTACCGCCAAATAGTCCTTGTCTCAGAAACAACATAGGGTAACTTGTTTGGATATCAGCCGGAAAATTGATTTGATTTGTGATAGTTTGCGCAATAAAAAGAACTCTATGGCTAATTTTGCGGAACGGAACAGAACGAAACAAGTGATGGGGCACCAGACAGGGAATATCTGTTTCCATACTTATATATTGTACCTGCGTTTTAATCAACTGAAAAATGTCACGATTTCCACGCTGTCAACAGACGAAATCATACTGTTTGACTGACTGAATACAATCATCTCGCTGTATTACTCATCTACGGGTATCACTAAACAGAGTCTGGTAGAGTCTGGTAGAGTCTGGTCGTCAAATAGTCCATTATATCACTGTTTTGTTGTGTTTTTGTATTAAAATGAATAAAATAAAGTGCTATTGTATCATATAAATAAAAATAAAAAAGGTATTTGCCTATTTTAGTTCATTTTCGAGTGAATATAGAAATATTATATGCGTGAACACAGACACTGGTAGAGTCTGGTCATTATTAAGCAATAAATACAAAGTTTTATACGATTTTTAAGTTATAAAAAGTTTAATTTGATTTATATGTGTCATATTATATATTTATTTCCTATTTTATTTCAGCTGATAATCGGGAAAATAGTGGAAGATTGAGGATTTTTAACGATAACATTGTGTTTCGTAAATCAAAATGGCTGACGTGAAATTTTTGTTTATAATGCGGCCCCTATCGTACATCTTGAACCAGTAATACACAAAATTCTCTAATTGATTAGGTGTGATCAACAGATTAGTGTTATAATTACCAATATTTTAAATGTATGAAAACTACTTGATTGGAATAATTTTATGTTTTATATGTCATTAACATTAATTAAACCAAATGCTTAGAGAACTATATACTTACTTAAAAGTAATTCATATGAAATTGCAGGATAAATTGAGTTACATCGATCAGAGTAAATTAATTCTTTGTTCCGACGAAGAGTTTTCGACTTGTAAAGCCATTGACACATGTTTCCCACAAGCCACAAGAGTTCTTTGCGCGAAACATTTGAAGGATAATGCGGTAAATAAACCTAGTAAGTGTCTTCCTCAACCTGAGGTTAACCGCATTATTTGTAAACTCTTCGGTACTAATGGTATCTTAAGTGCTGAAACTGCAACCTCATTCACAGAAATGAACCAAGAAGTATCCAATACACATCCAAATTTGACATATTTAAAACGGATACTTACCAATTTGGAGAAGCATATATTTCTCCCCAAATTCAAACATCCCTGGCTACCACAACAATGGTTTAATAATGCAAATAAGTCATACAACCATGTTATCAAAAGGACGACAAACTGGGTAGTCCAGAAATTGCCCGACATGATAGAAAAGTTACAATAACTTGAACAGTGTCAAACTCTAGATGTGAGAGGCGCATTGCACGAATTTGGGTAAATATTGTTTGACGACACAAGCGTCGGTGCTACATGTTTCTCATGCTACATGGACACAGTTAATCCTGACCAGAGATCAAGGCGATTTATGAAATTATTATTTTTCAAAAAAAAATCCTCTATATCTGTCTAAAATGTTAACGCTAGGACAAGGTTTAAATTTGAGTACTGGTTATGTCACCAGGAAGCAGACATAAATAAGTGGAAAATATAAACCAAAAACAATGAATAAAAATTCAAAAAAATGGAGCTCTGTGTAGGGTCTTTTTTGTTAACCTAAAATGAGATCACGTCACCAATTAGAAACGAATTGAATCAAACACACCTTAATCTTGAGGATACAAAATAAACCAGCATACATCTGTTAGAGATTCGGGTTGAGACAAATGTGTTAAGGGAGAATTCCTGGTTTGTCCTTTGCGTATCACTCGATTTAATAGCGAGCTGGCAGGGGAAGGGCTCTATATTGACTTATAGGTTTCGCGGGTAATGTTGGCCCCGGGTTCACATGTCGGCAATGTCTGCATGCTAAACAAGCGCTGCGAGCCCCCTAAGCTAGCACGCTCAGCAGTGGTGCAGACACGGCCGGTAGCTGGGTGCTGCTGCTCGGCCATGCTTTGAATCTCTATCAAATGAATGTACATAGAACCAAAATCATAGAATAACACATCCAAAACATGGAGCTCTGTGTAGGGTCTTTTACGGCTCTATTTTGGTAATCTAAAATGGAAAACATAGAATAAATTCCCAAAATGATATAATATAGATCCAAACATTAAATTTTAGGCCATGAGAGAGTTCATACACGTGGTGTGGCCTGGATACAATATTTCGCAAAATGTATTTTATGAACTATATCAGGATATATATTTATTTTTCAAGTTAAAATATTTTTGCATATTTAAAAAAAAAATGCAAATATGGTTTAGTTTGATTCTACTTTTTGCGGAATAAAGTAACTACACAGTCTCTTTAATTTCATATGAATTACTTTTAAGTAAGTATATATATTAAGCTCTCTAAGTTTTTGGTTTAATTAACGTTAATGACATTTCAAACATAGTAGTTTTCATACATTTAATATCTCGGTATTGTTATAATATAATCATAACACTAATCTGTTGATCACACCTAATCAATTAGTTGACGCATAATAGAGAGAGAATTTTGTGTATTACTCGTTCAGGATGTGCGATATTGCCGCATTATAAACAGAAATTTCACGTCAGCCATTTTGATTTACGAAACACAATGTTATCGTTAAAAATCCTCAATCTTCCACTATTTTCCCGATTATCAGCTGAAATAATATAAGAAATAAATATATAATATAACACATATAAATCAAATTAAACTTTTTATAACTTAAAAATCGTATAAAACTTTGTATTTATTGCTTAATAATAACCAGACTCTACCAGGGTATAAAACTATTTCATCAATTGTTTTTTCTTTGTAATCTATAAGTCTCTTTAGTTTTGCGTTAAGGCTTTCACTGGCATTATTCGTTACTCCGGAATATGGATTGTACATGTCATATTTTTCTAAAATCCATCGACCAGAATATTCAGTAATTGTTTTATATAAATTATCATCAAAATATGTTACAAAAGCTTCACTCCATTTAAGTCTCATTTCATTAAGTTCTAGTTCAAAATTTTCAATTGTTTCACACTGTAATAACCTTCTAATGTTCATTTCATAACTCTTTTTGTCATCGCTGCCACCACCATGTTTAGAAACCCAAAATTTAATATCTGTAAATATATGATTCCAGCATATCAGTAACTTAGAATTCAGCAAAGTGTTTTTAAAAGCGTTCATTATTCCGGTTTCTCTATCTGTAACTATACACACTTTTTTATCTGATAATCTTGGAATTTTACTCTTGATCGCGTTTATAAACGATTCATGACTGGCTTGGAATTTTCTCTCGTGTAACATGAAGGCAATAGGAATAATCGGTCTTTCTTTAAACATCGGATGTTGACACACGAGCGTAGAAACATAAAAGTCACCTAAATTAAAAGTAGTGTCATAATAAAATTCAACATTAACATCTTTTAACTGTAACAATCGGTTTACTTCGTCAAATAGTTCATTGTTCCCAACATAAACTTCTAAATCTGGGGTGGTTTTGATGCAGTGTATGTAATCGTCCAATTGGGAAACTAGCACGTGTAAACTGTATAATGCATCATGGGAAATTTTTTTCTGCGCTCTCATTTTCGATTGTACATTACTTATTTGTCGTTCGTTTCTTGGGACACCTATGCCTTTCAGTTTTGTATCTGGGGACGATTCTGTTTTAAGTTTGTCATTAAGGGCTTTCGGATTATCGGCCAGTCCAACGTCTTTTATTACTTTTAATACTGATGGCTTTGTTCTTTTATGTTGTCTTGAGTTTCGTTTTCGGTTCCCGTGACACAAACCTTGATAAAGTTCACTTTCACCGTAATACACAATTAAAGTACGTCCATTATAGTCTGTATCTTTGAATCTAAACACCTGTCTTTTAAAATTTTGATTCACTTGGCCCTGATTGTTGATTATAAAAAACATTTTTTCTATGGCCTTTCCTTCGGATATAAACGCTTTTTTACCATAATTTCTCCACGTGTATCCGTCTGCGCGCCAATCGTCTTTTTTAGAAGGATCTTCGGAATCACTATAAATATAAATTGTATTACTAGAAGGTCTGTAAGGGGGCTCGGTTGTGGTACTGTCTGGTAGATTTTGGTTTAAAATATCGCCCGCTTCACCGTGTGTAATAACTCTGTCTGTTTTCATAAACATTGGACATTCGGGACCGCCACCTACTAATATCTGTAAATCTGTATTTAATATAAATTTCTCTGCTGTTTCAATTAATCGGACGTGATGCGGAGTGTGTGTTCGTCTGGTAAATGTAGGTGTTCGTATGGTAAGTCTTGATGTAGGTTTGGTAGGCACTGGTGTTGGTCTGGTGGGAGTGTTTGTTCGTCTAATAGGCGATTGTACAGGTGTAGGTCTGGGTCTAGTAGGCGATTGTACAGGTGTAGGTCTGGGTCTAGTAGGCGATTGTATAGGTGTAGGTCTAGTAGGCGTTTGTACAGGTGAAGGTCTGATAGGCGCTTGTACAGGTGAAGATCTGATAGGCGCTTGTACAGGTGAAGGTCTGATAGGCGATTGTACAGGTGAAGATCTGATAGGCGCTTGTACAGGTGAAGGTCTGATAGGCGATTGTACAGGTGTAGGTCTAGTAGGCGCTTGTACAGGTGAAGGTCTGATAGGCGATTGTACCGGTGTAGGTCTAGTAGGCGCTTGTACAGGTGAAAGTTTGGTCGGAGTGGGTGTTGGTGTATGTCGCCGTACTGCAGCTTCAATGGATGATGTTAACGTCTGGGTGCCGTCGTAGCTCAGGTGGAGTCCATCTTTACTCAACAAGTTTCGTTTGGCTCCAAACATGGTGAAGAAGTCAGTATGTTGAATAACCTGTATCCAAGAAACCTTTTTCGACAGTTCATGGATGTTGTAGTTTACGATTCCTGCTTCTTCGTTCCAACGCTCTAGGTAATTTAGTCTCAGCTGGCTACCAGGGAAGAGATTCTGTGCTCTCGGTAAGACTTCCGAAATAACAACAGTGCAGCTTGGTGATGCTTGACGGATTTCATAGCACAAAGACTCTATGTCATTAACTACAGCTTCTGGAGACTTCGAAGTTATGTCATTCGCACCAACCATAATAACAACTACCTACAAATTAAAGAATAATTGTTACTTATGGTCAATCTCACATTTAATTTGGAACACATGGAATATAGAGGGAAAATGCAGACCAGTATTGAAATTGGCACCGCTTAAGTCGACTGAAAGCAGATCGAAGTGCGAAATCGGACGGACAATGCAGACAAATGGAATATAGAGGAAAAACGCAGACCAGTATCGACAAAACGCAGACCGCCAATCAGAAACAGTTATTCATTGGGGGTGTGTCTCAAATATTTTGGGGTCTGCTATTTCTAAATATAGAATATCTGCTCGATTGTAAACGGACGGAAAATGCAGACAAAATGGAATATAGAGTGAAAATGCAGACCAGTATTGACAAAACGCAGACCGCCAATCAGAAACAGTTATTTATTGGAGGTGTGTCTCAAATATTTTGATTAAAACATGGCTGTTCTTAATTAGATGTTTGATATAGAAACATTGCAAGAAATGGAGAAATTATCTGCAGTATTACATTTCTTACATTTTTTTTTTTTTTTACATATCATGTTTCATTTAAAGTCACGGACAATGTTTATATATTAACTTTTTTCCCAATTATCAATAAAAAAAATGTATGATATGAAAAAGAGGAATTACTTCAATAGTTCGTAAATGCAGGTAAAACTAAAAAAATGAAATTTTAAAATACAATTCTTGAAATTTATTGGCGTTATAACTTTTCGAAATATAGTATCTCTTCTACAGACAGCCAATTAAATTCAATATAATCCTGTTAAATCATATACAGGTAATATCGATTGAAAGCAGATCGAAGTGCGAAATCGGACGGACTATGCAGACAAATGAAATATAGAGGGAAAACGCAGACCAGTATTGACAAAAAGCAGACCGCCAAGTATTGGGGGTGTGTCTCTAGATCTGCCATTTCTAAATATAGAATATCTGCTCGATTGTAAACGGACGGAAAATGCAGACAAATGGAATATAGAGTGAAAATGCAGACCAGTATTGACAAAACGCAGACCGCCAATCAGAAACAGTTATTTATTGGAGGTGTGTCTCAAATATTTTGATTAAAACATGGCTGTTCTTAATTAGATGTTTGATATAGAAACATTGCAAGAAATGGAGAAATTATCTGAAGTATTATATTTCTTACATTTTTTTTACATATCATGTTTCATTTAAAGTCACGGACAATGTTTATATATTAACTTTTTTCCCAATTATCAATAAAAAAATGTATGATATGTGTCACAAGGAGAGAAAAACATGCAGCCAGTCCGGGGCTCGAACCCGGGACCTCTCGCTTTCAGGGCAAGTACTCTACCGACTGAGCTAACCGGGCCGCTTACATGAAGTCCCTCCAACTGTGTACAAGTTCAGACCGTGACATACACCCCTGGTTAACTGGAAATTCGTCCTCGAATTTCGGAATTCCAGTGCCAAGGATGTCATAAATCGCACTGCAAGCGCTATTAGACTGACCAAGCAGTGCTGTCACGGTCCCTTATTGGGCGCCAATGTCACAAGGACAGAAAAACATGCAGCCAGTCCGGGGCTCGAACCCGGGACTTCTCGCTTTCAGGGCAAGTACTCTACCGACTGAGCTAACCGGGCCGCTTACATGAAGTCTCTCCAACTGTGTACAAGTTCAGACCGTGACATATGAAAAAGAGGAATTACTTCAATAGTTCGTAAATGCAGGTAAAACTAAAAAAATGAAATTTTAAAATACAATTCTTGAAATTTATTGGCGTTATAACTTTTCGAAATATAGTATCTCTTCTACAGACAGCCAATTAAATTCAATATAATCCTGTTAAATCATATACAGGTAATATCGATTGAAAGCAGATCGAAGTGCGAAATCGGACGGACTATGCAGACAAATGAAATATAGAGGGAAAACGCAGACCAGTATTGACAAAAAGCAGACCGCCAAGTATTGGGGGTGTGTCTCAAGTATCTTAATTGGCTATCTGCCATTTCTAAATATAGAATATCTGCTCGATTGTAAACGGACGGAAAATGCAGACAAATGGAATATAGAGTGAAAATGCAGACCAGTATTGACAAAACGCAGACCGCCAATCAGAAACAGTTATTTATTGGGGGTGGCAAGTATTGGGGGTGTGTCTCAAATATCTTCATTTGGGGTCTGCTATTTCTAAATATAGAATATCTGCTCGATTGAAATCGTGCGAAATTGGACTATGCAGACAAATGGAATATAGAGGGAAAACGCAGACCAATATTGAAAAAGGCAGACTGCCAATCGATACAGTTATATATTGAGGGTGTGTCTCAAATATCTTGATGTTTCGGTCATTAACCCTTTCCCACATGCAGACGCATTTTGACACAATAGCAATGTTTTGAAAACATTGTGAACAAATGTAAACGGTTAAACAACTACAAAGTTATTTGGAATAGGATACATTGAAATAGAAACATTGCAAGAGATGAAGAAATTAACTGCAATTTTTACATTTCCTCTAATATTTCTTCTCAAAGTATCAATACTCAGATATAGTCACGGAAAATTTCACATATAAACTCAACTATTTCCCCCATGAGTCGGAATGGTACAAGAAGAATTGGAAGAAAGAAATCATAACTTCAATATATATATATATCAGGTAAAACAGGTAAAAACCAAACGTGAGAGCAAAATCAGTGTATAATTTTCAAAATACGATACTACAATTTGATTGGATGTCTGCCTATTCTTAATTAAATATCAGCTCTATCGAAAACATATTGATGTGTAAGGCCAGATTCTTGATTGTGATTGGTGATCTGCCTTTTCTAAATATAGTATCACATAGCATGCAGACTGCAATAGTTGAATAACGCAGACGGTCAATCAAGAAAAGGGAGATAACAATCAAATTCGTTGAAGGCAATTTCATGAGGAAACATTGCTGGAAAAGGAGGATTTTTACATCCCTGCATTATTTATTCTTTAATATAATTATTCAGTCGTAGATGTAGATTGTCACGAACAATGTTTATGATATCTATTTATTAATACACAATGTTAAAAGGAAATATTGCATGAAAAGGAGGAATTACTGCAATTTTTATATTTCTGGTATTTCTGGCATTAGTTCTTCTGTAATTTAATTATTCAGTTGTATTCATGGTAAATGTTAAAATATCATAGATTTTCACATATTTGGTAGATTTGTATGAACAATTTAGTACTCACCGAAAAGTATGGCACAACATCATAGAGAACATCTTCAGTTAAAAACTGACGAATTCGATAGCCAGGATAGGCAAACACACTATAACTGTCCTTAGGTAAATATTCCGACAAGTACTTGGTCTGACTGTGACCTATGACAACTGCCATATTTATATTTAACAAAAAGGTTAATGAACACAAGACACAAACGGTCAGATTTCGAGTATAAGTTCTTTTTAATATTTGCAAGTTACAGTCACAATAACACTTTTATATATATAATCCAAATGTTATCAAAGTATTAAAACAATATGGTAAACTATCATTCAAACACAGTTTGTAGAAATGGGCAGATTGGACATCCAAATGCTGATACATATAGACATTTGGTACAATGTTTTTTTCAGTTTGCATAAGTGTGGAAAATAAAACATCTTCAAAGACATAAACAGCTTTTATCATCAGTAATCAGATTTTAATTAAAGAAAATTTAAATATGGGTAATCATGATTGGCCTTAATTAGTACAAATTAAATATACTTTGTTATTCAAACAATCGAATTAAGGACAAAAACATCTGACCGAAAACCGCGATGTCTTAATCAAAGGTATTTGAGACACACCCCCAATAAATAACGGCTTCTGATTGGCAGTCTGCGTTTTCCAATACCCGTCTGCGTTTTCCCTCTATATCCCATTTGTCTGCGTCTTCCGTCTGCGTTTTAATCTGTCCCCGTGTTCACGCATATAATATTTCTATATTCACTCGAAAATGAACTGAAATAGGCAAATACATTTTTATTTTTATTTATATGATACAATAACACGTTATTTCATTCATTTCAATACAAAAACATAACAAAACAGTGATAAAATGGAATATTTGACGACCAGACTCTACCGGACTCTACCAGACTCTGTTTAGTGACACCGCTCATCTACCAGACTCTGTTTAGTGACACCGCTCATCTACCAGTAACTACTGGAATGATTGATTGACTGAATATAGTAATGTCGTTGTAATACCCATCAACCACTACTGGAATGATTGACTGACTGAATACAGTCATGTCGTTGTAATACCCATCTACCAGTAACTGCTGGAATGATTGACTGTAACTACTGGAATGATTGATTGACTGAATATAGTAATGTCGTTGTAATACCCATCAACCACTACTGGAATGATTGACTGACTGAATACAGTCATGTCGTTGTAATACCCATCTACCAGTAACTGCTGGAATGATTGACTGACTAAATACAATCATCTTGTTGTAATACCCATCTACCAGTAACTGCTGGAATGATTGACTGACTGAATACAGTCATGTTGTTGTAATACCCATCTACCAGTAACTACTGGAATGATTGACTGACTGAATACAGTCATGTCGTTGTAATACCCATCTGCCAGTAACTGCTGGAATGATTGACTGACTGAATACAGTCATTTTGTTTTAATACCCATCTATCAGTAACTACTGGAATGATTGATTGACTGAATACAGTCATGTCGTTGTAATACCCATCTACCAGTAACTGCTGGAATGATTGACTGACTAAATACAGTCATCTTGTTGTAATACCCATCTACCAGTAACTACTGGAATGATTGACTGACTGAATACAGTCATGTAGTTGTAATACCCATCTACCAGTAACTACTGGAATGATTGACTGACTGAATACAGTCATGTCGTTGTAATACCCATCTACCAGTAACTACTGGAATGATTGACTGACTGAATACAGTCATGTCGTTGTAATACCCATCTACCAGTAACTACTGGAATGATTGACTGACTGAATACAGTCATGTCGTTGTAATACCCATCTACTAGTAACTACTGGAATGATTGACTGACTGAATACAGTCATGTCATTGTAATACCCATCTACTAGTAACTACTGGAATGATTGACTGACTGAATACAGTCATCTCGTTGTAATACCCATCTACCAGTAACTACTGGAATGATTGACTGACTAAATGCAGTCATCTCATTGTAATACCCATCTACTAGTAACTACTGGAATGATTGACTGACTAAATGCAGTCATCTCGTTGTAATACCCATCTACTAGTAACTACTGGAATGATTTACTGACTAAATACAATCATCTTGTTGTAATACCCATCTACCAGTAACTACTGGAATGATTGACTGACTGAATACAGTCATGTCGTTGTAATACCCATCTATCAGTAACTACTGGAATGATTGACTGACTGAATACAGTCATGTTGTTGTAATACCCATCTACCAGTAACTACTGGAATGATTGACTGACTGAATACAGTCATGTCGTTGTAATACCCGGGAGACACTCAAAATCCCCATGGTTAAAAATTTGCATAGTACTCAAAATCCCCATGGTTCAAAATTGGTATAGTACTCAAAATCCCCATGGCTAAAATGAAAGGGTATTCAAAATCCCCACGGCCAAAATGATGAGTTCAAAATCTCCATGGAGAATCGCTGTGTTTATTTTGTTTTTCACAGCCAATCATTTAAATCATCATACCGCTAAATTAGTTTTTACCCATCTACCAGGAATGGCTTGAATGTTTGATTGACTGAATAGTCATATCGTTGTAATACACATCTACCAGTTAATTACTGCTGGATGTTTGACTTACTGTGTAAACAGTCATATCTCCTTTTGCCACAATGTTTTTAAAAGAAGTTTGCTGTAGATACATCAAAATGTGTCTATATGTTGGACAATTTTAAGAACTTTGTTTCACCTAAGCTTTTTTAAAAATTGTCAAATTTTGTAATTATTAATACATGTATACCTAGTTACTTTCCAGACTCTCTTTCATGGCAATCAGGGTTAGGGGACAGATGCGTCAGATACTGTGTACATTTAATAGTAATTTACACCAGGCAAAGTCTTTATATGAGTGAAATAAATAATTATAGCCGCATAAAAAGTATCAAATGAACTATCAATGCATGTTATGCAAACAAATAGGTAGCATTTTGTCTTTTGAACACTGAAAAAATACTTTTTCTCGAATCTTTTAATTTCAATATTCTTAGTTAAAAACTTACAAGGTAAAATAGTTCTATAATAATTCAGTGAATATAAAAACAACAACATTGAGTATAAATCACAAATGATCACATAAAAAACCGATAAACATCCATGTAGATATGACCAAAAGATACTGGCAAGAGGTTAATATGGGACAATCATATTTGCATCCTCAAACTAAATTATCTGCCTTCAAAAAGGCTTTGCTTTGACCTACTCAAATTAACAGGTTCTGTGCTTCCCATCTTCCAGTCACTGCTGGAATGATTGACTGACTGAATAGTCATCTAGTTGTAATACCCATCTACCAGTCACTGCTGGAATGATTGACTGACTGAATAGTCATCTAGTTGTAATACCCATCTACCAGTCACTGCTGGAATGATTGACTGACTAAATAGTCATCTAGTTGTAATACTCATCCACCAGTTACTGCTGGAATGTTTGACTGACTGAATACAGTCATCTCGTTGTAATACCCATCTACCAGTATCTGCTGGAATGATTGACTGACTGAATAGAGTAATCTCGCTGTAATACCTATCTACCAGTCACTGCCAGAATACAGTCATCAAGTTGTAATACCCATCTACCAGATACTGCTGGAATGATTGATTGACTGAAAACAGTCATCTCGTTGTAATACCCATCTACCAGTAACTGCTGGAATGATTGACTGACTGAATAGTCATATCGTTGTAATACACATCTACCAGTTACTGCTGGATGTTTGACTGACTATCTTCTTTTGCCACAATGTTTTTAAAAGAAGTTTGCTGTAAATGCAAACAAAAATGTGTCTATATGTGGAAAAATGTTAAGAACTTTGTTTCACCTAATTTTTTTAAAATTAATATAACTACATGTTAAGGAAAGGATGCATCGCTGATAACTGATTACGCTGATAACAAGCAGCTTCTATTTTTCTCACAATGTTTTCCAACGCTGTCTGCTACATCTGCATTTGAAGCTATAAATACGTGGTTTGAGAATTATTTATTTTTCTTTTAAATAAGTTTGAAAAGAAGAGAAAAATGTAAGGAAAGGAGCATTGTCGATAAGGACAAGTTTTCCTTTTCTAACAATTTTTTCAAAGGCTGTTTTTTTTTTATTTATCTGCAACAAAAGTCAGTAACGACAGGAAAATTAGAATTTTACTGAATAAAAGAATACAAACTAACCGAAATTTGTTCGATTATAAATTTGAAAGCAGCAGACGACTTTCAAAATGTTTGTCATCGCCATTGCATGAGGCATATTACTTGTGATTGCTTTAATTTCTAATGGTGATCGCGATGTCGGATTCCAACGCGATGCTAGGCCTTGGACCCCATATATCGCGATATAGTGGAACTCCAGTGTAGTTACATTGGATAATTCGCGAGAGGATAAAACTCAATATCCAGTAGAACGCAATGCCGACTTAGCTCCCGTTGCAAACTTGTAAAAAGAGCCTTTCAAGACTCCCTTTCATGACAATCGGGGTTAGGGGACAGATGCGTCAGATACTGTGTAAATTTAATAGTAATTTACACCAGGCAAAGTCTTAATACATGTATGAGTGAAATAAATTATTATAGCCGCATAAAAAGTATCAAATGAATTATCAATGCATGTTTCCCAGCTCAATTATGCAAACAAATATGTTGCATTTTGTCTTTTGAAAATCCATCCTTCTATAATAATTCAGTGAATATAAAAACAACAACATTGAGTATAAATCACAAATTATCACATAAAAAACGATAAACATCCATGTAGATATGACCATAAGATACTGGCAAGAGGTTAATATGGGACAATCATATTTGCATCCTCAAACTGACTTATCTGCCTTCAAAAAGGCTTTGCTTTTACCTACTCAAATTAACAGGTTCTCTGCTTCCATTTTTAAATATTCTATGAATCTTGTTTCACCTCTTTCCCACATGCAGATGCATTTTTAGCAGACGACTTTTGCAAACATTGTGGCAAAAGGAAAAATTTGTAATTGAAAGCAATTTCTCACATTCTTTTCGACTGCATTCAAAATTACACTTTCATTTATAGAGATTTTTCCTATCTTCGCCAAAATGTTACATTAAAGTCGTCTGCTAATTTGTTGTATGGGGGAAAGGGCTAGTGATAAAAAAATCATTTCTCACACTCACAATGCTTTCTTTCAGATGGATTTGCAGCAGTCTACTTTTGAAAACATAGTTGCAAAGGGAGAAATTGCTGATTATGACCAATTTCTCCTTTTGGTACAATGTCTTCGACGTTTATTAAATGAAAATACTTTTATTTACAGAGATGTCCCCTATTTCTGCTTAGATGTTTTCAAAGTTTTTTGTATGTGAGATAGGAGCGTTAATTTCTTTTAGTTTTCACTTTCTAAATTGTGTGTTGGATACAACATCCCAATGATTTTAAGAAATATTAAATAATAGTATCTGCCGTCACAACCTAAAATACATTTTTTCAGTACTAACTCTGTTTTAAATGCTATAAACTGAAATAATCTGAAGAGAAGAAAATGAAAGAAAATGAATAAAAAAATATATTTCAATAGCATAAAAAGACACTGAAAAACTAGAAAAGTTTCTTTGTATGGTGTTTATGCACATTCAAAAAGTTTTCAGCTATATCAAAGCATTTCCTGGGTAAGTTACCAGTACTTCTTGTGGAGTGAGTCAGTCATAATGCAAACTTTGCAATTCTAAGTGTAAAGGAGGGGGACCAGTACTACCATTTTAAAGTTTTTGGTATTATTCTGTAAGGGATCGAACCTTTAACCTCCAGGCACTAGAGTTGGGTGCTTTACCACTACATCATCGAGGTGGTCACATTGATGAGGTGAAAATTTAAAAATGTCTCCTGTTTGCAAAAATGTTAAATTAACTGCTGCAGCAACATCAAAGTTCCATCAGGGTAAAGTTATGGTTCTGAGTATTATAAACAACAACCTTTTCATAATTATTTAACAAGTTAATGAAAAAACAAGGAAATACTGATCGATTGATTGATAGATAATCTACTGGCAAACATGATTTCATCAAAAAATTGAACATGTGACTAGCATTATTCATCTTCTACCAATGGGCTGAATGTCTCAGTGGGAGGCAGTCAGTTGCACTGGAACAATGTTATATGGAGTCTTGTGCAATATGTATTGTTTGATATTTTTGCCGCTTTTCACACTTTTTCAATTATATCACAGTGGTTCCTTGGCAAGTTACCAGTACTGCTGGTCCATTTATCCCGACACCAGTCAGTCAATTGCTATGCTAACCCCGCAACCCTGAGTGACAAGGAGGGCAACCATTACTACTCATATAGACGCTTTCTGACGCCTCTGCAGCAGACGGCTTTTTGAAAACATAGTGACAAAAGGAGGAATTGCACAGAACGTGCAATTTCTCCTTTATGCCACAATGTTTTCCACTTTTTGCCATGGGTTATCCATTCAATTATGGAGATTTTCTATGTTTTGACAAAATACGTTCAAAGTCGTCTGCTGCAGAATTGTCGTATGAGGGAAAGGGTTAAAGTATGTGGTATGATCCCTAGTGCAAGAGAGTCAGGAAACGAATGATTACTGTTATATAACTGAAATATTGTTGAAAACGACTTTGAGCTCCAGTCAAAATTTATAGTTTAATAAAAGTAGCGGTGTTTCAGTCGCTATCGCTATAAATGTTCTTTGTTTTGTATGTCATTTCATATCATCAGGGCATCTGATAACAACCTATGTGATTTAGTTCTCACTAGGAAATTATTATTTTTCTCATTCCTGTAGATTTCTAAAGAGTCTTCATAGTATATGTATATGCAATATAATGAATTCATACAACTTGCAAGGTAGCTTAACACTTTCCCACATACAACAAATATTCAGTAGCCGACTTTGGATGCACCTGGCACAAACTATGACAAATCTTTTCAAATGTTTTATTATTGAATAAACTTGAAAACATTGTGGCAAAAGGAGGAATTGCTCATTATGAGCAATTTATCCTTAAGCTCCATACAATGTTTTCAAAAGGCGTCTGCTGCAGGCATCAAAAAGCGTCTGAATATGGGAAAGGGTTAAATAATAAAAATATTGTGTAAAAATATGGCCAAATTAAATTAAAATCCTAAAACACAACTTTCATCAATCTAACAGATTATCCGTCTCCGCATTAATGCTGTTATCGATGACGGTCTCAGTGACGATACTACCCGCTGTCAATTGTCTTAAAACAAGTCTCTTATATACACCATTCTTCAACAGCAATTGATCATGTGTTCCCTGTTCCGCTATAACACCTTTATCAATCACAACAACCTGAAATTAAAAAGGGTTTAGAAAAAGGAAAAAAAATATGAAAGATATATACATGTACATGTATATGCCTATAACACTTTTCTACATAAAGATGCATCTGCAGCAGACGACCTTTTAAAAATGTGGCATTCAAAAAAAGAAATTGCTCATAGCAATCAATTTCTCCTTTTGCAAACAGTTTTCAACTGCTTAACTTTTATTTATATG
The DNA here is from genome assembly GCA_031761405.1 of Serripes groenlandicus. Classification (NCBI taxonomy): domain Eukaryota; kingdom Metazoa; phylum Mollusca; class Bivalvia; order Cardiida; family Cardiidae; genus Serripes; species Serripes groenlandicus. The sequence continues at coordinate 39,246,104 of JASEVX010000003.1, read as the reverse complement.
TTGTTCAAGTTGTCTGCTGTAATTGTGTTGTATGTGGGAAAGAGTTAATAGATTATTAAATGGAAACTGGTAAAATAATATGTTTTGTGTAACTTCTTTGAACTGCTCAAAAAAAATATTTTGGAATATTTGCACCCTTAACGATAATAAAAACTTGACTTTTAGCCATCCTCAAAATACAAGTAGTTTTAGTTCAACAATACATGTGTACATGTAGCTGGAAATTTAGAGTCATCTGTATAGAAAATATTCGAGGGAAAAAATAGAAAGTTTTTTATACAAGTTGAACAAGAGCGCCGCAAGCAAACGGCAACGCTTGTCAACTTTTTTTTAAGTATGGACATGCACATTATTCTGGAACATGTGGACCAAGTTTCATTTGAAAACGTTCTAACGTTTTTTGAGTTAAGGTTGAAGTTTTGTGACAACGACAAGGGTATCACAATATCCCGAAAGGCTGCAAATGGATCAAAATATTTCTCCTTTAGCCACAGTGTTTCTAAAGGTTGTCTGCTCCATAAGGTTTCAGGTGTTTGTCTGTAATGGGGTAATGGATTAAATAACTAATCAAACAAACTCACCTTAGAAGCATTTCTCACTGTTGACAGCCTGTGAGCGATAACGAGTACTGTTCTGCCCTTCATGGCCCGGTCTATGGCTTCCTGCACCAGATGTTCTGATTCGGCGTCCAGTGCACTTGTTGCCTGGAAAACAGAAACATGTTGTATTAACTTTTTCCCACATACAACAAATCTGAAGCAGATGACTTGCAAAACATCAAGGCAAAAAGATGGAAAATCACTATCAATTTAAGTTAAATGTCTTAATTGCTCAAGTTGTCAAAATGAGTAACTTGTCTTTTCTCACTGTGTTTTCCACTGCAAATTTGTCAAATGTATGAAATGTTTACCCCCCCTTTCCCATGTAGAACAAATCTGCATCAGACAACTTTGAAATGTCTAGGCAAACACATGCAAAATCTTGTTCTGAGCAATCGCCACTTTTATCCCAATATTTTAACAAGTTGTCTGTTGCAGATTCTTTAACCCTTTCCGACATATGGACTTTTTTCGATGCCTCTGCAGCAGCAACTTTTAAAAAGAATGTGGCAAAAGGAGAAAATGCTCATAATGAGTAATTTCACTTTTGCAACAATATCTTCAACTCTTTTAAATTATTATACTTTCATTGATAGGGATTGGTCACTTGTTTGCCTTGATGTATTTAATGTTGTCTCAGGGACTGCAGATTTGTTGCAGGTTGGAAATGGTTGAAACCGGTCTGCATAGTCAGAAAGGGTTAAATCTACATCTCACCTCATCTAACAGTAGAATGACTGGGTTCATAATTAGAGCCCTTGCGATGGCTATTCTCTGTTTTTGACCCCCAGACAAACGAACACCCCGCTCCCCAACCAAGGTATCGTATCCTTCTTCAAACCCGGAGATAAATTCATGAGCATTGGCCTCTTTAGATACTGCAATCACCTAAAATAGAAAACAGTAGAACCAAAGGTAAATTTTAGAAAACTTTTACAGTGAAACAAGACGGTTAGAAGGAATTTTAATTCTGCATGATCAAAGTAAATCAATGCTGGCTTTAGCAGTGGCATCAGAATAAATCAGTATCTGAGAATGTCTAATTTGGGTTTAACAACAGTAAATTCAAACTTGTCTAAGACAGCCATACAGGTTACAGTCAAATGACGGCTGAAGACATATGGCTGTTTAATGCAAAGTGTAATTTTGTTAACCTTCAACCGGCTGCTTAATACATAGATCTGATATGCATATTAGATGCATTTTTTTAGCCAATCAAAACAAATTGACATGTTCAGTCCGACACACTTGATTCCTTACACGGTTTATGCATCACATACAAAAGTCATTTGATGCATGAGAACAGAGTAGTTTGTAAGGATTTTAAAATTGTTGGTTTGTTTTTGATGCATGATCATGAGCGTGGCTTAAAATACCATTTCTGGTCTATGTTTACAAGTAGACTGCTTAACAGATATGACCGATAATGTAATGTTGCCTGTACTTCAGTTATATCAGTGCAATAGAGCATTTTAATCATGATCTTCGGGTGACAGAATCTACTTGACTATGAACTATGCTTTGTACATGGGCAGTTTTATCATAATCCTTCTAGTAGACTGCGTAACAGCGATGATGTCTAACACCACATTGCCTATATTTCAGTTATATCAACACAACAGAACATTCATCCTTGATCTCTGGGTGACAGACCATACAAGGCTAGGAAGTATGCCTTGCACATGGGCACTCTACTATGACCCTGCAAGTAGACTGCATAACAGTCTTTATGGCTAACACCAGGTTGCCTATATTTTTGTAATATCACCTCAACAGAACATTTATTTATGATCTCTGGGTGACAGACTGTACAGGCTAGGAAACATGCCTTACACAATGGCACTCCACTATGACCCTGCAAGTAGACGGCGTAACAGAGATACGCTCAAATACAAGGGCAAGGTTGCCTGTACTTTAGTTACATCAAAGCAACAGAGCATTCATTCATTATCTAAAGGTTTTTTTTACCAATACTAGGCTAGGAAAAGGTTACCATGAGTAACAGTAAGCCATTACATTTCTAAGCATGTAAGCTACTGGAGCAATGCTTATAAAACCTACCTCTTCTAAAGTTGCATTTTTCCCGTAAGCAATGTTGTCCTTTATTGAACAAGCAAACAGTGTGGGCTCTTGGCTCACCATGGATATCTTCTGGCGGAACCATTGGGGGTCAAGGTCACGTAGCTTACTTCCTCCTGAAAATAAAAACATTCTTGTTGGTCTTTGATAGAGACAAAACCTTTGAAAACATTGTGAAAAAAGCAGATATGAATGAGCAATTGCTATTTACTCCACAATGATTTTACTCTCTATCATAATAATCCATTGCCCCACATTTTGACACATATGCAGCATATTTTGAAAACATTGTGGCAAAAGAAAAACTTGCTCATATGAGTCATTTTAGCCTTTAGCAAAAATGTTTTAAACTCTATCCAAAGATGAAACCTTCATGTTAAAACATTTCCGTATATGTTTTCAAAGACATCTGCTGCAGATTTGCAGTATGAGGTAACGGGTTTAACGTGCGAGTTACATATGTTCACTTTCTACCTCAAATGGTGTAAAGCAGTTGCCAATAATAATATCATTTAACTCCAACATGAAGGAGAAGCATTTTCATTGAGTTGATAGCTTCTGTTAAACTGACCATTTTATAAAGAATCTTAATTTTAACCCTTTCCCTCATATAGACGCTTTCTGACGCCTCTGCAGCAGACGGCTTTTTGAAAACATAGTGACATTTCTCCTTTTGACACAATGTTTTCCTCTTTTTGCCATAGGTTATCCATTCAATTATGGAGATTTTCTATGTTTTGACAAAATACGTTCAAAATCGTCTGCAGCAGAATTGTCGTATGAGGGAAAGGGTTAAGGGACATGAATAAAATTGTATTTAACATTAATTTCGTTTTTTTGGGTCATGGACAATTACTATTAATTCAACAAGTTGTACGGTACATATAAAGTAAAAAGTAATAAATACAACATGTCTTCCCCATTAAACTATATCTTTTAACTCACCAAGAGTTATGGTCCCTGAGTCTGGATCATAAAATCTCTCAATTAGATTGACAATGGTAGATTTACCTCCCCCTGATGGGCCCACTAGCGCCACCATGTTACCAGGCTCAACGGTAAAATTGAGATCCTGAAAAAAGAAAGAAATGCATACAGTTAACCCTTTCCCACATACAACAAATTTGGAGCAGATGAATTTAAAAATAAAGTGACAAAAACATGGAAAATCTCCATAAAAGAATTTGTTTTGAGTAATTTCTACTTTTGTCACAATGTTTTCAAAAGTCATCTGCTGCGGAGGCTTCAGAAAGCGTCTATAGGTGGGAAAGGGTTAAGAGGAACATCACAACAATATTTTTCTCAAATATAACAAATCTGCAGCAGACTGCTTTGAAAATGTCTACTCAAAAGTATGGTAAATCTCTATAATTGTTACAGTAGGTATAATTACTGAAAAAAGTGGAAAAGATTGTGGCAAAAGGAGAAATTGCTCGTTTTGAGCAATTTCCCCTTTTGTCACGATGTTTTCAAAAGTCGTCTGCTGCAGACGCGTCAAAAAAATTGCGTCTATAGGTGGGAAAGGGTTAAATGGTACATCACAACAATCTTTTTCTCAAATACAACAAATCTGTAGCAGGCAGCTTTGAAAAGATAATGGCAAAAATATGGACAATCTCTATAAATGAAGTTATAATCTTTGAATAAAATTTTAACCATTGTGCCAAAAGGACAAATTGCTTGTCATGTGTAATCAATCTTTTGCCACAATGTTTTCAAAAGTCATCTGCTGCAGATGTGTCAGAATGCATGTCAGAATCCCAGAATCTGTCTGCAAATGGGAAAGGTTTAAAAAGGTCTAACAATAGTGTATGTACATGTGCCAAAGCTTCATACATTTTCTCTCCCAATGTAACGAAAGGAGGCAGTACTAAAATTGTTCAAATGGGTGAAGTTGTTTTAATGGGTGACCTAACTTAATAACAAATCTAAATTTACTTTAAAGTCTTACTAAATTAATCGGCAAACTTACTCTAATGACTTTAGTCTCTGGTCTAGATGGATAGGTGAAGTCCACTGATTTAAACTCAACACCTGAAATAATAAAATTTACAGCTTGGACATATAACAAACAATTTATTATTATGATCATCATAACAAGAGCTGTCGGAGGACAGCGTGCTCGACTATTCCACCGCTTATTTAAGTTACTGAGATAATAGACTCTAATGTAGTTGCATGCAAAACATTAACCACAATTTCTTAGTGGGTGATAATTTGCATTATATGCAGGATAGTGTTATTTAACATGATTATTTTCATAGGTGTGATGGTTAGAAAGGGTTGTATAACCTTTCAATGGAATGCATCAAGTAGTTACTCAGATATGGACTCTTAATGTAGTTTCACGCAAACTTTTAACCATAATTTCTAAGTTAAAAAAAGGGCAACAATTTGTACCATATACAGGATAGAGTTATCATAATTGGTTGTGTTTATAGTTGTGCAATTGGGAAAGGTTGTATAAAGTTTCAATACAATTTTTCAAGTTGTAACTGAGATTACACTCTAAATGTAGTTGCAAAACTTTAAGTCCAAAAAGGTCCATAACTTGCATAAAATGCTGGATAGAGTAATCATACTTGATTGTTTACATAGATGATTAGATGTGATGGTTGGTAAGTGCTGTATAAAGTTTCAATGCAATGCATCAAGTAGTTACTAAGAGATGGTCTCTTTATGTAGTTGCATGCAAAACTTTAACCAGAATTTATAAGTCCAAAAAGGCAATAACTTGCATAAAATGCAGGATAGAGTTATCATACTTGATAATCTACACAGGTGTGATAGTTGGGTAGGGTTGTAGAAAGTTTCAATGCAATGCATCAAGTATTTACTGAGACGTGAACTCTTAATTTAGTTGCTAGCAAAACTTTAACCAGAATTTCTAAGTAAAAAAAGGGCCATAACTTGCATAAAATGCAGAATAGAGTTATCATACTTGATAATCTACACAGGTGTAATAGTTGGGTAAGGTTGTAGAAAGTTGCAATGCAATGCATCAAGTAAATACTGAGATATGGACTCTTAATTTAGTTGCATGCAAAACTTTAACCAGAATTTCTAAGTAAAAAAAGTACCATAACTTGCATAAAATGCAGGATAGAGTTATCTTACTTGATAATCTACATAGGTGTGATAGTTGGGTAGGGTTGTAGAAAGGTTCAATGCAATGCATCAAGTATATACTGAGATATGGACTCTTAATTTAGTTGCACGCAAAACTTTAACCAGAATTTCTAAGTAAATAAAGGGCCATAACTTGCATAAAATGCAGGATAGAGTTATCTTACTTGATAATCTACACAGGTGGGATAGTTGGGTAGGGTTGTAGAAAGTTTCAATGCAATGCATCAAGTAAATACTGAGATATGGACTCTTAATTTAGTTGCACGCAAAACTTTAACCAGAATTTCTAAGTAAATAAAGGGCCATAACTTGCATAAAATGCAGGACAGAGTTATCTAACTTGATAATCTACATTGGTGTGATAGTTTGGTAGGGTTGTAGAAAGTTTCAATGCAATACATGTAGTATTTTAGAACTTGCATGCAAAACCTTAACCAAAGTGTGACGTGGACGCCGACGCCAGGGTGAGTAGTATAGCTCTCATATTCTTCGAATAGTCGAGCTAAAAACTGTCAAACATAAACCATTTCCCTATCACAGACAATTTCCAAAAAGAATTGTTTTCATCTCTCATAATGTTTTTAGCCCTTTCAAAAAACATCTTTGTTATTTTTGCTCAAATGTTTTTTAAATCTAAAGAGGGTCAGCCCCGGGTACGAGACTATGCAGGTTCAATCCAAGGCCGGGTCATACCAAAGACCTTAAAAATGGTAGTAAAGGCTGCGCTCAGCGTTGCTGGGTTAGCATTACCACTGACTGGCTGGTGTCAGAATAAACGGACTAGAAGCACTGGTTACTTACCCAGGAAGTGCCATTATATAACTGATCAATTGAAATTGGGTTTCCAAGAGCACTGCATATATAAACAGTAGAAACTAGAAATATCACTGAAGGTGTCCGTGATAAATACCCCCAAAACAGCACCTTGACTCATAATATGGCTTCCGACTGACCAACAAAAGGGCCATAACTCTGTAAAGTAACATGCAATTGTAAAATCTTTATGATATGCACATCTCCTCTTGGTATAGAAGCTTCATGTAAAATGTTATTGAATTCCACCCAGTGGTTTGTAAGAAATAGGCCGGACAAAATATGGCTTCGGACAAAATATGACCAACAACTTAATAAGTAAAAGGGCCATCACTCTGTAAAGTATCATGCAATTGTAACCCCTTTAGGATATGCACATCTCTTCTTGGTATAGAAGCTTCATGTAAAATTTTATTGAATTCCACCCAGTGGTTTGTAAGAAATAGGCCGGACAAAATATGACTTTGGACAAAATATGACCAACAACTTAATAAGTAAAAGGGCCATAACTCTGTAAAATATCATGCAATTGTAACCCCTTTAGGATATGCACATCTCCTCTTGGTATAGAAACTTCATGTAAAATTTTATTGAATTCCACCCAGTGGTTTGTAAGAAATAGGCCGGACAAAATATGGACAAAATATGACCAACAACTTAATAAGTAAAAGGGCCATAACTCTGTAAAATAACATGCAATTGTAAGACCTTTAGGGTATGCACATCCCCTCTTGGTATAGAAGCTTCATGTAAAATTCTATTGATTTCCACCCAGTGGTTTGTAAGAAATAGGCTGGACAAAATATGACCAACAACTTAATAAGTAAAAGGGCCATCACTCTGTAAAGTATCATGCAATTGTAACCCCTTTAGGATATGCACATCTCCTCTTGGTATAGAAGCTGCATGTAAAATGTTATTGAATTCCACCAAGTGGTTTGTAAGAAATAGGCCGGACAAAATATGACTTTGGACAAAATATGACCAACAACTTAATAAGTAAAAGGACCATTTCTCTGTAAAATATCATGCAATTGTAACCCCTTTAGGATATGCACATCTCCTCTTGGTATAGAAACTTCATGTAAAATTTTATTGAATTCCACCCAGTGGTTTGTAAGAAATAGGCCGGACAAAATATGACTTTGGACAAAATATGACCAACAACTTAATAAGTAAAAGGGCCATAACTCTGTAAAATATCATGCAATTGTAACCCCTTTAGGATATGCACATCTCCTCTTGGTATAGAAACTTCATGTAAAATTTTATTGAATTCCACCCAGTGGTTTGTAAGAAATAGGCCGGACAAAATATGGACAAAATATGACCAACAACTTAATAAGTAAAAGGGCCATAACTCTGTAAAATAACATGCAATTGTAAGACCTTTAGGGTATGCACATCCCCTCTTGGTATAGAAGCTTCATGTAAAATTCTATTGATTTCCACCCAGTGGTTTGTAAGAAATAGGCTGGACAAAATATGACCAACAACTTAATAAGTAAAAGGGCCATCACTCTGTAAAGTATCATGCAATTGTAACCCCTTTAGGATATGCACATCTCCTCTTGGTATAGAAGCTGCATGTAAAATGTTATTGAATTCCACCAAGTGGTTTGTAAGAAATAGGCCGGACAAAATATGACTTTGGACAAAATATGACCAACAACTTAATAAGTAAAAGGACCATTTCTCTGTAAAATATCATGCAATTGTAACCCTTTTAGGATATGCACATCTCCTCTTGGTATAGAAGCTTCATGTAAAATTTTATTGAATTCCACCCAGTGGTTTGTAAAAAATAGGCCGGACAAAATATGGCTTCCGACCGACCGACCAACCAACCATTTGACCGACTGACTGACCGACACAGTGACTCCTATATACCCCCCCCAAAACTTTGTTTTTTGGGGGTATAATTACATAGTATATGTGGACACACTATTATGCTATTTTTCACTACATTTTATATTTGCTTTAATATTAACCCTTTTCGCACTTGCAGACACATTCTAATTCATCTGCAGCCGACAGTTTTTGAAAAATATTGTGGCAAAAGGTGTAATAATTGCTTATATTGAGCAATTTCTCCTTTTGCCACAATGTTTTCAGATCCTTTCAATATTCACATTTTGATATACAGAGATATTCCAAAATTCGCCAAGACGTTTCGTAAGCAGTCAGCTGCAGATTTGTGGTATGTGGGAAAGTGTTAGGAACAAATCTACAAGATAACTCACGTCCATCAAGACTAGGTAGAATCTCTCCATCTTCATTAGGTACAATGGGTTTTCTGTCCATCAGGTCAAAAATACGCACTGATGCTCCAACAGCCTGCAATTGACATTGAAACCGTTTATCTATTTTTCGTTGATTGCAATTTAGATCAGGCAAAGGGTAACAACAGTTTTGTGACAAAGAGAAGAGTAATCTCCTCACAGAAATTGTTCAGGAACACTATACAAAGAATTATACTGGTAATTACTCTGACAGTGGTAACAAAAATATGGTAAACCATTTCAATGCTGAACAAGAGGGCCATGATTGCCCTATATCGCTCACCTGATTTAATAGAACTTCAATAGTTTTCAAAGTTTTATACTCTATACATATAAGGAAAACAAGCAACCCCCCAAGTTGCCATGTTTTTCAACGGATCGGATTTATTTGAACAACCTTGGAAGAAGGTCACCCAAGAAACATTCGTGCCAAATAATTTTTAAATCAGGCAGGTTTCTTTTGGACAAGAATATTTTTAAAGATTTTACAATGCACATATAAGGAAAACAAGCTCCGCCCCCTGGTGGCCATGATTTTCAACCGATCTGAAATATTTGAACAATCTTGGTAAAGGGTGCCCAAGTGAAGATTTGTGCAAAATAATTTTCAAATCTGGCCAGTACTTTTGGACAAGAAGATTTTTAAAGTTTTAACAATGCACATATAAGGAAAACAAGCTCCGCCCCCTGGCGGCAATGTTTTTCAACCAATCGGAAATATTTGAACAATCTTGGTAAAGGGTGCCTCAAGGAACATTTGTGCAAAATAATTATCAAATCGGGCCAGTACTTTTGGACAAGAAGATTTTTAAAGTTTTAACAATGCACATATAAGGAAAACAAACTCCGCCCCCTGGCGGCCATGTTTTTCAACCAATTGGAAATATTTGAACAATCTTGGTAAAGGGTGCCCCAAGAAACATTTGTGCAAAATAATTTTCAAATCGGGCCAGTACTTTTGGACAAGAAGATTTAACAATGCACATATAAGAAAAACAAGCTCTGCTCCCTGGCGGCCATGTTTTTCAACCAATCGGAAATATTTGAACAATCTTGGTAAAGGGTGCCCCAAGGAACATTTGTGCAAAATAATTTTTAAATCGGGCTAGTACTTTTGGACAAGAAGATTTTTAAAGTTTTGGCAATTTTCCCCTTTTCTGATGCCGCAGCAACCAAAGTTCTACTTGGAATTAAATTCTTTGAACAACTTTGAAAGAGGACCACCTAAGTACCATTCCTGCGAAGTTATTTTGAAATCTGTCCGTTGGTTAGTAGAAGTCATTTGTAGGAAATTGTTAACAGACACAGACGACGACGCCGCCGGACGGTGAGTGATCACAAAAGCTCACCTTGCACGAAGTGCATAGATGAGCTAATCAAAAAACAAAAAACGAAACGAAAACGTTGTGCAGACAATTTTACAATTATAAATAATAGCAGGTAATCAGTTACAAAAGTAAACATAAAATCAGTGAAGGAAAGAACATTATCTCATATATTGAAAATTTGCCCCCATTCAAACAAAGTTGTGTAACATGTCTTGAATTCATACTATCATTTGTTTAGATTTTCCATCAATTGTACCTGAACTCATAAGAGAAAAATCTTATATTGCTTTGACTAGAAAGAGATTTTAAAGTCATACCATACCTGCATAAAGTCCCCATATAGAGCAGACATTAGGGCAAATGTAATTGCTACTTGCAATGTGTACAGAAGAAAAGCTGCAAAATAAAATGGTAAATGAAAATAGAAATTTCTTTAATAGTAATATTGGGATAACTTTAGTTTAAACTCATTTATTTTACATCAATTACGAAACAAGCATTATTTTTATATTTATCTAGCTTGATGTCTGCTTCCTGGAGACATAACCAGTACCCCCTCTGTTTGTTTAGAAAAATCCCAAAGGCAGAACCCGCCCATCATGGGATTTGAACCCGGGACCTTTTGTATGAGAGGCCGATGCTCTACAAGTGGTATAGCTTTAAACCATGGCCTACTGCATATGGTAAAGTAACCATTTGAAAATAATTTTAATTATCGAGTTCTGATGCCTCTGCAGCAGATGGCTTTTTGAAAACATGGTGACAAAGTAAGAAATTGCTCAAGACGAGCAATTACTCCCTTTGTCACCATGTTTTCAACTCTATTCAATTATTGTACTTTCATTTAAAGGGAGTTTCCAAACAATCTGGGGTATATTTTCAAAGTCGTCTGCTGCAGAAGTGTTGTATGTGGGAAAGGGTAAACAAATGAGTTGACAAGGACTAATCGGGATCTAGTATGTTCAATATATAGTTGTACAAGCATTCTTGATGTCTCTTGAGAAGGATTATCAACATACAAGTGACAGGAGTCATCACCATTGATATCAACTCAAATCTAAGTAAGATTCTATTGAAAACATTCCGGGAAAAGGAGTAACAGATAATCAGAAGCATTTTTCTACAATGTCTCTTGTTTAACTTTCATTGGTCAAAAGTTTTAATGATAATGTTCAGATGACTTCAATTTGAAATTTAAGTTTAAAGTTAGTTTTTAAAACTAGTAAGCCCATTCAAGAAATAACTATTGAATAACTATGCATAGGAAGATAAAAGGTAGTTCACCTGTTAATATTCCTGGAGTAACTCCTTTACTGGGATCCTGAGCATTTTCATGTACTAGTTTACCACCATACCACAGTACAACACTAATAGATCCGTATATCATCATGCCTATAGCCCCTTCAAATATACCTATAAAATACATAAAGAAAGGTTAAAGCTTGTCCTATATTGATTGATTGGGGTTTAAAGCCGTTTTCAAAATAACAAGAGCGCCAAATGTCACAAAATACGCCCGTCCTGTTTTTTTGAGACCAATTATGTATAGTGATAATTGGTTGTACATCAGGCAAATTTAGAGAGCAGACACTGTTAGTACAGTTTTGGCCATTTCGAGGGACATAATTGTGTAGTGACTAAGATAACGTGGTAAGTTATCAAATTTTTCCAAGATATTATGCCAATACACATTCTCACAATTTGGTGATGATTGGACAAAGGCTTCTAAAGTTATTGAGCTGACAAGACTAATTTTAGGTAATTTCTATAATTAAAGGGTAATAACTCTTGATTGACTAAAGCGATATGGCTAGTTATCAAACTTGTCCGAGATATTATGCCAATACACATTCTGACTAAATTTGGTGATGACTGGACAAAGGCTTCTAAAGTTATTGAGCTGACAAGACCAATTTTGGGTAATTTCTATAATTAAAGGGCGATAACTCTCGATTGACAAAAGCGATATGGCTAGTTATCGAACTTGTCCGAGATATTATCCCAATACACATTCTGACCAAATTTTGTGATGATTGGACAAAGGCTTCTAAAGTTATTGAGCTGACAACATACTGGACGCCGCCCGCCCGCCTGCAAGTACGCACGCAGCAGGTAAAACTATAATACGATCCGGTTTTTCAAAACGGGCATATAAAAACAGTTATATCATGGCGGGCTGTTCACCTACTCATGTGTTTCCTAACTTTCTCACACCAGTAGTCCACACAACAAACTTTCCAAGCAACTGGCTGCTTTTCCACATAGGTCGTTAGCCCATTGGTGAAAGACAGATGACGATTGTCACAATCTGTCAATTCTTACAAAATTTCACAAGACAGAAGGTTTGATAAAAAGGAAGTATTGGATAGTTTTTGGGGTCAAATTGGGCAGGGTCTAGGTCACTGCTACTAAAAAAAGGTTACCTTTATGTGTAATAGAGTATGGCTCAGATAAGTTTTTAAAATTGGATAAAAAGTCAAGGTCACAGCAACCTAAACTTGATTCATCTTCATCCAAAATTAGGTTAATATAGGTGCAATAGCATAGGAGATATGACAAGATTTTTCTTGAAATTCCACATGAGCGCCATCGCCGCAATGAATCGCCAATTTTTTACATTTACAGGTTCAAAACTAATGCCATAATGCACTAAAATGTTGTTGCGCTAGAAAGTTATGACTCATTTATCTAAGAAATTATCTACTAAAACATGGCATAATGGTTAACTTGATTTCCAATTGTTAAACATTAAAGTTTCATTATGTTTACCATGAAAAATTTGAAAAACATTGGTTGTCTAAAAACTTTCAAATCATGTAACTAAAAGGTTTTAGTCGTTCCTTGGTATAATAAACATTTCAAATAAACCTCTTCCCACTTGCAGACAAATTAAAAACATTGTAGAATTTCTCTTTTTAGCATAATGTTTTCATCTTTACTCAATAATCATACCATAATTTTTAGAAATTTTACATATTTTTAGGTGGATAACCTTGATTGATTATTGTTTAATGCCGTTTTCAAAAACATTTCAGTCATATCACGGCGGCCAGTTATCATGTATTTCCTTGTCTTCTCACACCAGTACCCCACAACATACTCTCCAAGCAACTGGCTGCTTTTCCAAATAGACTGTTAGCCCACTGATGAAAGATGAATGACGCTTGTCACAGTGACTTTTGTCAAACATCGGAAAGAATTTTGGCCGAGCTGGGGATCGAACTCACAATCCCTGGATTGACAACCCACATCACTACCGACTGAGCTACTGGGGATCGGCTAGGTGAATAACACCCCAAGCTTCAGTATCACAGTCTACACTTTTAACCTTTTCCTACATACAGAGACTTTTTGAAGCCTCTGCAGCTGATTTCTGTGAATTGATCAAATTGAAGCCTTTTTCTCATGCAGACACATTTCACCTTTTGCCAAAATGTTTTTAACTCTTCAATAATTATACTTTCATTTAAAGACTTCATCCATTTTTTTTTTTGTCTGCATGATTTCAAAGTCATCAACTGATGTATTGTATGTTGGAGAGGTTTAACCCTTTCTCACATACAACAAATCAGCAGCAGACAACTTTGGCAAAAAAATTGAAAACCTTTAAAAGTTTAATTATTAAATTGAGTTGAAAACATTTCGGCAAAAGAATAATTTGCTCATTATTAGCAATTCCTTCTTCTTCAAAAATCTTTTCTTAAGTTTTTTGCTGCAGAGGTGTCAGAAAGTGTCTGTATGCGGGAAAGGGTTAAGGGATGAAAGAATGCATTTACCTCCAGCAGCAGCGAGTTTTTTGCCAACATCATAACTTTTATCTACGTCGCCACCGTATAAACTCTCGACTTTTTTCTCCCCGGTGAAGGTCCGCACCGTCCTTATACTCGACAAAGTCTCCTCTGCCTGGGTCCCGGCATCTCCCAGTCTGTCTTGAAACTGTTGTCGAAGGTTCTTCATGTATTTACCTAATCAACAGATATTCCTCAAGGTTTATATGTTTTCCCTTGATACAAACAGCTTTTTACATCACTGCAACTTTTGGCAAACATTGTTGGGAAAAGAAAAATTGTGCAGAATGAGCAGTTTCTCCAATTCCAGCAATGTTTTCATACTGTGTATCAAAAAAATACAACTTGCAAAACATAATATTGCTTTCTTACATACAAAAAAATGGAAACTCCCTTTAAATGAAAGTACAATAATTGAATCGAGTTGAAAACATGTTGACAAAAGTAGAAATTGCTTGTTTTGAGCAATTTCTTCTTTTGTCGCCATGTTTTAACAGTTTCCCACATGCAGAAGCATTTGGACCCATCCACAGCAGAGGACATTTGATAACATTGTGGCATGTTCAGGAGAAATTTATCATAATAAGCAATTTCACCTTTTGCCACAATGTTGTCGAATCAATTCAATTAATATGAGATAAAGTTGTATTGTTTTGGGTTTTGTGGTTTTTATCCTTTAAAACTGATAAAAACATGCATGTTTTTCCTTACATACCCAAAATGTAAATCCCCATTGAAAAAAAATGCAAAAGTTCAGTCATTGGATCCACATTTCTGGAAAGCATCACTGTAAACTTTGGTAAACTAGGGAAGTACCAATGAACAACACAACCCAGAGCTTGTGAAAATTTATATCTTTGACCAGAAATGAAGATTTTTATTTTGGAAAGAGATGGAAGTCGCTTAGTGCCAGGTCATGGGAATAGAGAGGTGTGGTAGAACAGTAACTTTCACAGATTTCAAAAATGTTACTATACCAGAGGTGTGCCCTGGAGCATTCGCATGCAACAGTTTAACATGTTTGAAACCTGTGACTGTGCTTACATGTTTTACAAGTTCAGTCTAACATAGCGACACACAACATCAACTAAAGCAACACAAATAGTCAACATTGAGCCTAAATTTTAAACATTGTCTTATTTTTTATTGGAAAAAAAGAGTAAAAAATAAATATTTTTTACAAGCAAGGTTTACAATTTATAAACTTGCTGCAGGATAAACATCTGGCATCTCGAGAGCTTGGCGTGAAACGGTTGTAATTAAAATCGGTATCTGTTTACCATTGTTAATCACCTCGCCATAAAGTCTTTATAAGCGTTAAATCATTTTTTTTGGTAAACAATGGGAATTTAGGTGCCATTGCTCGTTCTGAGCAATGGCACCTAAATTTGCATTGTTTACAAAGGGGTCAAAATTGACCCTAAACTAGGGTTTTCAAAATAGGTTTTTAGTTACAACCGTTTCACACCAAGCCCTCGATCAGTTTGTGTTGATTGATTGATTGATTGTTACGCCATTTTCAACATTTTTTCAGTTATATCATGGTGCCCAGTTCACCCACCCACATATTTCCTGGCTTTCTCATACCAATTCTCCAGACAAGTTTTTCCAAGCAGCTGGCTGCTTTTCCACATAGACTGTAAGCCCATTGATGAAAGACTAATGGTGCCTGTCACAAACGTCAGAAAGACTGAGCTGGGTTGAAAACCACATGATAGCCAGCCCAATTAGCTACTAACTAAGCTAACAAGACTTGGCTTCAGTTAATGTAAAAATCACCTGGTGAAGGCAATAATAGCAATTGTCTTCTCAGAATAAAATAACAAATGGTAACAAAAATTGTTGCAATGTTTACTGGTTCTCAACTTACCATACTGAACAGCACACAGTGACACTATGGGTACTACAGACAGCAGGACACCAGTCAGAGATGGGTTCAAGGTAAACATTAAAATCAGGGAACCGATTACCTGTAGAAGGTTTCTGGCTAACATGGACAAATTAACCTGAAATATTTTATCAAGAACTTTCATATAACTCTTGCCCACATACCAATTAATCTTCAGCCGAGGACATTGTAATTTAAACTACTCAGCAAAAGATAATATGGGAAAGCTTAATGAAGATAATTATTGAATTAAGTTGAAAATATTGCAGCAAAAGGAGAAATCATCATGAGCAATTTCTCCTTTTGACACAATGCTTACAAAAGGTTGCCTGCTGCATGAGTCAAATGTTTATGCATGTATGGGAAAGGATTACAGACGTTGGGCTATGTAAAAGCTTGTTTTTCATGAAAATACTGTAACAATTAAATATCTGGCCTCATTCAATTTAATTTTTGTGAGTATTGAAAAACTGATGCATTAACAAGGGTATTGGCTTGAAACTTTGTACATTCCCTGTGATCATTAGATACGCTTGTTGACCAAGTTATTAAACCCTTTCCCACATTGCAGTCTCATTTCAAAGTATTATCTGAAGCAGACATTGCGGCAAAAGTGAGAATTTGCCACAACCTGTTGAACTCTATTCAATAAGTATCACATCATTCATAGAGAATTTCTTCATTTGTGCCATTATGTTTTCGAAGTCGTCTGCTGCTGATATGTTGTAAGTGGGAAAGGGCTAATACTGACTTGTATGTGAATGAATTTGCGTACACATAAACATGAATGGACCATAAAAGAAAAGTGCTATGTTGACTCACGGTGACGGCATTTTGTAAAACTTGGGTATCAGATGATAGTCTGTTACAGAGCTCCCCTGTCCTAAAATTAAACATCAAAGTGATCAAACTTTTGAAAAACAAACAACTTGAGGCGTTTGCGATTAGAGTTTCATCTACCATTGTTGGTATATAAAAGCATAGTTGATATAGACAGGAAATTTCTATTCCAAGGTGGTCTTTAGCACAGGTTCGACTGTATATGCATTTATTTTGGCCAACAAGCTAATACCTATAATATAGCCCATGGATTCTTACTCCTTCTAAAATATCATGAAAAAAAAACTTAACCCTTTTCTGCTAAATATTTCACATTTACAGCAGAAGACTTTGAACACTTTCTAAATATGGAAAATCTCTATAAATGGATGTTTAGAATCTAATGAATATAGTTGAAAATATTGTGAGCAATTTCTCCTTTTTGCACAATATTTTCAACTGAATTCAATAATTATACATTCCTTCATAGAGATTTTCCACATTTTTTGCTTTGAAGTTTTCAATGCTTTTCATGGTTCAAAAAAATCTTCTGAAAATGTGAAAGGGTTAAACTTTAGACTAGGTTAGACTAGCTCATTTTAACACATGGAAAATCTTTTCAGAACCATCAATACTATAGCTTAATGCTAAATATTTTATTTTTTTTTGTGTTCATCACTTTTGCTCGTCTGTGATTGGCTGAAATATTTTGTTCATAACCCCATGAAGAAAATTTTCCTTGGATTCTTGGAAAAAGCGACCGAATACTAAGAAAGTGACGTCACGTCATAACGTTATTACTTTTGGCGCCAAATTGGACTAATGTTTGACGTGCTATATTATGGAAAATAAAGTTGTTAAATACTATTATGTGTTATTACCAACGGTAATAGCCATATTTATGCTAAAATATAAGGAATGGACAGCCTTTTTTTCGTGTTCATGGGGGTATGAACAAAAAAACCTGATCACACATTCTATGAAACCGCGAAGCGGTTTCATAGCGCGTGATCAGTTTTTTTTGTTCATACCCCCATGAACACGAAAAAAAGGCTGTCCATTCCTTAAATAAAATTTAATTTCCAAAATTTTGAGACATAAATTTAATGTTTGCAAAAGCCTTTATTTAATCCCTTCCTACTTACAAACACTCTGACAACTCTGTAGCTGCTAGCAGACAACTTTTGAAAACCTTGTGGCTAAAGGAGCTCATAAAAAGCAATATCTCCTTTTGCCACAATATCGTCATTTTTTTCCGTTTTAGTCAATGTTTTCTGCTCCAGATTTGTTGTATTTTGGAAAGGGATAATTACCTATTGGTGTCAAAGAAAGCCACTTCCTGTTTTATGATACTTTGAAACAAGTTTTTCCGAAGCCGAGCAACCACTCTTTGTCCAGCCAGGGTAAACAACCATGATCTACCCATTGCAAACAATGCTCCAATGACATAGATAACAAACAGGGTGAGAACAGTTTTGTTTAATTCAGCTGAAATACAAAAAAGAAAAAACATTTATTAACTTCCATGTGATACCATAAATATCTGTAACTGTTGTTTACAAAATTAACCCCAAACCCTTTCCCTCATATAAAATCTGCAGCAGATGACTTTGAAAAAAGTCTAGTTAAAATATCGAAACACTTTATAAATGAAAGAACATTTATTGAATAAAGTTGAAAACATTGTCGCAAAGTAAAAATTGTTCATGACGATGGAGAAGATTCACAAAATCACCTGTCAATTTTCAATAATTTGTAATAACATCAACAAACGTGCAATTTCTCCTTTTGCCACAATGTTTACCTCTTTTTGTCATAGGTTATCCATTCAATTATGGAGATTTTCTATTTTTTGACAAAATATGTTGAAAGTCGTCTGCAGCAGAATTGCCGTATGAGGGAAAGGGTTAACCCTTTCCGACTTGCAGATGTATCTGCAGCAGACATCTTTTGAAACACAGTGGTAAATATAAATTGCTCCTTTTTCCACAATGTTTTCAACCCTATCAACCATCTATAATTTAGTTAAAAAAGTTTGTTTTGTCTTGCTTAACACCACTTTTAACCCTTTTTCAGTTATATCCCCGCGTTTCCTGGGTAAGTTACCAGTACTTCTGGTCAATTTTTCCAGCCAGTCAGTCATAATGCTAAACCCGCAACCCTGAGTGTCAAGGAGGGCAATCATTACTACAATAAGTCATTGGTATGACCTGGCAGGGGATCAAACCTGCGACCTCCCACACTTGAGGCGGACACTCTACCACTACAACACCGAAGTGGTTAGTTAAAAGAGAATTTCCCTGTTTTTGACAAAATGTTTTCAAAAACGTCTGCTGCACATTTGTTGTATGTTTAAAAAACACTTCACAAAAAAATTGTCTTATCTCTATTTAAATAAAAGTTTATCTATTGAATTGAGTTAAAAACATAGTCGCGAAGCGAAATTGCTAACATTTTTACATTTTCAAATTATTCTTATTTTGGAAAATGTGAATATACACCTACCCATGCTGTGCTGTGCTGCATCAATCACCTTGCCAAAGAACAGTGGTGCCACCATTTGGGATCCACTTGATACAAATAAACACAATGTCGCTACAATCAGCAGTCCCATTTCCTAGAAAAGGTTTGGTTATTTATCATCTGGGTTTCATGCAATTAACCCTTTCCCTCATATAGACGCTTTCTGACGCCTCTGCAGCAGACGGCTTTTTGAAAACATAGTGACAAAAGAAGAAATTGCTCAAAACAAGCAATTTCTCCTTTTGACAGAATGTTTTCCACTTTTAGTCATAGCTTATCAATTCAATTATAGAAATTTTCTATTTTTTGACAAAATATGTTCAAAGACATCTGCTGCAGAATTGTCGTATGAGGGAAAGAGTTAACAATTTTAGGCTGACAGAATTTTTCATAGAAATCAGGAAACAAGGATCAAGCAAGTATGTATTTTATGACATTTTTAATAGCATTTTATCTATATTACAACACTTCTTTATGAATGTAACGACAGTTTGAATTACTGAAGTGGAAACAGTTAGGGTATAAGATACATCCTCTATTCCTTTCCCACTAACAACCATTCTGCAGCTGTTTTCTTTAAAAATATCTCCGCAAAATCACTGAAAATCTCGGTAAATTAAGGTATAATTACTGAAAAAAGTTGAAAACTATTGCAAATGGAAAAATTGCAAATTTCTCCTTTTGACACAATGTTTTCAAAAAGCCATCTGCTGTTGAGGGTCAGAAATCATTTGGATATGAGAAAAGGTAAAAGCAAAATGTTGAAGGACACATCCAATGTTGCCAACAAATTTTCAAAAAGCCATCTGCTGTTGAGGGTCAGAAATCATTTGGATATGAGAAAAGGTAAAAGCAAAATGTTGAAGGACACATCCAATGTTGCCAACAAATTGTGGACATTCATTTAACCCTTTCCCTCATACAACAATTCTGCAGCAGACGACTTCAATTAATGAACATATTTTGTCAAAAAATAGAAAATCTCTATAATTGAATGGATAACCTATGACTTAGAGTTGAAAACATTGTGGCAAAAGGAGAAATTGCTTGTTTTGAGCAATTTCTTCTTTTGTCACTATGTTTTCAAAAAGCCGTCTGCTGCAGAGGCATCAGAAAGCGTCTATATGAGGGAAAGGGTTTAAAATGCTCAGGTGAGCTAAAAAACTACTTACTGGCTTAGCCAATGATATAAGACGTGCAATGTTCGCTTTTTTCTTGATTGGTTTGCCATCTTCATCAACTTCCTGTCCATTTTCATCGTAGAAATGTTTAACATGAATAGTCTAAAACAGAAAAATGTGCATAAATCTTACTCATTATAGTCCGGTTCTCATTTCATAGAAGAAAATTATTTTAGATAAATCCAATTCAATTTAAAAATATTTTCATTTTAGTCACCAATTTGTTGTGATCAAAAGCAATGTCAAACACACGGAATTCTACATGTTTTCACCCTTTCCCACATACAGACGCTTTTTGACACTTCTGCAGCAGACAATTTTTGAAAACATTGTGGTAAAAGGAGTATATGCTCATAATTGTAAATATTACATGTATCAATTAATCTTTCATTTATAGAGTTTCCATATTTTTACCTAAATATTTACACAGTTGTCTGCTGCAGATTTGTTGTATGTTGTAAAGGGTTAACCCTTTCCCTCATACGGCAATTCTGCAGCAGACGACATTGAACGTATTTTGCAAAAAAATAGAAAATCTCCATAATTGAATGGATAACCTATGACAAAAAGTGGAAAACATTGTGGCAAAAGGAGAAATTGCACGTTTTGTGCCATTTCTTCTTTTGTCACTATGTTTTCAAAAAGCCGTCTGCTGCAGAGGCGTCAGAAAGCGTCTATATGAGGGAAAGGGTTAAAGCAAGTATAAGCTATTTTCAAAATTCTCCAATTCTTATAATGTTTTCAATTCTTTATGAATTCTCTCAATCTATTATATATCCAAATGTCATATATTTCCTTAGTAATTCCTACTAGACAAAATTTTAGGTATCTGGTTAAAAACAACATTTAACCCTTTTCCACAAATATATACACTTTCAGAGGCCTCTGCAGCAGACACCTTTTGAAAACATTGTGTGACATAAGGAGAAATTCTTTAAAACAAGAAATTTCTAATTTTGCAACAATGTTTTCATTTTTCTTCAGTTATTATACCTTCATTAACCCTTTCCCACCTTAGACGCATTTTGACGCATCTGCAGCAGACAACTTTGAAAACATCAGGACAAAAGGAGAAATTGCTCAACATGAGCAATTTCTCCTTTTGCCACAATGTTTTCAACTCTTTTCAGTAATTATACCTACAATTATAGAGATTTTCCATATTTTTTAGTAGACATTTCAAAGTAATCTGCTACATATTGGCTGTATGTGGGAAAGGGTTAATAGTGATTTCCATATACTTGACTAGATGTTGTTAAAGTCATCTGCTGCAGATTTGTTGTATGTGGGAAAGGGGGTTAACCCTAAATAAATCTTACGAGTCAGTCCATGGGAAATAATATAATTTTCTGAACAGTATAGGTTAGATCAGCATGTGAACTGGCCGCCGTGATATGACTGAGAAATTGTTAAAAAATGGCATTAAACCCCAATCAATCAATCAATCAAAAGATCTGCATGTACATCTGTTATCTAAATCTACACAAGTTACAAAAGCTTTTAACAAGCTTATTCAACTAATTATAATATCAACAGAGTAGATCTTGATCACAATGTGTGGATGCACAAGCTGGTCAGAATCTACACTGTTCACAAAAGCCAACTTGAACCATTAACCTATTGACAGGCACATGTTTATAAATAACACTTACTTTCAACCTTCTCATGAACAACCGGTTTAGCAACATCATTCCGAACTCCAACAATGAAAACACCACAGCAGCAATAACCAGGGCATTGTATGTCACATGCATATGTTGGTAGCTGTTGTCGTGAAGCATAGATTTCAAGATAAGACCTCCTTTAACACACACAAACACTAAACTGCCAAGACTGTATAATGTTATCATTAAATGAATAAGTTGTACACCGACACTAGGCGTTTGTTTGTCCGTCCGATCTAGACCTATCAATGTTAATGATTCCATATGAGATATGCTTGGAGCTATAAGAATCACCTTGACTGTTGTCATGAGTACAAGGTCAAACACTGAATGTTTAAGGTCAAATTGTACTATACTATCGATAAAGTACTGTGAATCCCCACCTGAAACGAGAGAGAGATATTATGTAAACTGACATTGTAATGCATTCATCGTGTGACAGTTGACTTTACAGTAATATTCCAATTGCATACACACAATTAGCCATGTGACAAAACTTGTATCTAGAGACTTCCTTTGTGCTTTTATAACTGCAGGATGAACAGGGAAGATCCTGATCAGACTGCCAGAGCTATATTTTACCAAATGTGAACTTTGGATACGAAAACTCCTTTCTAAGTGGTATTTACGGTACTGTAACTAATAATTAAGAGCCTGACCATGACATTTCATGTGATATATTAATGGTACTGTAACTAACAATTAAGAGCCTGACCATGACATTTCATGTGATATATTTATGTTACTGTAACTAACAATTAAGAGCCTGACCATGACATTTCATGTGATATATTTATGTTACTGTAACTAACAATTAAGAGCCTGACCATTTCATTTCATGTGATATATTTATGGGGCTTTATTCTTACCCACAATGATCCACATTCAACCAATTTGCAGCAGACAACTTTGAACATGTCTGGACAAAATTGTAAAAATTCTCTGTAAGTTGAAGAATAGTTATTGTATAAAATTTAAAACAATGTGACAAAAGGTGAAATTGCTCATGATGAGCAATTTCTTCTTTTGTCACAATGTTTTCAAAAGTTGTCTGCTGCAGAGACGTCATTATATGGGAAAGGATTAATGATGTTAATATGCTAAGCATATTAGGCAATGTCTTATCATACGGGCTAATGATAATCTTCCACAAAGACTATTTTCTAATAGATGATATTTGTTCTTCTCATTATGAACAAGTATAATTATATCATATATGAAATATATAGTGCAGAGGCATCAATCAAAAGTTGTTTGTAACAGGGGAAAAATAAATGATTATGATCAAATTTAATCGTTTCCGACTCACAGGCACATTTTGGACAACTACAATAGTCAATTTGATTCAATACATGTAGTTATACTTTCATTTACAGAGATTTTACTTTGTTGTGGCGATTGGATTGACAATCACCACAATGCTAACAGAAACAACAACAACCAAACAATTTAGATAGTCAGTTTTGATCAGCCCATGGCATTGACTTTTTATTCCTTACTGCAAACCAATTAATCACGTTAAACCTCCAAATATATAGTTCCATCAGTGATATGTGCAGAGACACAATAAATAATAATCATGTCAGTGCTACTTTGGTACCGGATTGATACTAAGATTTGAGATTTATTGAGATAATATCTACATAGAGTTAAATTATGTAAATATTATCTTTCTTCATGTTTGGGCAGATAATAAATATCATTGCGCTTTCTATAAGGCATCTGGAAATTCCAAAAGGTACAATAAATAGCTTGCGAGAATGGTTATGGATTGTTCTTAAATCTCAATATTATAAACGCTTTATTTTGTAGTTGTTGCAATATATGAAAGCGTCTAGATGATACGACTGGTTAACAAAGATTTAAATGACGCGATGTCATGCAGGGTACAAGTAAGACACGTCTGAACGTTCTAGCGTCAATTAGCAATCAATGCTGAAAGTTAGTGTAGCTCAATTGAGTTCGAGATCGAACATTATCGTATATGCCTATATATATTGAAAATCACAAGGCCTACTGTCAGAGTGAGTGACTGAGATACTGCTTGTTACTTTGCAAGACTTTCTACACGATCGCCACTACTGTGCCATCGGCGCTATGATTTAGATATGTGTTTATAAAGTTTCTGCTGCAGATTCGCTGTATGTGTGAAAATATTAAACTTACCTGTGAGCCAGAGAACAACAATCAGAAGACCATCTATAAATATCAGAGCTAAAAATATGTTCACATATCTCATGAAGGGTAGAGTATATTTGTGTCGGTATATAGGTGAATCTGCCAAGATACATTTTTCATCGTCATCATCTTCGTATGTCATATCTGGCCGCGCTTCTCTGCCTTCCATCTGTCAAAAAAAACCATGCAATAGAATCTTTAAAAGTTTCTAAGTACATGTAGGAGTCCCAATAGAAAACAATGAAACCTTTGTACATTAATATATCAATTTAGTTTAATCACGCAAACAATTTAGAGTCCAATGTTTTCTAATTATGAGTCCCTGATAAACATTACAAGCACAGGACTTTCAACACACAGGTAACAAAATCCCTGTCATGCAAATAAACATGCTTTCTGAATTCCTATCCCTGAAACAGATTTATCCTAAAGACGGATGTCTCTGCTGCAATCTGATTAATAATTTAGAAACATTCACAATATTACCAGCAGCTCTTTATCCCTTATATAAATATGAATACTATAATTGTGTTTTAAGTTGTTTTTTTAAATTATAGAAAACATTGTTGCCTCTACACAATTTGTTAATTGGTGTTTTTCGCCATTTGCAACAATATAATTCTAGTTATACCTTCCCTCATATGGACGCTTTCTGACACCTATGCAGCAGACAGCTTTTTGAAAACATTGTGACAAAAGGAGAAATTGCTCAAAAAAGGCAATTTCTGCTTCTGTCACAATGTTTTCATCTCTTTTCAGTAATTATACCTATATTTATAGAGCTTTTCCAAAGATACTTTCAAAGACGTCTGCTGCAGATTTGCTGTATGAGGGAAAGGGTTAAATCACAGTGTTTTCTGTTGATTTACCAGTACTACTGGTATTATTTATCCTGAAAGGGATGAATCCATGGTAATGCCAACTCTGCAACCCTGATGGCCTGAATGCCAAAGAGAGAAGCAATTAAATATCAAGTCTTTGGTATGACCCCACACTAACAGTGAGTGACTAAGGATCAAACCTACAAAATGTAGATAATCCTGCAAAGTAACAAGCAGTTTCTCGAAGAACATTTATCGGACTTTTATCCACATGCAGATATTTAAAGCAACAGGATCAAGATCATCCTAATTATCCTAGTGATGACATAGTAGTAAATGGGTCCAGAAAACGTAAATGAAACGAAAGCTGTTGATTCTTACAAGCAAAGTGTCTCAACAAACCCCTAAACTATTGACAATGTCTGGGCCGGAGAAGTCAGTCCTATCAAACAGTACTCATGCTGATCTTCGACCTCTACGAGTGACCTTAACATTCGAGGTACAGGCCTGCATTTTGTGCACAACACACCATCTCATCATGGTTCACTTTTGTGTTATTTTTCATAGAAATTCTATAATGCATGGTTAAGATGCGGGTCGGACAGACAGATTCATGGACGCACAGAAACTCTCACCAAACCGCCATCGTGACAGCTATATGTCAAGCTCACCAAAAGTAGACTCGACAAAAAGTGTTTTCAGACAGTAAAATGGATATCAACAGTCAATAAACAACAGGCTACTGAACAACCCTTTCCAATATTCAACAAATTTGCTAAGGAAGAGCTGCTCCTATTTATACATTTATTGTAGCATCATATTCTATAATGTGTTTCCTGGCTTTCTCACACCAGTACAGACTACTCCACAAAACATTCTTTCCAAGCAATTGACTGCTTTACCACAAAGACTGTTAGCCCACTGGTGGAAGACGACTGCCACTTGTCACAGTGACCTTTGTCAATAGAGAACTATTGACCGAGACGAAGTAGGTATATAATAATGGCTATTGTTACCACAATCGCCACACAAACTGGCGTATAAAAACAGGTTCAAGAACGGGCCAGACATGGCTACACACCATTTTTGTATTTTTCAACAACAGTCATGAAAGTCTGGCAAAAGAATAGATTTTTAGAAAGAAAAAAAAACACCACTTACTATTGTTATCTCGTCCTAGATCTATTTATTATTGTCACCGGCCTAATTTTTTGGGGAACCTCTTATTTCGAGTATATGTACTGGCTTAAAACTAGCAGAAACGTGCAAATTAATGTAAGAAAGCACACGAATATTGCTCTAAATTTAGAAATGACACCTTTTTAATTCACTGATTTACAGTTTGGGTTATTTCAGGCGAACGAGGGGCATAGAAAATAGAAATGTCACTATATATGTTGCATAATCTAGAACGGGTACCCATCTAGAACACCGGAAGTTTACGTCGCCGGTAACCTCATCTGATGTACAATTCTGTATATTCTATTTTGAAGTCGACATTTTTTAAAAAGCAAAAATTGAATACATTTCCAAAACGTCAGTATATATATATACATATACACAATTAATTAATTAGTTTTCCATTAATTGTGCCTTCTAAGAAATCCTAATTCTTATTTCAAAGGTGTTGCACATTATGAATCTGACAGGTGGCGGGAGATGTAAAAATAGCGGCGACTAAGACTCCCATGAAAACTTACTTGTTTTTTGTATTGTATGTGTTCTGAATTCTAACCTTTACGAGAATAATTTCATTTGACGACCCATATAAGGCTTTATACATCCTTTTGAGAAAAAAAACCGTTGATGTAAAAGGAGAAACTTTCCGTCAAAAGTCTGAAAAAGAAATACATTTGCAGTTCTCTTTTTTCCACAATGCTTTCAACTCATTTTATTTAAGTCTTAATAATATCTTTATTTTTTTATATAGAACTTTGCCTACATGAATTTAAAGTTGTCTCATGCATATTTGCTATGTGTGCATAGGAAAGGGTTCAAAACCAATACATTCTGACATGCAGGCTGATTCTGAAAACTGATACTAAATAACTGAATTTTAGCAAATATTCTAAATAAATGATTTCTTAAGTATCTCACTACTCTTGTTGAAATAGATTTAAGATACTTTGACCCAAATGTGTGACATCTGTATAAATAACATATTTCTGGTGCTAAAAT
Organism: Serripes groenlandicus; assembly: GCA_031761405.1. Classification (NCBI taxonomy): domain Eukaryota; kingdom Metazoa; phylum Mollusca; class Bivalvia; order Cardiida; family Cardiidae; genus Serripes; species Serripes groenlandicus. The sequence goes on along the minus strand of JASEVX010000003.1, from coordinate 39,218,834 downwards.
TAAGTCTGGACTGAGTTACATGCACCTACTTTAACCCTTTCCCTCATACGACAATTCTGCAGCAGACGACTTTGAACATGTTTTGTCAAAACATAGAAAATCTCCATAATTGAATGGATAACCTATGACAAAAAGTGGAAACATTGTGGCAAAAGGAGAAATTGCATGTTTTGTGCAATTTCTTCTTTTGTCACTTTGTTTTCAAAAAGCCGTCTGCTGCAGAGGCGTCAGAAAGCGTCTATATGAGGGAAAGGGTTAATTAACATAATAGGGTCGGGCAATTACATCAATAGAATTACATCAGTGTGCTTTGGACATTGTGTGGCAAGCATAGGCTATAGTCACATGTTTGCCTAAATATTTTTAATGTTGCTGCTGCAGACTTTTTATATGTGGGACAGGGGGGTTAAAACCTGTCATCCTGTATGGAAAACATTGTGGCAAAAGGAGAAATTGCACGTTTTGTGCAATTTCTTCTTTTGTCACTATGTTTTCAAAAATAGTGTAAATGCATTTTGATGCCTCTACAGCAGATGACTTTAGAAAACATTGTTGCAAAAGGAGAAATTGCTCCCAATCATTATGAGCAATTTCTCCTTTTGTTTAAATGTTTTAACTTGATTCAATAATTATACTTTCATTTTGAGCTAACCTGATTGCTTAAATTGCTCAAATGAGTTATTGTAACACCCAGTGTCTGTCCTCGTTCATCGAGCATACTAATAAATGTCAACAATTTCTGTTAACAACATTCATTGGTACCAATGCAGCCAAATTTCAGAGGAATGTTGATTGCTCCTTTGGTAATTATTTTTTTCAAAGAATTAAAATTGAATCAAAACTTCATTAGAATGGGTGAAAATGACAAACCTCAAAATTCTTTTACTGAAACTGCTTGTTTGATTTCGAGATAATATGGCAAACTTGTTTTAAGTGATCCTCTACAAAAAATGTTCAAGCTGTATGGTTTCATTTGTTTGGTTGAAACGCATGGCCACCAGATGACTAGGTGGCATAAAAAAGGGATAAAATTACAAAATGATGTTCCTTCGGTGACCTCTACTAAAAGTGTTCAAGCCATATTGATTGTTTGAAACATAGTCACTGGGTAGCATCAATAAAGGGAAAAATGTCAAATTTTAAAATTCTTCTGCTCTGCAAGTGCTTGTCTGAATTCAAGATAATTTTGGAGAATTGTTCCTTATGTTATCCTCTACTTAAAAATAACGTGATTGCCAAGTGGCATTAAAAAATAGATAAAATTATTACTTAATTTTATTTTTAGCTCCACTGGCTGAAAATCAGTCGAGCTTATGTCATGGCGAATTGTCCGTTGTGCGTGCGTTAAATTTTTCCTTTAAACAACTTCTTCTCCCTAACCACTTGGCCAGTTTGGTTGAAATTTCATAGGAAGCATCCTCTCAATGTCCTCTCTTAAATTCCTTCAAATTTTTTTTATCCATCCATAATTCTGGTTTCCATGGCAACCAAAAGAAACAAATAGTGAAAACTTAAAAAATCTTCTTCTCCGAAAGTGTCAGGCCGATTTTCAAATAATTTTGTAGAAATGTTCCTTGGGTGACCCTCTATTAGATTCCATCAAGAAATGTTGATTGGTTGAAAAACATGGCCGCCAGGGGGCGGGGCTATTTTGCCTTATATAGCTATAGTGAAAACTTAAAAAATCTTCTTCTCCGAAAGTGTTCAGCCAATTTTCAAATAATTTTGTAGAAATGTTCCTTGGGTGACCCTCTATCAGATTCCTTCAAGCCATGTTGATTGGTAAAAAAACATGGCCGCCACAGTGCGGGGCTATTTTGCCTTATATGGCTAAAGAGAAAACTTAAAAAATCTTCTCCTCCGAAAGTGTCAGGCTGATTTTCAAATAATTTTGTAGAAATGTTTCTTGGGTGACCTTTTATTAGATTCCTTCAAGAAATGTTGATTGGTTGAAAAACATGGCCGCCAGGGGGCGGGCCTATTTTGTCTTATATAGCTAAAGTGAAAACTTAAAATATCTTCTTCTCCGAAAGTGTTCAGCCTATTTTCAAATAACTTTTTAGAAAATTTAATGTTCATTGGGTGACCCTCTATCAGATTCCTTAAAGCAATGCTGATTGGTCGAAAAACATGGCCGCCAGAGGGCGGGGCTATTTTGCCTTATATGATCAAAGTGAAAACTTAAAAAATATTTTTCTCCGAAAGTGTTGAGCAGATTTTCAAATAATTTTGTTTAAATGTTCCTTGGGTGACCCCCTATTAGATTCCTTCAAGCCATGTTGATTTGTAAAAAAACATGGCCGCCAGGGGGTGGGGCTATTTTGCCTTATATGGCTATAGTGAAAACTTAAAATATCCTCTCCGAAAGTGTCAGACCGATTTTCAAATAATTTTGCAGAAACATTCCTTGGGTGACACTCTACAAGATTCCTTTTAGCCATGGTGGTTGGTAAAGAACATGGCCACCAGAGGGCAGGGCTGTTCGGAGATTTGATTTTTGCCTTATGGCCGTGGAGCGAAACTGGCCCTCTTGGGCCTCTTGTTATTCTTTACTTTGACCTGACCAGAACTTGAATCCTTGTCAGTGTAAATGGAACAGAAATTCAGCATTGCTTAATTTGGTTCCATTATGAAGATTTGATTTCAAATATGAGCCGTTCTGTAATATTATATACAAAAAACAACCTTCCAGACCAGACATAAATTGTAGAAATAATTTGCACGCCATACAATGAGATCTATATGAGCCAGAGGCATCTTAAATGCATCTTAGACATTTTTGTCAAATGGTGCAGATCCAGGGTGATAAGCATATGGTTAATGGTTGCAAATCTTCTGTTGTTGGTTTTCTAGTAGTGTGCTGCAGCGCATATATTTTTTGCTCAGCTGTGACCACTTTGTGATCACCCTTTGTCTGTTGTCCATCAATATCTTCTCTGTAACTAGTGGGTCAGTTAGGATATCTTCACAGAAAGCATCCTCTCAATGTCCTCACCAAAATTCCTTCAAATTGTTTAGATCCATGTGTAATTCTGGTATCCATTGCGACCCAAAGAACAACATTTTAAATTTTCTCCTTCCAAATCGGAGGAATCCGTCGGGGATTTGAAACTGGGTGTCCCGGGTTCGATCCCCAGTCGCTACACAACAGTCATGGTTGAGTGCCCTCGGGCAAGGCACATTTTCTAGCCTAGTACTGGTTTGTTTACCCATGGATCATGAATAAGTGAACTGTCGCTGTGATTACTGAAATAATGTTGAAAGCAGCGTAAAACACCAATAAAACCAACCTTCCAAATCGGTTGGCAGATTTTCAAAAAATTTGTAGAAATGTTCCTTGGGTGACCCTATATCAGATTACTTTAGGCCATGTTGAATAATTAAAATCATGGCCGCCAGGGGCGGAGCTATTCTGCCTTTTAAATATGGCTAAAGTGAAACTTCAAAAAAAATCTTGTCGGCAAGTATCTGACCGATTTCAAATAATTTTGTAGAAATATTCCTTCGGTGACCTTCTACAAGATTTCTTCAAGCCATGTTGATTGATCAAAAAACATGGCAACCATAGGATGGGCTGTTTCGCCTCCTATGACTAAATTAAAAACTTAAAAGGTATTCTCTTCCAAAAGCATCTGACTGATTATCAAATAATTTCGTATACATGTTTCTTGGGTAACCCTCTACCTGATTTCTTCAAATCTTGTTGATTGGTCCAAACATGGCCACTAGGGCTGGCCTGGCGCTGTTTCACCCTCTATGCCTACTCCTAGAGTGTAAGATTTAGAAAATCATTTCTTAAGAAACTAAATGTCTGATTTTGAAATACTAACTGGTAAATAAACAAAATGAGTTATTATGCATGGCATATGACAATCACATTGTATTACTCAGGAATCATGTGAGCAATCCAGGGCCATCATGCCTCTTTTGTTTCTTTTTCAGATTAGACTAAAGCATGGAAGCCTTGTCATTAAGTACAATCATTGGGATATGCATGTGTGTGTGCTTAAGCGCAGCTGTTGTAAACTGTTTGTAAGTCTGTCAAATAATGATTCACAGAATACTTCTCCTTTGACACAATGTTTGAATTTTATTCAATAATCAAACTTTCATTTATCGAGATTTTGCGATGTTTTGAAAGTTGTCTGTTGCAATTTTGTTGTATGTTGGAAAGTGTCACGACTTAAAATTGAAAATGAAGGTAAATCATAAAAAGTAGACAAATAAAAGGTGGTGATTGATGCCTGATGAGTGTACTGCTGTTTTCAACAGTATTAATTACAGAGGTCCAGATAAGGAGGGGTTTACAGCTCTTTTCCCCACAATATCTCTTATTATCCAACCAAACCCTATGTTGTGGGTACTCAAAAGAATCGTCTCATTGACACGATTCCTTTGAGTACCCACCACATGGGGTTAGCAGATAAAATAAGGACTTTAGAACAAGCATTACGCTCCTTATCTAGAGCTCTTAATTACATCATGGTGACTCGAAATGAGATAAGCCAATGATTGGAGTTTATCGCTGTTTTCAGAGGTATTCAAGTTATATGCGTGATCTGGAGGTCACGGGTTCGATACCCGGTTGCGGCAACATTCTTTCGGGCGATGTTTTCCATTGCCTCTCACCTCTGATCTATGTGAGAAAGTAGTCAGTGGCTTCGAAAGAATGTTGTGTAAGTACTGGTGTGGGAAAGCCAAGAAAACATGGGTAGGTGCACTGACCGCCAAGATATGACCAAAGCTGTTGAAAGCGGCGTTAAACTCCAAACAAACAACTTTCTCACACCAGTTTGTAAAACCTTTTTCCCCCCAAGTAACTGCCTTCCTTCCCACGTGAACTATTTGGCCCATCGGTGGAAGATGAATGACACTTGTCACAATGACCTTCATCAATCATCCGAATGAATTAAGGTCAAAGTTGTGCGCATTGGGGTTCCAAACTATTACCGCTGGATTTATAGCCCTTGTCGTTAATGACTGAGCTATTAAAGTGTCGTTGTTACAAATAAAAAAGATGGATTAAGATATATACAAAACAAAACAGTATTGGACAAGGAGGGATTAATTCTTTCCACCATGTTTTCAAACATTATCTGCTGCAAGTGCATTATATGTCTTGAACAAGAACAGGGTTTATGTGTCCATTCTTGGGAAATTTACAAGTAGACTTTGGTGGACAGCGTATGCACCTGCGCAGTCTGATCAAGATCTACGCTATAATCACATATAACATACATGTACTTTCTGGAGACTTAACCAGTACTACAAAGGTAGAACCCGCCATCACGGATTCGAACCATGGCTCTTTGGTACAAGAGGCCGACATTCTACCCCTGCACCACTGTCTTCCGAGGCAATTAATACATTGCTTCAAAGCAATCCTTTTCCTATTCTTTTTTTTATTTCAGGAGATGTCGCAAAAAACTTACAGAAGAACAGCTTCAGCAGAAATATTTTGAAAAATTCCGTAAAAAACACATGAAGGCACAAGACCTTGTTCTCACAAATCAAGTGGATGTTATTCGTCCAAGAACCGATAGCCAGGTATGGGTATTACCCACAACATAGGATTTAGTTGAGTAATAAGAGAAATATTGTGGGGGGAATAACCAGTCTAGTCCTCTGTGTCTACTACAGTCTAGGCAAAAATAAGGAAAATCTTTATAAATGAAAACCACAATTATTGAATAGTTTAACCCTTTCCCTCATATAGACGCTTTCAGACGCCACTGCAGCAGACGGCTATTTGAAAACATAGTGACAAAATACGTTTAAAGTCGTCTGCTGCAGAATTGTCGTATGAGGGAAAGGTTTAACACTTTCCCACATACCATACTACAAATCTGCTGTATGGCCTTGATGACATCTAGGCAAAGTTGATAATAATCAATATAATGTGCAATTTCTCCTTCATTGTGGCAAAAGAAGAAATTCTCAACGTAAGAAATTTTTCATTTTCAGCACGAGGTTTTCTTATGAGTTTTCTAAATATTATGCTTTCATTTAACCCTTTCCTTCATACTACAATTCTGCAGCAGACGACTTTGAACATATTTTGTCAAAAAATAGAAAATCTCTATAATTGAATGGATAACCTATGACTAAAAGTGGAAAACATTGTGGCAAAAGGAGAAATTGCTCGTTTTGAGCAATTTCTTCTTTTGCCACTATGTTTTCATAGAGCTGTCTGCTGCAGAGGCGTCAGAAAGCGTCTATATGAGGGAAAGGGTTACATGTATACTTTAACCCTTTCCCATGTATACAACAATTCTGCAGCATGTGACTTTGAAAACAGCTGGTTGGAAATATGGTTTAGCTATATAGATGTAAGTTTTATCATTGAATAGAATTGAAAATATTGTTGCATAAGGAGAAATTGCTCATTGTGAGCAATTTCTTCTTTTTCCACAATGTTTTCAAGAGTCTTCTGGTGTTATGCGTCAAAATGCATCTAAAAGTGGGTAAGATTTAAAGGGTTTACTGTTTCCCTGACAGAGCTATATTTTGTCTCAGTTAATGGCATACATCGGTTAACCCTTTCCCACTTGCATTTTGACACATCTGGAGCAGACAGCCTTTCGTTGAAAACAGTGGCAAAAGTAGAAATAGCTCATAATTGCAACTCTACAATAACTATACTTTCAATTCATGTAAATTGTACATATTGATGTCTAGATGTTTACAAAGTCGTCTGCTGCTGATTAAGATGAAATATTGGTATGCACCTATGACTTGATATGAAGAGAATAAAATCAAATATAAAATCTTTATGTCTTGTTTTTAAACTAGAAATGAAAGCAGTTTTGCTTTTTCTCAAAATGCTTTCTGAAGAAGTCATCTGTGGAAAAGACTTCACAATATTTTGTTATCATGGAGCTTAATGAGTTATAACCTATTCCCACATACAACAATTCTGCAGCAGATGACTGAACAAATCGAGTCCAAACTATCGAAAAATCTATACAAATGCAGGAATTATTATTTTAAAAGAGTTAATTCATTCTGGCAAAAGTCGTCTGCTTTTCAAAATGTAAATAGGTAGCTGGACATTAGCCCATCCGAACATTATAAATCCCCTTTGTTAAAAACTGCATCAGTGGATATTAGCTCCTGTCATTTTCTTCCTGGTGGACATAAGCCCCCATCAAAGGCAGACTTTATCCTCTTCATCATTTATTATATGATTTAATCAGCCCCTTCATTGTTGTAAAAGAAGGAGCCATTTTACATAGTGTATATTAAGGCACATGAAGGGGCTAATGTCGCTTACAAAGGGGATAATCTCTGCATGTAGAGCGGATAAAGCAGGCCAATGCAGTTTTTAATGGGGGATAATGTCAAAAAGAGCTGATGTCTGCCAATGTAGTTTTTAACTGGGCTAATGTTAAAAGGGGATTATGTCCAAAGTGGCTAATGTCTGCCATTCATGCGAATATATGTTAATCATTGCTATTTTGTTTAATCTATATTTCCTTTGTTTTTCAGGTCTCAAGCACCTCCTATGAAAACGATCCTACATATCAAACTATCGATTCAATATGTGACGTTGTTATTTCCGATAATGGTGAGCACCAAATTTGAACTCTTTCCCTTATATGGATGTCCTTTGATGCAACTGCAGCTAAGTAATGAAGCGACAATTTGTTAAACACAATGTTTTGGTATTCATTAGCTTGACTAATCAAGGTGGCTTCGAAAGAATGTTGTGTAAGTACTGGTGTGGGAAAGCCAGGAAAACATGGGTAGGTGCACTGACCGCCGTGATATGACCAAAGCTGTTGAAAGCGGCGTTAAACTCCAAACAAACAAACAAACAAACAAGACTAATCAAGGAATAAGTGGAGCTATAGCAGCTGTCATTGGTTCATCATTTGCTTCCTATTGTAACTTTTTCCGATATAATATACACATGTAATTGCAGCAGATGACTTTTAAAAAAAAATGTACCCACAACATAGGGTTAGAGGGTCAAATAAAGATTTTATAACATTCAAAACGCCCCTGATCTAGAGCTCTGCATTAGGTTGATTGGAAAATTTACTGTTGTCTTGTCTGTCTATCTGTCTGTCACACTGACTTATTGGCGGGTGACACATTGTGTTTCTATGCTCCTGTAGTATTAAACCCTTTCCCACATACAGACACATTTTGAGGCATTTGCAGTAGACAGCATTATGAAAACATTGTGGCTAAAGGAGAAATTGCTCATGTTTCATTTTGCCACATTGTTTTTCAACTCTATTCAATAATCATACTCCCGGCTCGGCCAACTTTCTTTCCGACGTTTGACAAAAGTAATTGCGACATGCGTCATTCGTCTTCCATCAATGGGCTATCAGTCTATGTGGAAAAGCAGCCAGTTGCTTGGGAAGATTGTTGTGTGGAGTACTGGTGTGAGAAAACCAGGAAACATATGAGTAGGTGAACTGGCCGCCGTGATATGACTGAGAAAATGTTAAAAACGGCGTTAAACCCCAATCAATCAATCAATAATCACACTTAAGTGACTTTAAATAATTGGAATTTTTCAATTTGTGTTTACATTCGTCTGCACATTTTTTCAATGTGGGAAAAGCAATTAAGTCTTATTGAACTGATTTGAAGCTTCTTTAGTTGACTGATCTGGTTTCCAAACTGAGTTTTGTAAATAATAATATTTTCTTAGTCATAAATAATTAATTAACCTGACAGCTTTTGAATTCATTGTGGCAAAAGGAGAATTTGCTTATAATGAGCAATTTCTACTTTTGCCAAAATTATTTCAAGTCCATTAACCCTTTCCCACATATAGACGCTTTCTGACGTCTCTGCAGCAGATGACTTTTGGAAAAAATTGTGACAAAAGAAGAAATTGCTAAAAAAGAGCAATTTCTCCTTCTGCCACAATATTTTCAACTCCATTTAATATTTTAACTTTCAATTATAGAGATATTCTTCCCCAGTTGATTTCAAAGTCGTCTGCTGCAGATTTATTATATGTGGGAAAGGGTTTAATAATTACCCTTTCATTTGTATAGGTTTCTGTATGTCTACCTTTCAGATGTTGCCACTGTAGATGATCACAGCTTTTTTGATGAATCATTCGAGACTGTTATCGAGGTATGTTTGACATCAACATGTTTCCGTATACAGACACTTTCTGATGACTTTTGAAAACATTGTGTGGTTAAAGAAGAAAATTGCAGAAATTTAAGTGATTTCCATATTTTTTGCTAAGTGTTATCATTGTCGTCTGCAGCAGATTTGTTGTATATAGGAAAGGTTGAAAGAGGATATGACATGAAGAATAAAAGAAGCGTTATTCGTAATTTTTTTAGATTTCAACCAAGCAAGCTGTTCCCTGATTAAAAAGGGAGATATATACATGATCAATGTTGCATGATGTACCATTTCCAGTTTAATATAGACGCTTTCTGACGCCTCTGCAGCAGATTGGCTTTTTGAAAACATAGTGACAAAAGAAGAAATTGCTCAAAACAAGCAATTTCTTCTTTTGCCACAATGTTTTCCACTTTTAGTCATAGGTCATCCAGTTAATTATAGAGATTTTTATATTTTTTGACAAAATATGTTCGAAGTCGTCTGCTGCAGAATTGTTGTATGTTGGAAAGGGTTCAGCCAATGGTTTGCATACATAAGCATTTACTCCCATGATACAGTCTTTCAACGCCTGCTGGAATCTGGACATGAAAGTAGTGTGACCCGGAGATGGAGAAACAACAAGACACCATTTTCACCTGATCATATTTTGTCAAAAGATTGAAAATCTCTATAATTGAATGGATATCCTATGACAATACGTGGAAAACATTGTGACAAAAGGAGAAATTGCATGTTTTGTGCAATTTCTTCTTTTGTCACTATGTTTTCAAAAATCCGTCTGCTGCAGAGGCGTCAGAAAGCATCTATATGAGGGAAAGGGTTAAGACTGTTTTATTTCAGGCATCAAGTATCAACACAACAAATCTTACAGACTGTAAAGGCAATACAAACTTTCTCAGTGCTTCCGCAAATCTTGCCTCCTACATCAGTTTTCGACAGCAGACGTATTCTTCATCTGGTCCAATTCTGGAGGCAAATGAAACTGGAAATTTGGGTAAAATATTCAACAATTTATGACTTTAATAAACCTTTCCCACATATGACAAATTTGCAGCAGACGACCTTATAGGCATGCGGACAGAAAAATGTAAAGTCTCTTAAACTAAAATTAAAATTATTGAATAGAGTTGAAAATATTGTGGAAAAAAGGGAAATTGCTAATTATGAGGCTTATTAGTTAATTCTTTAACCCTTTCCCTCATACAACATTTCTGCAGCAGACGACTTTGAACACATTTTGTCAAAACATAGAAATCTCTATAATTGAATGGATACCCTATGACCAAAAGTGGAAAACATTGTGGCAAAAGGAGAAATTGCTCGTTTTTAGCAATTTCTTCTTTTGTCACTATGTTTTCCAAAAGCCGTCTGCTGCAGAGGCGTCAGAAAGCATCTTTATGAGGGAAAGGGTTAAACATTGAACCTAAGTGATAAAAAAGGAGAAATTAATCATTCTGCGAATGGTAACAAGTTCTTTATCAAGGAAAGTGTTAGAAATAAGTGAATAGCAAATCAATAATATGCGTAAATATATTTTTATTCTATTTTTCAGGGGAAATCAACAGAGCCTTTAGCAAGGAGTCCATCCAAGAAGTTCACAAAAATGGCAGATCTTACCCCGACAAATCACCTAGATGCCACATGGGTGAACTATCGCTTCCACAGGACTCGATTAATGATCACTATGTAACACCCAATCATGGTCCAAAGATTTTTGTCACGCGGGCTAGCTTTCAGAGAGGAAGTGATCCGAAATGTTCAAAGGACAGAAATGTTGGTTTTTGCAATGAGGACGTCATAGAGGAGTCACCAATTCTATCTTTCGTTGAAAATGAAAATTCAAAATTTGATAAAATGGAAGTTGGTAAATTATCTGGCTTTCAAGCATTAAATATTCAACCTAAGTCAGATATTTATACAACAGAACATAGTTGCGATGATTCCCATATAAATATTGGAAACACTTGCGGTACAGATTCTGTGTTGAAAGCTAATTATCTGGAGAAATTGAGAACAGAAGGAAGGTCTTATAACCGAAGTCCTAGAGATAGCCATGAGAAAAAGTCAATGGTCAAAACAAGATTGGTTATTCCGCGAGATGACTATTTCGATTCATCTGATGAGGAACATACGTATGAATCCATAACATCTGTACTAGCTGAAGGAACTATGAGACGGGATTCTGTGGATATGATTTCTGAAAACAATACAGGAAAACAGAAGAAAATGTCAGACTGTGATAACACATATGAGAGTATCATATTTAAAAGCCGTGAACATTTGCCCAATGAATTTGATGAAAATAAGAATGTTGATATGGAAAAATCGTCGAGAAAAAGAGCTTGTGATTCCGATACAGCTGTTGTGATCATTGGTCGCAAAATTTCAAAGCGCTATAGACCCATCATTCCTTCAGAGAACTGCACCAGTGATGTAAAGTTTTCAAATATTTTACAAAGTAGACAGTTTAGCAGTTTTAAGTCACCAAGTAAAAGTAGGAGAGACAGTTTAGAGCGATACAGTCCATTTCCTAGTGCTAAAAAACTTGCATTTAAATCACAATTTAAGCAGGTGGCCTCACCACACTTTCATTCTATGCATTTAAAGCCTGGGCACCTGAAGTCGACACTTTATGCAGAACTTCTTAATTCAGCGACCAAAAATATTGGTATTGAGAATTTTAATATAGAAATACCAGAAATGAAAGACAGCCCGAAAGTTTTTACCATTGATTCACCAGTGTTTTTGTCTCCAATGAATGGTTTAAACAAACAAGCAAAGACCATATCTAACATTAAAGGGAAAAGAATGATAAAATTTTGTTCACCACAGATGTTTGTGCATACACCAATGGAATATTATGACACAAATCATAATGGACCAATCAGAAAAAGCCTACCATCTTTACCAGATGACCTTGAATTTGTACTACAGAACCATTGTAATACAGGTGTAAATGCAATGTCTACCCCTACAGTGTGAGTTTAGATCTTTGTTACATACATGTACAATGCTCTGGGCCCATTTATCATTTTTACAGAGGAAACAAAATTGTGTATCTATCCAGGGCGTAGTGGTTAGAGCACCTGTCTGGCGAGTGGAAGCCCAGGGTTAGTTCCCTTGTCTTGTCATATCAAATACAAACAAAATGGCAGTAATGGCTCCCCGCCCTGGCACACAGTGTTGGGGTGGGTAGCATTAAATAAGACAGATACGCTGCTTTAAAATTAAATATAACATTTCAAGCATGATTGGTAATTTACTCAGGAACTGCTGTGATATGACTAATAAAGTGGCCTAAACACCATACAAGCAAACAACTTATCTGTAAAATGTGGACTAGTGAACATCATACTACATGTACATACTCCTACCAAAATTCCATGTGGATATTTCAAGTAGTGCTATCAATTTTACTTTTTCTACATTATATCATATATATTTATCCTTTTCTTAAATATTACATGTTTTTATTTATATATTTTTTCGTCAATATTTCATATCATTTTGTTAATACTCATTTATTGCGAAACTTTATAACTGTGTCACTGTTTTCCTTATATCTAGAAGAAACTTTTCTGCTAATGAAAACTTTTATAGATATTTTCCTTCACAATAATATTTTTCTCTCAATTTCTCAGAATTGTTCCAACTGTTTACATTTCAGACTAGTCTACAGTGTACACATCAACATATTTAAGAAAGAGTTAACTCTCTCCCTCATACGACAATTCTGCAGCAGACGACTTTGAACATATTTTGTCAAAAAGTAGAGAATCTCTATAATTGAATGGATAACCTATGACAAAAAGTGGAAAACATTGTGGCAAAAAGAGAAATTGCACGTTTTGCAGAGGCGTCAGAAAGCGTCCATATGAGGGAAAGAGTTAAGGATAATTTGAAATGCATGATTTCTTTAATTCCCTTATTTATAGCCTTGATGTTTTTCAGACTCGTTTTAAGTCAATTAATTTGTTGTATATGGGAAAGGGTTAAAATATCATAAGAGAAAACTGGTAAGGTAGTCTTGAAAGATGTGTCAAACTCAAATTCAACAATTTACCTACCAATCTGCTTGATGTCTCAGGTAAATATTTGGAAAACTGCAAGTAAAAAGAGAAATATATATTTTCAAGGGCCAAGAGGAATCTCGGATATCAACATAATTATGTTAACATTGATTGCAAAGTAGACTGATATATTTTTAAAAAAAACCTCATAATGTATTGTACTTTTTTTGAATAAAATAAAAATTAACTTCGATCCTATTCAAAATGTTACTCTGATTGACCTACCTGTGACAATTGTCATTTGTCTTTCACCAATGGGCTAACAGTCTATGTGGAAAAGCAGCCAGTTGCTTGGAAAGTATGTTGTGAGGAGTACTGGTGTGAGAAAAACCAGGAAACATGAGTAGGTGAACTGGCTGCCATGATATGACTAATAAATTGTTGATAACGGTGTTAAACACCAATCAACAACGTCCCGTTACTGTTTTAGCTCATCCCTTTTACACATTTAACAAATCTGCAGCAGACGACTTTGAAAGTAAATGTAAATGAAAGTCTCATAAATGAATAGAGTTGAAAAAATTGTAGCAATTATTATGAGCAGTTTCTCCTTTTGTTACAATATTTTCAAAAGTCGTCTGCTTAACCCTTTTCCTCATATAGACGCTTTCTGCCACCTCTGCAGCAGACAGCTTTTTGAAAACATAGTGACAAAAGAAGAAATTGCACAGAACGTGCAATTTCTCCTTTTGCCACAATGTTTTCCACTTTTTAGCTCGCCTATTCGAAGAAATAGGGGAGCTTATGTTATCACGTTGGCGTTGGCGTCCGCGTTGCCAGCGTGGTCAAACCTTTGCGTGCAAGGCCTTTTCTCAGACACTGTGTATGCTGTTGCTTTGAAACTTCACACACTTATTCAGGATTATTAGGAGACCTTGTATGTCAAGTCCCATAACTCTGGAATGGATTTTGACTGAATTGTGCCCCTTTTTGGACTTAGAAATTTGGTCAAACCTTTGCGTGCAAGGCCTTTTCTCAGACACTGTGTATGCTGTTGCTTTCAAACTTCACACACTTATTCAGGGTCATTAGGGGACCTTGTATGTCAAGTCCCATAACTCTGGAATGGATTTTGACTGAATTGTGCCCCTTTTTCGACTTAGAATTTTGGTCAAACCTTTGCGTGCAAGGCCTTTTCTCAGACACTGTGTATGCTGTTGCTTTGAAACTTCACACACTTATTCAGGATCATTAGGGGACCTTGTATGTCAAGTCCCATAACTCTGGAATGGATTTTGACTGAATTGTGCCCCTTTTTGGACTTAGAGATTGGGTCAAACCTTTGCGTGCAAGGCCTTTTCTCAGACACTGTGTATGCTGTTGCTTTCAAACTTCACACACTTATTCAGGGTCATTAGGGGACCTTGTATGTCAAGTCCCATAACTCTGGAATGGATTTTGACTGAATTGTGCCCCTTTTTCGACTTAGAATTCTGGTCAAACCTTTGCGTGCAAGGCCTTTTCTCAGACACTGTGTATGCTGTTGCTTTGAAACTTCACACACTTATTCAGGATCATTAGGGGACCTTGTATGGCGTTGGTATCAGCGTTGCCAGGTTAAGATTTGCATGCAAGTATTGAAAATATGTGATATCTTGCAATAAATGATAGTGTGTGGTTTTATCTGATACTGATACTGTAAGTCTTCGGTATTATGTTCACTATTGGCATACATCGTATATAAACCAATTTACAGATTTAAAAGGCCTGTATGGACTTGGTTAACATTTGCATGGAAGTATTGAAAAGGTGTATTATCTTGCAATAGGTGATACTGTGTGACTTTACCTAATGCTATAACTGTTCTGAAGTAGGCCCTGATAGGCGAGCTATATTGTCCTCCGACAACTCTTGTTGTCATAGGTTATCGATTCAATTATGGAGATTTTCTATGTTTTGACAAAATACATTCAAAGTCATCTGCTGCAGAATTGTCGTATTAAGGAAAGAGTTCAAGTGGGAACGAAGGTGAGAGCAGTTTTTATTCCTAAACAATTGAACCGCCTTGGTGCGTCTTCCTGGAACCGTAGGTCGCTTGGAAAAAGTTGAAATACTGTTAAAGGCAGTGTAAAACAAATACACAGCTGTATACTAGAATAAAGCAAGAAACAATCCAATCATTCCGGATTCTGACGCCTCTGCAGCAGACGACTTTTTGAAAACATAGTGACACAAGAAGAAATTGCTCAAAACGAGCAATACTTCCTTTTGCCACAATGTTTTCCACTTTTAGTCATAGGTTATCCATTCAATTAGAGATTTTTAGCTCACCTGAGCTTTGCTCAAGGCGAGTTATTGTGATCGCCTTTTGTCCGGCGTGCATCGTCCGTCAACTTTTTCTCCTCAGTAACCAGTGGGTCGATTCGGATGAAACTTCACAGAAAGCATCCTCTCAATGACCTCACCAGTATTCCTTCAAATTTTTGGGATCCATGCAGAATTCTGGTTTCCATGGCAACGAAATGAAAAAAACTTCAAAATTCTTCTTCTCCCAAACTGATTGTTTTTGTCCTTGATGTCTGTCTATCCGAAATCGTGTCCGCTCCATATCTCCAAGACGGCTTGAAGGATTTTCATGAAACTTGGGTCACATGTTCACCTCATCAAGGTGATGTGCAGAACCCATGTCTCGACTATCTCGGGTCAAGGTCACAGTTGAAGGTCAAAGGTTTGAGGCTTTATTTCGTGTCCGCTCCATATCTCCAAGACAGCTTGAAGGATTTTCATGAAACTTGGGTCAGATGTTTACCTCATCAAGGCGATGTGCAGAACCAATGTCTTGACCAGTCTGGGTCAAGGTCACGCTTGAAGGTCAAAGGTTTGAGGCTTTATTTCGTGTCCGCTCCATATCTCCAAGACGGCTTGAAGGATTTCTAAGAAATTTGGGTCAAATGTTCACCTCATCATGGCTATGTGCAGAACTCATGTCTCGACCATACCGGTTCAAGGTCAAGGTCACGCTTGAAGGTCAAAGGTTTGAGGCATTATTTCGTGTCCGCTCCATATCTCCAAGACGGCCTGAATGATTTTCATGAAACGTGGGTCAGATGTTCACCTCATCAAGGGGATGTGCAAAATCCATGTCTCGACCATCCCGGGTCAAGGTCAATGTCACGTTTGATGGGCAAAGGTTTGAGGCTTTTTTCGTGTCCGCTCCATATCTCCAAGACGGCTTGAAGGATTTCTAAGAAACTTGGGTCAGATGCACACCTCATCAAGGCGATTTGCAGAACCCATGTCTCGACCATACCGGTTCAAGGTCACGCTTGAAGGTCAAAGGTTTGAGGCTTTATTTCATGTCCACTCCATATCTCCAAGACGGCTTGAAGGATTTTCATGAAACTTGGGTCAGATGTTCACCTCATCAAGGCGATGTGCAGAACCCATACCGGTTCAAGGTCAAAGGTTTGAGGCTTTATTTTGTGTCCGCTCCATATCTCCAAGACGGCGGAGTCAGATGTTCACTTCATCAAGGCGATGTGCAGAACGCCCATGTCTCGACCATACCGGTTCAAGGTCAAGGTCACGCTTGAAAGTCAAAGGGTTGAGGCTTTATTTCATGTCCGCTCCATATCTCCAAGACGGCTTAAAGGATTTCTAAGAAACTTGGGTCAGAAGTTCACCTCATCAAGGCGATGTGCAGAACCCATGTCTCGACCATACCGGTTCAAAGTCAAGGTCACGCTTGAAGGTCAAAGGTTTGAGACTTTATTTCATGTCCGCTCCATATCTCCAAGACGGCTTGGAAGGATTTTCATGAACCTTGGGTCACATGTTCATCACATCAAGGCGATGTGCAGAACCCATTGTCTGCTTTATAGGTTGGAATGTTTTGAGAGATTTTGACAGATATTTGAGGTGGAGACATCTGTTTTTTGCCAAAACAATTCTAGTTTCAAATAATTTTGTAGAAATGTTCCATGGATGACCCTCTATCAGATTCCTTCAAGCCATGTTGATAGGTCGAAAAACATGGCCGCCCGGGGGGGGTGGGCTATTTTGCCTTATATGGCTAAAGTGAAAACTTAAAAAATCTTCTCCTCCGAAAGTGTCAGGCCGATTTTCAAATAACTTTGTAGAAATGTTCCTTGGATGACCCTCTTTCAGATTCCTTCAAGCCATGTTGATTGGTTGAAAAACATGGCCACCAGGGGGGGGGGGGCTTTTTTTGCCTTATACAGCTATAGTGAAAACTTAAAAAATCTTCTCCTGAAAGTGTCAGGCCGATTTTCAAATAATTGTGTAGAACTGTTCCTTGCATGATCCTCTATCAGATTCCTTCAAGCCATGTTGATTGGTGAAAAAACATGGCCACCAGGGGGCGGGGCTATTTTGCCTTATATGGCTATAGTGAAAACTTAAAAAATCTTCTCCTCCGAAATTGTCTGGCTGATTTTCAAATAATTTTGTAGAAATGTTTATTGGGCGACCCTCTATCCGATTTCTTCAAGCCAAGTTGATTGGTCGGAAACTATGACCGCCAATCAGCGGGGCGGGGCTTATATGGCTAAAGTGAGAAGAAAAAAAAAACAGGTGACTTTCAAAAGTTATTAGGGAAACGTTTAAGCCTGGTATAATCTGATGGAGTGGGAAGAGAGCGCTGACGCTCTAAAAACTAAATCAAAGAGTGTCCTATGCTATATATATATTTATATTTATTGTAGATAAAACTGATCTCACTTACATGATATATATATTACAAAGCGATAACACTACAAAACAATGTCTTGACAAAAACAACATGAATGTCAATGTCGGAATATACGCCCCACGTCAAGGGGCCATAACCCTAGAATGTCTTGTATATTATTCATGAAGGAAATGGTCAAGCCTTCATATGTTATACTAGTTCCAAACTCTCATTTTGTCAAAAAAGAGCCAAAAACAGCAAGACAAATGAAAGCTTAAAAATAAGACTAGAAAAGTGTCAGAATGAATGAATGTATATTTGTTTTATGGCGCATCGACAGCTAAGGTCATTTAGCGCGCAATTAAATTTAATTATTCATGATCCCTGGGTAAACAAACCAGTACTAGGCTAGAAAATGTGCCTTGCCCAAGGGCACTCCACCATGACCGTAGTGCCGCGACTGGGGATCGAACGCGGGACACCCGGTTTCGAAATCACCGACGCTAACCACTCGACCACAGCGGATTCCCAGAAAAGTGTCAGAACCTCATAAATGCCTATGCCAGCATCTAAATAGCAGTTTTTGCCACTTACAGACACTTTCTGACAGTTGACTATTGAAAACATCGTGGCAAAAGGAGAACTTACTCATAATGCCTCTGAAGTGGATGACTTGAATACATTGTGAAAAGAATGGTTTCATTTAAAGAGATTTATATTTTTTCAAAGAAGTTTTCAATGGCGTCTGCTGCAGATTTGCTATATACACTTTGGAAATGGTTTAACCCTTTCCTACCGTACATACAACAAATCTGTAGCAGACGACATTGAAAACATGTAGGAAAGAAAGCCATAAATAAAAGTTTAATTATTAAATAGAGTTGAAACCATTGTTTCTGATCAATTTCTCCTTTTGTCAGAATGTTTTTAAAATCTGTCTACTTCAGAGGCGTCAAAAAGTGTCTGTATGTGAAAAGGGCTTACGCTATGAAATTAGACGTTGAAGGACAGTCACATCAGGGAAGTATTGAATGAAAGACCTCTACAGAAAGGGGGCAGAAGCCTACTGGCAGTTATAATATGGAACAAGTTTGTTTTACAACCCTGTTTATGAGCCAATTCATAAATTTAACCCACATACAGTAAATCCGCAGCAGACGACTTTGAAAACATGCTGACAAAACCTGAAAAATATCCATAAAAGCTAGCTTAATTGTTAAATTAAATTGAAAACATTGTGGCCAAAGGAGAAATTGCTTGTGATGAGTAATTTCACCTTTCGCCACAATGTTTTCAAAAGTCGTCTGCTGCTATTGCGTCAAAATGCGTCTGCATGTGGGAAAGGGTTAAGTGAGGATTATATTCATATCACATCAAAAATATATACATGTAGATACCACATTCTGGCCTGCTCTAAAATAGATTACAGACATACACCATCGCCATTGCATGCAGTTTAAATATGGAAATTGATCAGTATCTGGTTCATTTGTGATAGTTTCTCGCGATCTGATTCCAACGTGATTTTAATTTTTGGACCCCTAATATCGCGTAATACAGGAACTCCAGTCTATAACATTTTTTTCTAATTTATCCCCATTTGCCTTTAACCCTTTCCCTCATACAACAATTCTGCAGCTGACGACTTTAAACATATTTTGTCAACATTTTGAAAATCTCTATAATTGAATAGATAACCTATGACTAAAAGTGGAAAACATTGTGGCAAAAGGAAAAATTGCTCGTTTTGCTCGTGTTTTCAAAAGGCCGTCTGCTACAGAGGCATCAGAAAGCGTCTCATTGAGGGAAAGGGTTAAAGTGTGACCTTGACATTTTAGTCAAATGAAATGTTAATGATCATAAACTCATAATTGTCGTCTGTGTTGAAAATCAAGGTGATGTGCCATGGCCATATGACCTTGACCTTCAAGCAAACTAACACAATTGATGATAAGCATAATCACCTAATTGCTTCCTACGCTCAAATCATTTTTTAATGGCATAATTCAGTTGAGACCAGACATTACTGTTGTCCTGTAAGTGTTCTTTCAAGTGTCATCTGCTTTGAAACTTTTCAAAGAAAAGAATATATCATGGGCTTGTAACTAAAATTTGTATTTTTTTTACCAAGGTTAATCACCTCGCCATAATGTCTTTATAAGCGTTAAATCATTTTTCTTGGTAAACAATGGAAATTTAGGTGCCATTGCTCGTTCTGAGCAATGGCATCTAAATTTGCATTGTTTACAAAGGGGTCAAAATTGCCTCTAAACCAGGGTTTTCAAAATAGGTTTTTAGTTACATGTTTAGTTTAGGTTTTTCATGCCAAGCCCTCGAATCTAGAAATATGAAAGATTTCGAAACAAGATTTGTAAAAACATTGTTGGAAAAGGAGAATTTGTTCCTTTAAACAAGTAATCTCACATCTGCATCAAAATTACATTTTCAGTATTATAGATGCTACATATATTTATTTATTTTCCAACAAAAGACTACTTTGACAGGTAAACAGTTTGGCATAGCATGTCGACAGTCGAATATCCTATGTGGCCAAAGTGACAAAACTTCTTTAACCCTTTCCCACATGCAACAAATCTGCAGCCTACAACTTATTGCATGGAGTTTAAAACATTTCGCAAAAGGGGAAATTGATTGCTCATCTTGATAAATTTCTTCATTTTCAACAATTTTTTCAAATTTTGCCTGCTGCAGATGCATATACATTTGAAATGTGTCTGGAAAGGATTAACCCTTTTCCTCATATAGACGCTTTCTGCCACCTCTGCAGCAGACGGCCTTTTGAAAACATAGTGACAAAAGAAGAAATTGCTCAAAACAAGCAATTTCTCCTTTTTCCACAATGTTTTCCACTTTTCGTCATAGGTTATCCATTCAATTATAGAGATTTTCCACTTTTTCACAAAATATGCTGCAGAATTGTCGTATGAGGTAAAGGGTTAAATTGGTCACACCATGCCAGCGGCTGATCAACGAAGGTGGATGAAGTCATATTTAGATCTCTATATCCTTTAGCAGACCACTTTGAAAATATACGGGAAAAAATATGGATAATCTCTATAAATGGAAATATATTTGAGTTTAAAACTTTGTGGCAAAGGCAGAATTTGCTCAATATGAGCAATTACTCCTTTAGCCACAATGTTTTCAAAAATAATCTGCTACACATGTCAAACTTCATCTGTATGTAATAAAGGGTTATGGGATTCATAACATAAATGTAGGTATGGCTTAGTTCATTGGACTTTTAACCCTTTCCCACACAAAAACAAACATGCAGCAGACAACTTTATAAGCATCTCAACAAAAATCTTCATAATTGAAGATATAATAATTGAAAAGAGTTGGAAAAAATTGTGGCAAAAAGTTGTCTGCTGCAGATGAATCTACAAGTGGTAAAAGTTTAACACAATATCCAGTTCATTTCTCCCACAAAAAGCATGTTGTTGGTACTCTAATGAAAAATCTCTCAACAAATATCAAGTACCCCCAATATAGATATTGGCAAAGCATAAAAACAACAACCCCAGAGTGCTCCAAGGAACACATGTGTCACCCACCAATATGTCAGCAAATCGACGCATAACTAGAAATATCACTGAAGGTGATGAATACCCCCAGCTGGTGCCTGACAATATACATATGTATGAGAAATAATTCCAGTGCAACACGCCGACAATATGCACAACTAGGCTTGGTATCAATCATTCTTGTGAAGTTATATTAAATTCTGACCAAGGGTTGCTGAGAAATAGTGTTCACAGAAATGTCTACAGACCGCAATGACCGACCGACAAGCGTGACTCCTCTATAGCCCCCATATATTATGTATCTGGGGGTATAATGAATGGGTAGATGGACAGACAGACTCGTGATGGATGACAGGCGCATACCCAGGCATACGCATGTACGCCAATACGTCAGGAAAGGTAAATAAGAACTCTGCGTAAAGTATCGACCCTGATCAGCCTAAGCATGCCACACAGGCCTACCAGGATAGACACTGTTCGCCACCTGTGGATTTTCTGTTTCAGGAATCACTACTCTATACATCTATCCCCCCCCCAAGACAGAATGTGTCGGCCGGATCAGTCTGCGCGGACAGTGCAGGCTGATCTGGTGATACATTACACAGATGTCTATCGCCGCAGCTGCATTTTGTGTAGGCACGAGCCTACAGTGCCTAAAGGGAGCTACGCCCCTGATCAATACATCTGAATGTGGAAATAGCTAGTTTGTGTTTTCTGTATGACTAAAATGACCACTTGCAATGTAGAATTCCAAATTTTTTCCTACGGAACATGTCCTGACAACCCTACCTCATCTGTGTGTATATTTGATTTTCACCCAGTAACACCCCTGTATAAGATAGGTGATCACTAAATGACTCCTTGCAGAGGCAGATGACACAAAAATAATAATTTAAAAAGAATCATCTTTTTTTTTTTTTAGCTCTGCTCAAAGTGAGATGCTACTATGTCAGCGAGAACTGTTTCACAATCAAAGTCCAAGGGTTTGATCTGCTTGGCGTTGTTTCTATCTCGTATTTGGTTCCACTGTTGTAGTACTGAGGCAAATTCGTCAGATTTAGCTTGATTCCCTAAAACTCTGTAAAGTCTTAAAAGTCCACGATAATCATACTCTAACCCAGAATAGCCTTCGCCAAATAACTTCTTTCCTGAAATATGAAATAAAATAAAAACGTGGTGCGATTGTTGTTTCGTGTTATTTGTGTTTAATGGTAATTTAACTATTTCCTGTAATTTAACCATTTCCCATCAGCACTTGTATTTTGTAGCATCTGCAGCAGACATCTTTTGATAAAAATAGTGGCAAAAGATGAAATTGCACATTATTGGAAGAACATCTTCCAAGTCTTTCTGTTGCAGATTTTTAGTATGTAAGAATAGGTTAAATCAATGTAAAATACAGTATTACCTCCAAAATAGATTGATTGGAGTTGGCCCTTTCCCACATTTAGACACTTTCTGACATCTCTGTAGCAGACAACTTCTGAAAACATTGTGGCAAAAGGAGAAATTGCTCATTATGAGCAAAACCTCCTCATGACATAATGTTTTCAAACTTATTCAATAATTTTACATTAATATAAAGAGATTTTTTCTTTTATGCCTAGATGTGTTCAAAGTCATCTGCTGCTGTTTTGTTGTAAGTGGGCAGGGTTTAAACGCTGTGTTAACCCTTTCCCTCATATAGACGCTTTCTGACACCTCCGCAGCAGATGGCTTTTTGAAAACATAGTGACAAAAGGAAGAAATTGCACAAAACGTGCAATTTGTCCTTTTGCCACAATGTTTTCCACTTTTTGTCTTAGGTTATCCATTCAATTATGGAGATTTTCTATGTTTTGACAAAATACGTTCAAAGTCGTCTGCTGCAGAATTGTTGTATGTGCGAAGGGTTAAACAGTATGTTAGTAATATCACGTCAGCCAGTTCACCTAACAAGTGTTTCCCGGCTTTCTTGCACAAGTACTTCACACCACATTCCTCCAAGGCAACTTGCTTCTATATAAGACTATTTAGCCCATTGGTGGAAGAGAAATGACGCCTATCACAATGACTTTTGTCAATGATTGAAAAGTATGAATGACAGAATGAGGTTTGAGCTCGCAACTCCTGAATTGATAGTTTTTGTTGTTACAGACTCGACTGTCGAACGAACCATAACCTTTTCCCAGATACAAACACTTTTGGACTCTTCTGAAACAAAAGGCTTTTGGAAACATTGTAGAAAAAAAGAAATTGTTCATAATACGCAATTTCTTCTTTTGTTCCAATGTTTTCAGCCTTGATCAATAATTGTTCTTTAAATTATAGAGTTTCCACAGTTTTTACAATAAATCTCTTAGAAGTTGTCTGCTACAGATTTGATTGTATTTAGGAAAGGGCTTATGTTAATAACTTTACCATCTGGAAGTTTGAAAGCACAAAATTGATACAGATTCCACACAATTATATTAAAAGTTTTCAACTCATGTCTGTATCACATAACATAAAGGTTTGCTTAAGCCTTTACTCCACTTATGACAAATCCACAGCAGACAACTTTGATAGTACTATGGCCAACATGTGAAAAATCTGATTTAATGAAAAAGCAATTAATAAATTAAGTTGAAAACAAAGTGGCAAAAGAAGGAAATGTTCATTTCACACAATAATATTTCCAAGCATCTACTTATTAACCTATTATAGACCCTAATACCCATAGTGGTACATTGTATAAGAATGACACTTATCACATTGACTTTTGTCAAACGTCTGAATGAATTTTAACCAAGCTGGGGTTCAAACTCACAAAGTCATCTATAGATTGACAATGTTTAGCACATTCTGTGATAAATACACACCGATATCTATAGATCGTAAATACAGTTTCTCCGCTTCATCGTATTTCTCCATATCGTAGTTATACAAGGAAGCTAAATGCCCGACAGACAGGGCTACTTCATAGTCTTCAGATCCCAGTAACCGTTCCTTAATTTCTATTGCCTGTAAATGCATCTCCTCCGCTTCCTAAATGAAAAAAAAAAGATTATAATTGAAATATTCACAGCACACGACCAAGGGATCTGAGTAAATCAAAATAATATTTGACGTATCTTTAAAAACATTGTGGCAAAAGGAAGAATGGCTAATGATGAGTAATTTCTCCATTTGTCACAATATTTTTATTTTTTTGATGATTATACTATCATGTATAAATGCTTTGTTAATATAAATGTACATGGCCTTGAGGCCTTTATACAGTCATGTACATGAATGAAGAAATTGAATTGAATTGAATAAAGAAGTTCCACTCTTTTGCTAAGATGTTTTCAACTTTGTCTGCAGCATAGTTGATATGCACAGAATTACATGCAGAAATGATCAAGACAATAAAACAATGGAAAAATAGTAATTAATTGTGTCTAATTAATGGAATATTTACATCCAATTTCAATATTTGTTCCAGATTGTGAGACTGTGAAAGGCTGCACACAAAAGAATGTACTTTTTTAACCCTCTCCCACATACAACAAATCTGCAACAGACGATGTTGAAATTATCAAATCCAAAACATAGAAAATCACTATATATTATTGTATGATTATTTAATAGTTGAAATCATTATTGCAAATGGATAAATTGCTCATTATGAGCAACTTCTCCTTTTGCGACAATGATTTCAAAAGTCGTCTGCTGCAGGGGCATCAGAAAGCATCTGTATGCGAGAAAGGGTTAAATAGAGAGGAAGAAACCCTTACAGTGTATCGGTGCATGGACTGATATAATCTTCCAAGATTTCCGTAATGTTTAGCTGTTTGTACATTGTTCTCGCCAAATGCCTTTCTAGCCAAGGCCAGGGACTGTAAGTGCAGGTCCTGGGCCTTCTGTAAGAGGGATTCTTCCTTGCTCTTGTCTTCACTATCTATGGCTATCTCCTCTAGTATAAGAGCTGAAAATAAATAATTATCCTTAACCCGTTTCACATACAACACATCTGCAACAAACAACTTTGAAGACCTTAGGCACAAGCTGCACAACAATGGCAAATCTTCATGAAAGAAAGTATAATTATTAAATACACTAAAAAACGATGTGGCAAAAGGAGAAATTGCTCATTATGTTTTCAAAAGTTGTCTGCTGTAGTAGTTTCAGAAATCATTTTTATATGTGGGAAAGGATTACTGATCTGAGATAAATGAAGACTTTGTATAGACTGTCTCCTTTCTAGTATAAGAGCTGAAATTCAACCTGCAGCAGTCAACTTGTTAAAACTTCCAAGACAAAAGATAAAAATGCTCATTATGACCCATTCATCCTTTTGTTACAATGTTTTCAACAAAGAATGCTGCGGACAAGTGGTTGATTGGATAGTTGAGGATCCGGGTTTGATCCCCATATGCAGTATTTATTGTGGAGTGTCCTTGGGAGGTGCATTTCCTAACCTAGTACTGGTTTGTTACCCAGGGATCCTGAATTAATGTTCTGTTGTTGTGATATAACTGAAAACTGTTGAAAATGGTGGTAACTTTTTATTACACACAGTCGCTTTCTGACGCATCTAACCCTGAAGGCATTTAAAAACATTGTTGCAAAAAAAGAAATTGCTCATGACAACAATAATTTAACAATAAAGGGTTAACCCTTTCCCACATACAATAAATCTGCAGCAGACGACCTTGAAAACATATCAATTAAACTTTGGAAAATCTCTATAAATGAAATTTATTGAATAGAATTGACAACATAATGGCAAACGGATAAATATTGCATCTATACCTTTAACACGCTTTGATGAGGACAGCATGAGATGATCTGCTGGTAAAATTCTCTCTAAAATCTCAATGGCTTTTTCTGCATGATCCCTGCATAACATAAATAAAACAAGTAACTGGAGGATTGCAAGCAATACCATAGTCCCCTACCGGTTTGCACTTTTGAGTCTGTTTCTGTTGTCATAGCAACCCAATGTTTAGGTATATCAAGACAATAAAGTATGAAAATAAAGAAAGGGAAATAACTCAAAAATTAGGGAAGCAAGAGTTATGGTTCATGTGCACTGCACTCCCCCTTGATACGATGTATTCATGTGTGAAATTTCATAGCCATAGCTAGTATAGTTATGGAGATATGCTCCGGACAAAAATCAAGTATGAAAATAAAGAAAGGGAAATAACTCAAAAATTAGGCAAGCAAGAGTTATGGTTCATGTCCACTGCACTCCCCCTTGATACGATGTATTCATGTGCGAAATTTCATAGCCATAGCTAGTATAGTTATGGAGATATGCTCCGGACAAAAATCAAGTATGAAAATAAAGAAAGGGAAATAACTCAAAAATTAGGCAAGCAAGAGTTATGGTTCATGTCCACTGCACTCCCCCTTGATGAGATGCATCCATGTGTGAAATTTCATAACCATAGCTAGTACAGTTTTGGAGATATGCTCCGGACAAAAATCAAGTATGAAAATAAAGAAAGGGAAATAACTCAAAAATTAGGCAAGCAAGAGTTATGGTTCATGTCCACTGCACTCCCCATTGATACGATGTATTCATGTGTGAAATTTCATAGCCATAGCTAGTATAGTTATGGAGATATGCTCCGGACAAAAATCAAGTATGAAAATAAAGAAAGGGAAATAACTCAAAAATTAGGCAAGCAAGAGTTATGGTTCATGTCCACTGCACTCCCCCTTGATGAGATGCATCCATGTGTGAAATTTCATAACCATAGCTAGTACAGTTTTGGAGATATGCTCCGGACAAAAATCAAGTATGAAAATAAAGAAAGGGAAATAACTCAAAAATTAGGGAAGCAAGAGTTATGGTTCATATGCACTGCACTCCGCATTGATGAGATGTATCCACATATGGAATTTCATAGCCATAGCTAGTACAGTTTTGGAGATATGCTCCGGACAAAAATTTGCCGGACTGACCGACTGACTGACTGACTGACAGATGGACTGACGGACTGACGGAGTGCAAACCTAATAGTCCCCTTCGGCACGCCGGTAGGGGACTAATAAGGATCATTGACTCTTACCTACATACAAAACATCTGAAGCAGACGGCTTTTTGAAAACATAGTGACAAAAGAAGAAATTGCACAGAACGTGCAATTTCTCCTTTTGTCACAATGTTTTCCACAGTGTGGAAAAGCTGCCAGTTGCTTGGAAAGACTTGTGTGGATCACTGGTGTGAGAAAGTCGGGAAACACATTGGTATTTACAGACTTTGAAAACATCAGAAATGTCAAATGAAAGTGAATAGAATGAAAACAAGTGGAAATATATTGTGGCAAAAGCAGAAACTGCTCAATATGAGCAATTTCCCCTTTTCTCCTTTAGCCACAATATTTCCAAAAGCTGTCTGCTTCAGATGCATCAAAATGTATATGCAGGTGGGAAATGGTTAATAAGGCAGAACAGCCTCTCTAATTCTAATAGAAAAGTGTCCATTTCCCTTTCTGATATCTTCAGAGTCTTGTTTAATTTACAATATGAGCAAATTCACATTGTGTCACAATGTTTTCAAAAGTCATATGGCATCAAAATGTGTCTGAATGAGGATTAAAATATAAAATCTTAACAACTTAATATCCTACTGGTTCATAATCCCACATGTGGTAGCATTTTTATGCTCTGCTAATTTGAAAACATTGTGGCTAAAGGAGAAATTACTATTAATTAGCAATTTCTCTTTTTGACACAATATTTTCAATTAATGATAAAATCAACTTTAAATATTTTAGATGACTCATAATTTTGGAAAGATGTTTAAGTCATCTGCTGCAGATTTGGTTTATGTAGGTGGATTAACCCTTTCACACATACAGATGCATTTCGACACAATAACAGCAGGCGATTTTTGAAAACATTGTGGCCAAAGGTAAAATTGCTCATGATGAGCAATTTCTCCTTTGGCCACAATGTTTTCAACTATATTCAATAGTTGTTCTTTCATTTATAGATGTTTTCCAAATGTTTAACTTAATGTTTTCAAAGTTTTATGCTAATCTGTTGTATGTAGGAGGATTAAGCTTCCAAAGGAGTGATTTTTATTTTATTCATAACAGAGAATTAGTTTGGAAACAAATTCAATAAGTACAATATCAAAAGAACAATAATTCCTTGTACAATCTAGACAATCTAATCAAGATGTAGTTACAACCGTTTTGCATGAAACCATCTATGTGTGCATCTAATCTGTGTACTCAGACATGCAAAATCGATTGATTGATTTGGGTTAAATGCCTTTTTCAACAATCTTTCCATCATATCACAGTGGCCAGTTCTCCGACTAATGTGTTACCTGACTTTCTCACTCCAGTTCTCCACAGAGCAGTTTTTCCAAGCAACTGGCTGCTTTTCCATAGAGACTGTAAGCCCATTGGTGGCTTTTGTCAAACCTCAGGAAGATTATTGGCCAAGCTGGTGTTCAACTCACAACCTGTGGATTGACAGCCTGTGCAACTTCTGAATAATCTACCGGTGCTCGGAAGACATGCAAGAACATTTTGCTAAATTCCAGTTAATTTCTCTGAGAAATAGACATGACAATAAGGTTTTTTTATGTACAATATCCAAGGGACATAACTCACTAAAAATGTTGAATCGAAACAAGCTGATGATGTGCCCATTTCCTTTAGGTACCTAAATTACACATAAAGATTTCCTGAATTTAAGCTTAAATTTGCTGAGAAGAATTGCCCAGACAGACATACCTGAGGGACAGACAGAAAATGCAGCAACAAGACGTTAAAATTACTTACTCAGCATCTTTAAACTTCCCGGAACTATATTCCTCTACATAAGAAGCGTAGGCCAGGTCTTCATGCGCCACAGCAACATGTAGGTTGTTACCACCAAATACAGACTGTCGAATATCTAGGGCATTCTAAAAGAGTGTACACAACACAATAAAATATGTAATACTAATTAAAGATTAATGATTTTACTGTGCACCTACAGTGACATTGATTAACTGTATTATTTTATAAGATATTCAATATGATTAATAAAATACAATAATTCTTGAATTAAAAAAAAAGGCCCAATTGACAACAAAGACTCATATATACATTTTACACAAAGAGTAGCATTTTAAAATGTCATAACTTATGTATTTAAAAAATTCATTGTTAACAAAATGTTTCAATCTTCTATATAATAAGAATATTTTTGCATATAAGCATGTATCCAAAGATTCTCATTATCTTCTCTTCCATTAAACCACGCATAAGGTATTATCTGTCTTTTTAATCGTAATGCTTTGAGACTTTTTTGCATCTACAGATTTTTTTTTTTTTTTATATAGACGCTTTCTGACACCTCTGCAGCAGAAGGATTTTTGAAAACATAGTGACAAAATAAGAAATTGCTCAAAACGAGCAATTTCTCCTTTTGCCACAATGTTTTCCACTTTTAGTCATAGGTTATCCATTAAATTATAGATATTTTCTATTTGTTGACAAAATATGTTCAAAGTCATCTGCTGCAGAATTGTCGTATGAGGGAAAGGGTTAAGGACTCTGAGCAAATTATTTACCACTTTCCCACATACAACAAATTTGCAGCAGATGACTTTGAAAACATCTTGGTTAAAATATGTCAAATCATTATAAATGAAAGTTTCATACAGTTGAAAAAGTTGTGGCAAAAGGAGTAATAACTCATCATGAGTAATTTATCCTTTTGTCAAGAGGTTTTCAAAAGTCACCTGCTGCAGATTTGAAAAATGCATATGGGACTAGGCTTTTTGACCTTTCAAAAACATTGTGACAAAAGGAAAAGTTGCTTAAAACAAGCAATTTCTCCTTTTGCCACAATGTTTTCAACCTTTTTCAGTAATAATACCTATAATTATTAAGAGATTTTCCATGTTTTTGAACATTTTCGAAGTTGTCTGCTGCAGATTTTTTAAATATGGGAAAGGGTTAAACAGTAAACAATAATTCACTTACCTGATAAACTTGAACAGCAGATGTAATGGAGTCCACATTTAACAGATAAAAACCATAATCTAACAGAGCGTCTGAATATTTGGGATGATGTACACCAAAACACTCTCTGAAAAACACATAATGAGTCGTCCATCAAACTTAGAATATTTTACCAAGTGTTTATTTGTTTTGGGTTTTAACCCTTTCCCTCATATAGACGCTTTATGCAGCAATGTTTTTGAAAACATAGAGACAAAAGAAGTTGCTCAAAAAACAAGCAATTTCTCCTTTTGCCACAATGTTTTCTTCTTTTAGTCATAGGTTATCCCTTCAATTATAGAGATTTTCTATTTTTTGACAAAATATGTTCAGTCGTATGCTGCAGAATTGTCGTATGAGGGAAATGGTTAAGCTCCTTTCAACAGTTAAGGTAAGACTGCAGCAGACAAGAAAGATGATATTGGTTATAAAAATATATAAGGTATGAAACCAATACCACCCCATCTGCTGTAGCTCAAGAGTTGCCTTAACTCCAATCGTCAGACCCATTTAGCGAGCTCTTGCGGTTCAAGCAAGGTCAGACTGGAGCTGCCATTCTTATTGAGCGTTTTCCCAGACAGTGGGGCAATTACCAAGTGTAGAAAAATATCAATTTGTACATCCTAACCCTGTTATATTATAAAAAAAGTTATTCAATCAATGTTTTTGTGTCAATTAAAATCAAACTTAAGCAAAGGACTAGATAAGCATTATCTCTCTAATTATTCAACTAAACCCTATGTTGTGTGTACTCTTAAAGAATCCTCTCACTTTGTCCATTATTGAGCACCCACAACATAGGGCCATAATGATTACAATTTTATTTAATAACTATACCTTTATATAAAGAGATTTTATGCTTTTTTGACTTGATGTTTTCCTAGTCTTCTGCTGCAGGATTTCCTACATAAAACAAATCTACACCAGACAACCTTGAAAAAATCTAGGCAAAAATCTCTATCAATTAAGGTATAACTATAGAATAGAGTTGAAAACATTGTGACAAATGTTGTCTGCTGAAGATGCGACAAAATGAGTCTATATGTGGGAAATGGTTAAATATAAACCTACCTTGCATATTTTACGGCATATTTGATAAGAACTTCTGCTTTCTGGAACTCTCGTTTGACAACACAGGCCTATAAAAAGAAAATTTTTTTTTATCATTTATGTCTGTTTACTTTGTAATTCATGTATTTTCATATATAGCCAGTGATAAAATCATATGAAGAAAACAGCGTAGCAGCTGTTTTAAATGCTTGTGGGAGCAATTAGAACTGCTGGTGCATTGACAGATCCGTTACAGGAAATGGTTTAAGTTAAACATTACAGTCAAACTTGTCTTAATCAGCCACCCAGGGGAGAGTCAAACTTTGGCTGCTAAACACAAGTCAAATTTAGAAGAAAAAGTTGTTTTAGTTAAACTGCTTTTGGCTGCTTAACCCTTTCCCACATACAGCAAATCTGCAGCAGACGACAATGAAAAACCCATATACAAAAACGTGAACAATCTCCATAAATGAGAATTTAATTATTAAAAAGAGTTAAAAACATTGTGGCAAAGGAGAAATTGCTTGTTTTGAGCAATTTCTTCTTTTGTCATAATGTTTTCAAAAAGCTGTCTGCTGCAGAGGCATCAGAAAACATCTATATGAGGGAAAGGGTTAATAAAAGTTGGTTGCTTAACAGAGTAACAAGTTTGACTGTATATTGGAATTCTCCAATGTTTGAGTTATCATGATTGAGGAGTACCTACTTTTGAACATTGTCGTAAAACATCAACAACAGCTTTTTGTGGTAATTTCGTGGACAATTCCTTCATGGCTTTTGAACAATGTCGAAATGCCTGGAAAAGAATAAATTTCATGATCCTAAAAATGATATATCAAACAGCAACTTTCTCATCATGAATGATTTTGGATTATCAAAGGAAGATTTCACCAGATTATTTTTCTTCTGGACAGGAACATAGATAAGATATATAACTTGAATAATGACTGGTTTAATTTTCCCATTATGGATTTGAGATTATAGAATTTTAACAAAATTTCCCCCAAATAAATAAAAAACGACAGAATTAATCAAAACGATCAAATATTAGAACATTTTGACAATAACAATGAGATTTTCTGAAAGTTTAACACTTTCCCATTTGCAGACGCATTATGACCCATCTGAAGTAGACGACTTTTGAAATCATTCTGACAAAAGGAGAAATTGCTTATAATAACTGTATTTTATAAGTATTTTCTGACTCAGAGATTTTTTGGGTGTTGTCAAAGTGGTCTGCTGCAGATTTGTATGTGGGAAATGATTAAACATTTTTTTCTATTGCAAAAGATAAAGACAATTTCTTTTAAGTTTTTAGTTTTTCTTGCTTCAAATGTTTGGACAGTTGATATTTTATGATTTGTTCCAGTTACACTTCGGCATAAATATGAAAAAAATCTGCAAATGAAAGATCAATTTTTTAATAGAGTTGTAAAAACTGCGCCAAAAGGAGGAATTCCTCATTATGTGTCATTTCTACTTTTGGCACAATGTTTTCAAGGGTCCTCTGTTGCAGATGCATCAAAATGCATCTACAAGTGGGAAAGGGTTAAAAAAAGTAAAGTAAGAACTCATACTTCATCATATTGACTTTCAGCGAACAGCAAGGAACATGATTCTGTGTGTAATGTTGCTTTATTGACGGGGATTTCTTGACTAGCCAGCTTTTCAGTCGTTGCAAACGCCCCCTTGCAGGTATTCTTGGCAGACTCATATTTACAGTTAGCATTCTGTACATGTAATAACCTGTAAAAGATTGTTGTTCGTTGATTTACAGTTAACATTCTGAAGATGCTATAACCTGTAAAAGATTGTTGATCGTTGATTTACAGTTAGCATTCTGTACATGTAATAACCTGTAGAAGATTGTTGTTCATTGATTGAAATTTAATGTGATTTTCATCGGTATCTCTGTTATATAACAGCAGCCATTTCTTTCAATGTGTGTTTCCAGACTTTCTCGCACCTGTACTCCGCAAAGTATACTTTCCAGGCAACTGGCTACCTTCTGATTAAGACTATTAAGCCATTGGTGGAAGAAGAACAATTTGCCAGGCCAGTATTCAAACTCACAACCCCTGGATTGGTAGTTTGCGTTATTATTGACTGATATTCCTTGAATTTTAAATTTAACCCTTACCCTCATGTAGACTGCAACAGGCAACTTTTGGAATCACTGTCTTAACCCTTTCCCTCATATAGACGCTTTCTGACGCCTCTGCAGCAGACAACTTTTTGAAAACATAGTGACAAAAGAAGAAATTGCACAAAACGTGCAATTTCTCCTTTTGCCACAATGTTTTCCACTTTTCGTCATAGGTTATCCATTAAATTATGGAAATATTCTATGTTTTGACAAAAGACGTTCAAAGTCGTCTGCTGCAGAATTGTCGTATGAGGGAAAGGGTTAACAAAAGTCGTCTGCTGCAGAATTTCGTATGAGTGAAAGGGTTAACAAAGGTCGTCTGCTGGATAGAGTTGATAAATTTGTCGTCTGCTGCAGAATTGTCGTATGAGGGAAAGGGTTAACAAAAGTCGTCTGCTGCAGAATTATCGTATGAGAGAAAGGGTTAACAAAAGTCGTCTGCTGCAGAATTGTTGTATGAGGAAAAGGGTTAAGGAGAAATTACTCATAATGATCAAGTTCTCCTTTTGCCACAAGTGTTTGAACTTCAATAACTAAACTTTCATTTATGGTAATTTTCCATATTTTTGCTGTGATGTTTCTAACATTGTTTGCTGCAGATTTGCCATATGTGGAAAAGGGTTAAAACTGTATATCATATATCATTAACAAAAACTACAACAGTGATATTGGTCGGGCACCATAGGATGATCAACAAGTCAGAGCTCTAGATATTCCATGTGACTATATCCTTCCCCTTAGCCCTTTCCCTCATATAGACGCTTTCTGCTGCCTATGCAACAGACACCTTTTTGGAAACATAGTGACAAAAGAAGAAATTGCTCAAAACGAGCAATTTCTCCTTTTGCCACAATGTTTTCCACTTTTAGTCATAGGTTATCCATTCAGTTATAGAGATTTCTATTTATCGACAAAATATGCTTAAATTTGTCTGCTGCAGAATTGTCGTATGAGGGAAAGGGTTAACTCTATGTTGAAAGGAAAAGACCAGAGTACTCCCCATTATCCCATTTACCAATTGAAGACACATTTCAATGCATCTTTTGAAAACATTATGTCAAAAGGAGAAATGGCTCTTAACAAACAATTTCTCCTTTTGCCACAAATTTATCAACTCTATCCATTAATTATACTCTTGAGAAAATTCAAAACATTTGCCTAGATGTTTGCAAAGTTGTCTGCAGCAGATATGTTGTATCTGGGAAAGTGTTAAAAACATATCAACAAACAGGTGGTTTTCTTGAGCAAAAGGTAAACCATACACATTCATACAGGTCCTATATTCTAACAATATGCCCTTGGAAATAATTTGCCACCATGTGGGTGGGGTACTTACTTAACCCTACATTCTAAGGCTTTACATAGACTGGGTACAGAACTATCCTCCTCACATAATGTCAGACAGGTTCTGTATACTTTCTCACTGTCACTGAACCAGCCTGCATCACTTAGAAATCCACCTGTGGGGAGAAAAGAGAGAAAAAGAAAATGTATTAAAATTATCATATTGCTAAAACATAACAGATTTCAATTGTAGAAGTATTATACAAACAATAAATAGTCCATTCAACTAATCAAACCATTAAGTGAAATATTAACCATTAAGTAAAATAATAACCCTTTCCTACATATAGACACACTTTCATCCCTCTGCAGCAGACAACTTTTGAAAACATTGTGACAAAAGGTGAAATTACTCTTAATATTTTTCAATTTATTCAACAATTATAGCTTGATTAAAGATTAATGTGAACTATTCTGCAAAATATCATTAAAATCCAGCCACCCATGTAAAAACGTAATGGACCATAAACGAAATGAGCATTATATTATTATATAAACAAGAAAAGATGCATCTTCATATCAAGTGCATTACTTTGCGTAAAATAGTAGGAAATATGGCCCAGACAAGCTATCTCTGTAATTTGGGTTAACCCTTTCCCTCATATAGACGCTTTCTGACACCTCTGCAGCA
Organism: Serripes groenlandicus; assembly: GCA_031761405.1. Taxonomy (NCBI): domain Eukaryota; kingdom Metazoa; phylum Mollusca; class Bivalvia; order Cardiida; family Cardiidae; genus Serripes; species Serripes groenlandicus. The sequence continues at coordinate 39,183,350 of JASEVX010000003.1, read as the reverse complement.
GACGGCTTTTTGAAAACATTGTAACAGAAGAAGAAGAAATTGCTCAAAACAAACAATTTCTCCTTTTGCCACAATGTTTTCCACTTTTAGTCATAGGTTATCCATTCAATTATAGAGATTTTCCATTTTTTGACAAAATATGTTCAAAGTCGTTTGCTGCAGAATTGTTGTAGGAGGGAAAGGGTTAAAACTGTCTAAAGTGGCAGACTGTCTTATTATTTGTTCAAGAACCTAGGAGCCAACTATGTAAGAGACTTTTCAACATTGTTTAAAAATATAGATAACTGAAATATGTTCTGTTCTTTTCTTGGTTTTATTGCCGTGTCATTCATATGCTTCAAGGCCTAGTCACACTAGAGAGAGAATGAGCCGGAATGGCGTTGGAATGAAAATTTGTGGTATATTCCTGGATATTCGAAGTGTATTCTAAAAATTCTGCCTGCATTCTGAGTGCATTCCAAATAATCTGGTCCATTCTTGTGGCCAGTCTGAATATTTTGCTCATGCTCAAAACTTTTGAGGTGCATTCCTTATGGAGAAATATCGAAGAGCATTTGAAGTGTATTCTAACTGCATTCTGACTACATTCTAAATAGTCTTACAGCATTATGACAGCATTCAAAACATTTTGATAGCATTCGAAGGAGAACCCAAACGGTAATCCTCTGTATACATACGTATAAAAACGCGGCCAGCTTTATTAGTTGATATGTAGGAGTTGCATGACTTTGGGCTGTATTCGGGCAACAATCCAACTGTATTCGTATGGCAATTGAAGTGCATTCTAAATATTTTGACTGCATTCTAAATATTCCTACTTGTTCTATGTTTCAACAACCTTCGAGCTGCATTCAATGGCTAAGACACCCAGAAGGTGCAAGATTCGAGGTGGGTTCAAAGTGCATTCTAAGTATTCGTACGGCATTTTTACAAAGCTGTAAATAAAATTTCTTTCCGGCTGGTTCTGCCTAATTCCTGCTGATTCTGAATTAGTGTGATGTCCTCATTAGAATGTGTCAGTAATTCTATGTTTTTTATATACATACTATTTTATTGTGTTCTTATCCATGTTTTTTGTCTATGTGTATGTATTTTATGTTTTATACTGATGTACAACACCATTGAATGTGGTTTTGTACAAAAAATAGACATTTAACCCTTTCCCTAATATGGCAATTCTGCAGCAGACGACTTCGAACGTATTTTGTCAAAAAATAGAAAATCTCAATAATTGAATTGATAACCTATGACTAAAAGTGGAAAACATTGTGGCAAAAGGAGAAATTGCACGTTTTGTGCAATTTCTTCTTTTGTCACTATGTTTTCAAAAAGCTGTCTGCTGCAGTGGCGACAGAAAGCGTCTATATGAGGGACAGGGTTAATTTAAAAAAAAGTTTCAGTCTCTTTATTTAAGCAGTAGGGGACATAATATTATAGCAAGAACTTGTAACACCACCATTCACTGATATACATACCCAGAGCAAATCCAAGTTGAATCGCTTTCTCCTTTGTCTGTACACAGGGCATCACAGAGCGTAGGACATGACTGGTAAAACTGTCAGCTAGAATCTCCGACACTCTCACTCCGTGGTCCATTAGAGCTTGAAAACAGTGGTGCAATAGATATCTACAATTAGAAATTAAATCTCTTCCTGAAACTGACAATAATGAAGTCTCTGTATCAGATGACTTTTCAAAGCATTGTTTGATTAGTTTTAGCATATTTATTTTACATCAATTGCGAAACAAGCTTTCGGCTTATATTAATGATCACAATCAATATCATTTATATCTAGTTTTCATATTTTTGCCTAGATATTTTCAAACTGGTGCAGTCTTATTTAATGTGGAAAAGGGTTAAACCTTTAATTTTCATCTAATTGTCTTAGTCATTGCTTGTTTTGAAGTTTTTATGACAAAACTTGTTTCTTTTTCTCAATCCTTCTTCATCATTGGCATATATAGAAAAACATCCATTTACAACAAACATTGTAAAGAACAAGTTGACTTAACCCTTTGCTGTTGTGTTGTGACTGGTTTCTCTATTTCTAAGTAACCATATTTGATTTATCCTTAAGCCTGCAGCAGACAACTTTTGAAAACATTTATGGCAAAACGATAAATTGTTCATAATGAGCAATTTCCCATTTTGCAACATAATGTTTTCAACTCTAGTCAATAATTATACTTTCAATCAACTGGATTTTCCATAGTTTTTCCCTTATGTTTTCAAAGTTGCTTTCTGTTGAATTGTTGTATGTTGGAATGAATGAATGAATGTATATTGTTTTATGGCGCATCGACAGCTAAGGTCATTTAGCGCGCAATTAAATTTAATTATTCATGATCCCTGGGTAAACAAACCAGTACTAGGCTAGAAAATGTGCCTTGCCCAAGGGCACTCCACCATGACCGTAGTGCCGCTACTGGGGATCGAACCTGGGACACCCGGTTTCGAAATCCCCAACGCTAACCACTCGACCACAGCGGATTCCCTTGTATGTTGGAAAGTTTAAAAAATATTATGTTATCTGATAATGAATAAGATAAGCTATTTACACTCTTTGATATTCAAATTTCCGAAGAAAAGAATGCGACATTTTACAGACAAAACAAAAGGAATCAATGTTGAAAATTCTTCAGTGATTAATTGATTGTGGTTTAACGTCATTTTCAACAATTTTCAGTCATATGACGATGGCCATTTCACTTACTCATACATTTTCTAGCTTTCTCAAACCAGTAATCCACACAACATTCTTTCCAAGCAACTGGCTGCTTTTCCACATAGACTGTTAGCCTATTGGTGAAAGACGAATGACGATTGTCACAATGACTTTTGTCAAACATCGGAAAGAATGTTGGCCGAGCTGGGATTCAAACTCACAATCCCTAGATTGACAGCCAGCTTTGCTACAGACTGAGCTACCGATTAATGGAGACATGTATAGTGTATACCTTTTATCATGGACTTTCAAAACTTTGGCAAAAGTCTCCAACTCTGAAAATTCCATACCAAGTTGACACAAACGCCCTTTGTTGTATAGCTGGAAAAGAATAAACGAATCTTTATCATCTATCAAACTGCTGTTAACCCTTTCTCTAATATGACAAAAAAAAATCTGCAGCAGACGACTTGGAACATATGTTGTCAAAAAATAGAAAAACTCTATAATTGAATGGATAACCTATGACTAAAAGTGGAAAAACATTGTGGCAAAAGGAGAAATTACTTGTTTTGAGCAATTTCTTCTTTTGTCACTATCTTTTCAAAAAGCCGTCTGCTGCAGAGGCGTCAGAAAGCGTCTAAATGAGGGAAAGGGTTAATCAACTGTTTAACCCTTTCCCTCATACAACAGATCTGCAAATCTCCATAAATAAGGGTTTAATTATTGAATAAGAGTTGAAAACATTGTGGCAAAAGGAAAAATTGCTCGTTATAAGCAATTTCTCCTTCTGCCTCAATGTTTTTAAAATCCGTCTACTGCAGAAGTATCCAAAAGCGTTTATTGTGTGGGAAAGGTTTGATAGATATGATCAGTTTAGAATCATCTGCTTTGAAAACATCTGTGTAAAATATTGTAACATCTGTAATTATATATAAGAGAAAGTATTAATTATACTTCAATTCTGCATTGGACGACATAGATATGATCAGTTTAGAATCATCTGCTTTGAAAACATCTGTGTAAAATATTGTAACATCTGTAATTATATATAAGAGAAAGTATTAATTATACTACAATTCTGCATTGGACGACATAGATATGATCAGTTTAGAATCATCTGCTTTGAAAACATCTGTGTAAAATATTGTAACATCTGTAATTATATATAAGAGAAAGTATTAATTATACTACAATTCTGCATTGGACGACATAGATATGATCAGTTTAGAATCATCTGCTTTGAAAACATCTGTGTAAAATATTGTAACATCTGTAATTATATATAAGAGAAAGTATTAATTATACTACATACTACAATTCTGCATTGGACGACTTTCAACACATTACACAAAAATATGAAAATTTCTGTAAATAAATGCATGACTATTGATAACTTTTGTCACAATGTTGTCTATTGTACTTTGTAGAGGTGTCCGTATGTGGATTATTGTTAACATTATAGATCGAGCTCTAGATAAGCAGCGTTTTGCATGTTCTAAAATCGTTATTTGACACTTAAACCCTATGTTGTTGGTACTCAAAAGAATCGTTTCGGTGAGACAATTCTTTTGAGTACCCACATCATAGGGATTAGTTGGCCAATAAGAGAGATATTGTGAGGAAAAGAGCTGAATACCCCTATTTATCTGGACCTCTGTGTAGAGAGTAATCCTTACCTACGTGCAAACTAAATTGATGCAACTCAGCAGCTTCATTCAATTTCCTTAAATAATTTCTCACTTTCAATTTAATACAATAGCGATTTTATTCTTGAAAACGTTTGCATTGATCTTTTTTAATAAACTGCAGCAAATTAAAAGTTTTTATATATTTTTCAAATTTCAGACATTATGACTTTGTATTAAAATTTAAAATGCAACACGACTATTAAATAAGCCTACGCATCACAGGAAAATTGACCTTTGTGACCAATAAAGATCCAAAACAGATTGTGCCTCCATTCAAGTTGATCAGGGTCTTCACTGTTCACTTTCTTGCAACACCAGAAATATTTTGGATACAAACAATCATTATAAACTGACAGTATAACTATGTAATGTAAGTATACAGTCGGCAATTGACACCTCTTAACCCTTTCCGACATACAATTGATCGATTGATTAATTGGTATTTAACGCCGTTTTCAATAATTTTTAAGTCATATTTAGGCCAGTTCACCTACACATATGTTTCATGGCTTTCTCACACCAGTACTCCACACAACATACTTATCACATAGACTGTTAGTTCATTGGTAGAAGACGAATGAGGCTTGTCACAGTGACTTTTGTCAACGGTCGGAAAGAATGTTGGCCGAGATTGGGTTCTAACTCACAACCCCTGGATTGACAGCCCGCGTCGCTACCTTACCGGGGCTAGGCTTCCCAAATACAACAAATTCACAGCAGACTATTTTGAAAAAACCAAGACAATAATATGATAAATCTCTATTTAATGAGGCTACAAGTATTAAAATTTAAATAGATTTTTTGTAGAGTTGAAAACATTGTGGCAAAAATTGAATATTATGAGCAATTAGTCAATTAGCAAATAGCAATGAGTCATTATGAGCAATTAATTAGTTCTGCTGATACACTGTTTTCGAAAGACAGATCAGTTCAAAGAAATGTTTCGAGTCAAATGATGTATATCGGAATTTCTCATGTTTTAATAATGGGATCATGGCAATTTTATTGAAACAAGGCCTGAAGGGCCGAAGAGAAAATGGAATCTCTGAGTCATAAAACAGATCTATAACCAACTAGTAAGAGAGACTTCACTTAAGCATAAAAGAAAAGGAGTATTACTATATTATTTTTACCAAACATGGCCGTTTATTTACAAATTTAGTATAGAATCATGGTTGTTTTAATCAAATATATGTTGAAGACTGCATGCAGAAGAGCCTACAACAGCGTCTAATTAAAAACGTGGTCTTAAGTCACTTAATTCTGGAGTGGTTCCACATAAAATACATTACATCTTTGTTTGACAGAAATACCCTTTGCTATGAAAAAATAACGGCCGTGAAAATAAAGTACTTTATCCTTGCAGAAAGGTAATCTTAAAACAAATGTTTATCAAAACGTTAGCAATTAAATATTCCCCACCCATCTCTTAATTGGCACAGCTGTCAAAGTAGATAACGGTTGACGCATGATGATTTGACGTACCTTGTAATAAATGTCGAACTGGACGTTTTCTGGGAGTAATTTGAGCTCTCTTCTGTGTCTCGAGTAGGACGTAACAGTGCCAGAAACAGCCATATTATATAAAGAATCGGGGACCCATTCCAGGGCACAGGCGGAAGCCATCTTGAATTTGTATTATTAGTATTAATAGTTACCTCCCTTTGACTGTCAATTTTCCGCGGTATCTGTCAAAATTAGCGATTATAACATTGGCGTTGTATTTGTTAAAACTGACGCTTTCTTGCGTCTCTGTGGCAAACGACTTTAGAGAAGAGTATCGCGAAAAACCACTCGTAATGAACAATTTCTCCTTTAGCTACAATTTGTTCAACCCTACTTGATTATTACACTTCATAAAACAGAACAGGATCCATTCCACCAACCTTACTTAATTATCGCTAAGTTTGTTTGTTTGTTTTATTGGAGTTTTACGCCGTTTTCAACATTATTTCAGTTATATCACGGCGACAGTTCTCTTTATTCATGATCCCTGGGTAAACAAACCAGTACTAGGGCACTCCACCACGACCTTCGCGCCGCGTCTGGGGTTATCGCTAAGTATCCTACTAAATATTTTAAAAAAAGCATATTTCATCCTTTTTGTTTCCCTAATATTTCGTTAATTGGATTTTTTTTCAATTTATTAGGCCTATTTATTTTTTTAAAATTTGAAAGAGAGCAATATGAATGCTTGCCAGAAGTTTATACACCAGACGAGTTTTCATCAATTGTATTCCGTTTTCTTTTTTACAATTTAGAAACATTACATATAAAGGCATGTGAATACAGGGGATGAGGACTCAGTTAACCCTTTCCCTCATACGACAATTCTGCAGCAGACGACTTTGGACATATTTTGTCAAAAAATGGAAAATCTCTATGATTAAATGGATAACCTATGACTAAAAGTGGAAAACATTGTGGCAAAAGGAGAAATTGCTCGTTTTGGGCAATTTCTTCTTTTGTCATTATGTTTTCAAAAAGCCTTCTACTGCAGAGGCGTCAGAAAGCGTCTATATGAGAGAAAGGGTTAATTTTCACAGAAAAGAGATGTTAACAAACGTAAGGGAATAAACAGGCACTTACACATCAGATATAATTATTTGATTACATACGTATATACACATACATTTACATGTATATGCAGTTTTTTGCATACACATTTACATATATATGAATATACATATATGACATTTTGGCTATCTAGCGCATTATATGAGAAGGGTAATCTAGTGAGATTTTTAAATTTCAATTAATAATCGATATTGATAAATATTTCAAATTAAGTGAAGACACAGAAAATATATATATATATATAACATGTATTTTCCCTTAGGTATTTTCAAAGTCGTCTGCTGCAGATTTCTTGTATGTTGGAAAGACGTATACAAATGGTTGATAAAGCTATGTCTGGTCTGATCTTTAAAATGCCAAGACATTTCACTATTTCAGTACAGAAGAAAATATGCTAACACACATTTTCAACTTTTCAAAAAAAAAAAACATACATATATATTATTTTTTTGTAAAGATCAAATCTGAGACCTAAATATTAGGTATCTGATATAATTGTGGATGACACACGCAATGTCCCTAGTGTCGGTGTTCCCCCAGTGTGGTCCATATATACAGTTTTTACATGCATTCAATGGTTTCCCCTTTTCCATAATTAATTGATGCTCAGATAAAACCACTCCCTAAGAAATTAAAACTGTTCACATTGATTTGTTCTAACATTATTGCTACAATTATTTATCGCAATAGAAATCTTACCTTGCAGGCAAAAGCACTGCAGTATCGCAGCTATAAATCGCTAGCAATTAATAGCCATTTTCTATTATATTACACAGGTTATCAGAATGTCATTTGTTATCCCCTCGTGGTTCAAGAAACTAAAAGACTTCTACTCCATATATGCATTATAACCATAGGCACTTGACGGTATGTACGACTCAGATGTCCAGATAAGGAAGGGTTTACAACTCTTCCCCCCCCCCCCCCACGATATCTCTCTTATTATCCAATCAAACCCTATATTGTGGGTACTCAAAAGAATCGTCTCAGTTTGAGTACCCACAACTTAGGCTTAGCGGATAAAATAAGGATTTTAGAACAAGCAAAACGCTCCGTATCTAGAGCTCTGAGTCGACTTCCCTCCGTGATCTCGAACTATCCGCCATTAAAACATTTTCAAATAAGTAGTAGCCTAACTGATGTTTTACTATATATATAACATTTGAAGATCTAATAATGAAATTTTAATTTATATAAAAAGGATGTATTGTTTGAAAGTCATATAATGGCGAATAGTCGAAGATCACAAAGGCAAAAGTCGTGCATACAACCGAACGTCTTTTATTATAAGGAGTTTTAAACAAGAGCGCCGCGGAGCGAACGCAAACGCTCGTCTGTTTTTTCTTAGTCGAAAAAGAAAAGAGGATTTACAGAATACATGTGTTCCAAGTTTCATGTGAAAATGTTGAACGTTGATGGGTAATGGGCAGAGTTAAACTTGTTGTATGAATTTCCAAGTCCAAAAAGGGGCATAAATGAAAAAATAGCAAAGAGTTATGTGATGGTTGGAAATGCGTATTGATTCTAGAAACATATGTACCACGTTTTAATTGAATATGTGTAACTGTTTTTGAGTTATGAGATAAGGGTAAAGTGTTGTGACGACGACGCAGACGACGACGAGGCAAACAGTATCACAATAACTTGACTTTTTTTCTTCGTAAAACAGACCCTACTATACTGAGCACGTAGGAAAGCTATTGCCCCCGTTTTCAAAGTATATTAAAATGACTCGATCGGGCATCGACCTCTTGCACCCTAAGCGAACGCTCTACCAGTTCACATCGAGGCATTAGAGAATAGTGTATGAGATCATTTTCTACACGTAACTTTTCGTTTAGATCAAATGTGTTTTCGTCATTTTAAACTTTATAATATAAAACAAATCATAATGGTAAGATTATGAAAGTATTGTTTTGGTAACCCACCGGGACCCGTATCCTATATTTAGTAACCCATTGGGACCGGTAATTAATATATTGATGATATACCGTGGGCAAACTGTTAGCAATTGTTGGTATCCTATATTTACATCCGCACCCTATTCTTGATGTACTCATGGACACACGTAGCCTATATATTTGGAACCCCATTTCACTCAGATATTTTTCAGGAAAACGGTCATACTGCTGAATTCTGCAATACTGGTAAATGCTTCAAATAATAATGATTGATTGATTGATTGATTGGGGTTTAACGCCGTTTGTAACAATTTCTCAGTTATATCACGGCGGCCAGTTCACCTACTCATGCATTTCCTGGTTTTCTCACACCAGTACTCCAAACAACAATCTTCCCAATTAACTGGCTGCTTTTCCACATAGACTTAGCCCATTGGTGGAAGACGAATGACGCATGTCGCATTGACTTTTATCAATCGTCGGAAAGAAAGTTGGCCGAGCCGGGATTCGAACTCACAACCCCAAATAATAATGAACTTTAACGAAACTGCTGAGATTGAAATGAAGGTAACGTTAATGGCATGCTTCATCAATTTAAACAATTGTCTACGGTGCATGATATGTCAAACTTACAATGAGATTTATCGTAAAACACTGCCATAAACCTGAGTACACTACTTTGTATCAGAGATAATTTCATTAACCCTTTTCCCTCATACGGCAATTCTGCAGCAGACGACTTTGAACGTATTTTGTCAAAAAATAGAACATTTCTATAAATGAATGGATAACCTATGAGAAAAATTGGAAAACATTGTGGCAAAAGGAGAAATTGCACGTTTTGTGCAATTTCTTCTTTTGTCACTATGTTTTCAAAAAGCCGTCTGCTGCAGAGGCGTCCGAAAGCGTCTATATGAGGGAAAGGTTTAATATTTTAAACAAATATTCTAAATATTTTCTAAATGACCTTAGCTGTCGATGCGCCATAAAACAATATACATTCAATTATTCATTCAAATCAGCAGCAGACTGTTTTTGAACACATCTAAGCAAAATTATAGAAAAGCTCTATAAGGGAATGTTTAATTATTGAAAAGAGTTGAAAACATTGTGGCAAAGGAGAAATTGCTTATTGTGAGCAATTTCTCCTTTTGCAACTGTCTTATAAAAGGTCGTCTGCTGTAGAGGCGTAAGGACGCATCTGTATTGGGGGGGGGGGGGGGGGGGGGGGGGGGGGGGGGATGGGGGCGTCGTCAGGACGCATCTGTATGGGGAAAGGGTTAAAACATTTGAAAGGATCGTTAACACTCACTGTCCATTTTATAAAAGCATTAGTTTGCTTTCATAAAATAAACTATGACAAAATGTGTCATTGTGCTCTAGTAAAGGGAGAATATTTTTTTGCCGAGCAAATATGAAAAATTCTGAGTTTGAGTCAGGATTGTGCATAAACTTTTCATCTATGTTTAAAAAAAAATAGAACAAATCTAAGACCACCGCTCGCCTTTCATTTTTCGTAATTGATCATAAACTATCGGACACGTTTGAACTCGGTGTTCGTTATAAATTGTATTACGGTAATAAAAACGGTTAAATAGTACCACGTACAAGTCGCGCATGAATACATCTAATTCTATTAGATTAACACGCCCCCCGGCAACATCATGATAAGAAAATAGAGTATTATTGAACTCCACCATGTAAAAATGGACTCAGAAGATCTGAAGACCCCCTTTTCAGTTATCTATAATCTTTATTTTCCTCCAATATATGAAAATCATACAAACATGAACACATTGATAAACAAACAAACAAAAAGAACAAAAGAAAAGGTTATAAACAAACATAAAAGATATTTTCTACGTCCCTGCATAAATGTACAAAAAATGGGAGTTTGCATATTCAAATTGACAATATAAGTTCCATAACGTACAGAATTGACAAAGTTACATAAAGTACCTGTAACAATTCCATGCGTCATGGAGAAACCATACAATCACATTACAAGAACATGTCATTTTTTTCCCTGAAGAAGACGTTCCAAATTTGGGTCCAAGCCAAACAATGCTCGAAAATACTATTTTTTGTTTCCCTACTATTTTGTAAAACATAAATGGTGGAATGTATTTAAGTAAATGACTAAGTTGGCATAAATAGTTAACTTACTGACTGAACATTCTTGTTAAGAAATGACATATTTTGATAACTTTTTATGAGGGAAATATTTTAAGAATTTAAGTATTACTTAGCGCTAAGTAAGGTTGGTGGAATGGGACCGTGTTGTACAACGATTGTCCAAAGTTGTGTTTGGAAACTGTCTGATGATACTTGGCGATCAGTACAAGCAATCGCTCAAATTAAAAGAGGTCCAGATAAGGAGGAGTAAGCAGGTCTTTTACCCACAATATCTCTCATATTATCAAACCAAACCCTATGATGTGGGTACTCAAAAGAATCGTCTCAATGAGACGATTCTTTTGAGTACCCACAACATAGGGTTAGAGGCCCAATTACAATACTATATACATGAGCTGCGATCTACATCAGGACGCATCTGTATGGGGAAAGGGTTAAAACATTTGAAAGGATCGTTAACACTCACTGTCCATTTTATAAAAGCATTAGTTTGCTTCCATAAAATAAACTATGACAAAATGTGTCATTGTGCTCTAGTAAATGGATGACTGAGGAAAGAATCGCTTTTAACAGGGAGAATATTTTTTTGCCGAGCAAATATGAAAAATTCTGAGTTTGAGTCAGGATTGTGCATAAACTTTTCATCTATGTTTAAAAAAAAATAGAACAAATCTAAGACCACCGCTCGCCTTTCATTTTTCGTAATTGATCATAAACTATCGGACCCGCTCATCACGGGACTCGAACCAGGGACCTTTGATACGAGAGGCCGACGCTCTACCTCTGCACCACTGTCTTCCACTAGCCAGTCAGGCGTAATGATAACCCCGCAACCATGAGCGCCAAGAAGGGCAGCCATTACTGATTGTTTTATTTAGTCTTTCATTGGATCATATCTTTGCAATGTCACTGTGACAAGCGTCATTTTTTCTTCCACCAATTGGCTAACAGTTTATTTGGAAAAGCAGCCAATTGCTTTGAAAGAATGTTGTGTGAAATACTGTTGTGAGAAAGCCAGGATATACATGAGTAGGTGAACTGGCCGCCATGCTATGACTGAAAGATTGATGAAAACGGCGTTAACCCATATTAATCAATCAATCAATCAATCATATCTTTGATAATAAAAATGACTCTAACCAACCTGTACACCTGCACATCTCGCTAAAACCATTGACATTTGTATATACTTTGGCTGAATACCGTTTTCTCACTCCCCGGTTCATTATTTGAGCCGTCCCACGAGAAAACCAATAGTGTGGACTCTGTGTGAAGCATCAACCCGGATCAGCCTAATCATGCCGCGCATGATAATCCGTACACGCACTGTTCGCGACCTGTGGATTTTCTGTTTCAGAAATCATTACTCTATACCTCTATCCGCCTCAGACGAAATGTGTCGGCCCGGATTAGCCTGCGCGGACTGCGTAAGCTGATCTGGATCGATACTTTACGCAGAGTCCATAATGTTGGTTTTCTCGTGGAACGGCTCATTTCCTGATTGCGCATTTTGTATGTGAAGCTGGAGGCCTTGGCTTTCCTATACGAGGGCTTATCGGGAAAACTATCTTCACCTCCATGCCTTTAATGTCTGTTAGGTTAGTTTTTATATGGAAGCTAGGAAGCTTAATTGTTCAGGAGGGATTTATCTGGGCGCTACAATAAAGCGATTACATTTAACGGTCGATCTTCAATTTGCATTTAGTGTTCAGTTGTTCGTGATTAATAGCGGATCTGATTCCCTCTAGGGCCTAATTGAGCGGGTAGAGAGAAAATAATGAATCCGCAACACTTTTTCCTTCATCCGAGATCTCGGGATAAACCACATAAAGTTGCGCGATGGATTGTCAACAGTTGTATTAGCCTGGTACCTGGTGTGCTATATAACGTGAATGTGTTCTGTATGTATGTAATGATAGGGGCAGGTAACTCCAGTCTACAGTTATTTGTGTGAGCCACGTCATATGAAAAGGTATGTTTTACGTCGCTTTGACCAATTATTAAGTTATATCACGGCGTTTTCTGAGTAAGTTACCACTGCTGCATTTGTCACCAGCGAGTCAGGCCTTATGCTTATCCCACAATCCTGAGCGCTTTTTTTTAAAGTCTGTGATCAATCTCCTTCGCAGAGTTGTCGTTCCTTACACTCACCATACATGTATGGTGAGTGTAAGGAACGACAACTCTGCGTAGGAGATTGGTCTGTGATATGACCCGGTCGAGGAATGTGTGTGAAGTTGGCTCTGTGATCGGTCATCGGCCATCGGTGACAAAAACCGGAACCCGAAACGAACGCTGTACAACTACACCACCGAGGGGGTCGTCTACCCTATACAGGAATCACTACCCTATACATATATCCCCCTAAGACGGAATGTATCGACCAGATCAGTCTGCGCGGAGAGCGCAGGCTGATCTGGTCGATACATTACGCAGATGTCTATTTTTTAAAGTCTGTGATATGACCCGGTCGAGGATCGAACATTCGATCTCCCACACCGAGGCGGAAGATCTACCACTATATCAACTTCGAGGTCGCATTTGCAAACAGTGATGTGCCAGACGAGTCAGAGTCTCTACTGTTCGCCTATATTTAAAGAACCATGCATGCAATTGGCTACAAAAACGAGCTAGCAGTGAAGTACACAGACTTCATTTTTTATGTTCATAAAAAGACATCATAAAAATATCACATTACGGCCAATGCTATTTCCGACGTTTAACAAATGTCAATGCGACACGCCTCATGCTTCATCAACCATCGGACTAACAGTATGCGTGGAAAAGCAGCAAGTTGCTTAGAAAGATATATGTGTAAAGATCAAGAACAAATGTGTGTAGGTGGACTGGCCCCCGTGATATGACTGATGTTTCTTCTTTGGAAAACGACGTTAAACCCCAATCAATAAGCCAATACTCCATTTTTTGCCTGGTGCGGCACCCATGTTTGTCGCCGTTAGGTAAATGGGTAGATATGGATGTGATTCATGGCTCTGTGTCTAAGGTAACTGAACTATAATGTACCTTGAATAATCCACATATTTTGCCACAGTTCTATTTCATGTTTTGTCGGATGATTTTTTATCGATGGGTCCAAAGCAGACGAATCCTACCGATTCCAAATTGCATACCTTTTTGACGTGTTTACAGAAGATGATTTTGAACATATTTTAGCCAAACAAGAACTTGCTTATAGTGAGAAATTGTATGACCAATAGTTTATTGATTTAAGGCCATCTACCCATAACAAGTAAGACATGTATACATACCATATCGATCTATCAAACCTATGATAAAATGCGAAACCGGTCATTACAAACAATACTATTGCATAAGGTGGGAGGGAGTCTACACTAAGATTAATCATTGTGTTCACTTGTCGGTAGATATCTTGTGCAAATATCAGGACAGGGCGAAATATAGGATTTCAGGTTAAACACATACATTCAAATTTCAAATAAAAACACAACCCATTTGTTTTACCTCTATGTTCATATAATGCATAAATATAAATAACATAAAAAACATTTTATATGTACATACCACATTTATAAGAATTTTATTGTTGCACCAACTAATAATTTATAAATTTAAAACTTATATTAATATGAAACTTTGATATAAATATAACTTGGTCATGTATTCACTGGTGATTCAAAAGCATGGAGATACACTTCGTAGACATGAATGTTCTCAGATACAACAAATCTGCACCAGACGTATTTGAAAAAAGCTTGACAAAAATGTTGCAAAACACCTCTCCATATCTCTATATGAAGGAAAGTTAAACAATTGAAAACAGTTGGAAAATGTTGTGGTAAAAAGAGAAATTAATCATTAAGAACATGTTTTCCTTTTGCCACAATGTTAGAATGCGTCTGCATACGGAAAAGGGTTAATTATTGTTTAACATACAACACATCTGCAGCAGACGACTTTGAAACATTTAGTCAAAGATACAGAAGCCTTCTATAAATGAAAGAACAATAATTGAATAAAGGAGAAAACATTTTGGCAAAAAGAGAAATTGCTCATGATGAGCAATTTCTCCTTTTGCTAAAATGTTTTTAAAAGTCGTCTGATGCAGAGGTGTCAGAAAGTGTCCGTATGAGGGAAATGGTTACCTTTGAATGAATTAACCCTTATCTTACAGGATTTGTATAAATGGTATCATGACCACTGATACAGTATATACATTGTATATGGACCAGAATTGTTTGACGGTCGGGTCATATAACACGATATTTATGGCTTTCCCTACTTGTCGCTCAAGACTGATTATGGCGTTAGCAAAACGACTGATTCGCAGGTATCAGGATAAATGGACCAGTAGTACTGGCAACTCACCCATGGTGTAACTGTAAAACACCGTACATACAAACAACCAAACTAACACATAATACCATATTAGCGAAAAATGTAAACTAATATCTCGGTCTATATCGCTCGCAAATGCTATCATGTTTGTCTAGGCAGGATGAGCAAATGTTGCTGAAAAATGTGTATAGCAGGATAAGGGTTTAAAACCACGTAGTTTGCAATAATAAAAAAAAAAAACTTATAAACTCTAGAGTCTTGACAAATCATGACCATTATAGATGTATTATGGTTGCTATATACATGTATATATATATTGCACTATATTTCATTTCATCGATGACATTTGGGATTGAAAAATCTCTCTTGTCCACCCATACGTAATAATGAATACTTAATTGAAAAGTATTTTGCTTCTTTGACACCTTGTAGTTCCTTATATAAAACATTGGAAAAGTCTAAATGCTTAATACATTCTTGTCATTCATAAACGGAACATATACGTGTTTTCTACTAGATTTGACAAACTATCACTTGTTCAGCGTCAGACGACAAGCGACCTTCGGGATATTGAACTCAGTGAAGATTAGGATCGGTCTGTATCATCGCGCAGTCTGATCAAGGGTTTCCCTGTTCACATATTCCTCGCACAATAATTAATGACGCCTCATGGTTATGACAAAGAACCGACTGTATTTACATGTATGCAATTACAGAGCACCCGCGATAACTTGAACATGTGATAATTCGATACATGGTTTAACTCGAATACATTCTTCGAAAGTATTTGTTTTTACAAAACAGCCTAGCAGCAGTTCTGATTGCTCATACGAGCAATCAGAACTGCTGCTGCGCTGTTTTCTTGATATGATTTTATCATTGGCTTGCTTTTCATTATTTATAAACACTAACTTTTAAACGAATTACGAAGCTGTAATTACATAAATGAATTAAGCATACAATAATGGATCAGTCAAACACGTCGATAACTCGAAGTAACTGATGGGTCCTTTTTACATTCGAGTTATCACGAGTCAACCGTTCATCTTAGTTACCATTCAATATCACAATTTTCGTAAGGCAATATCATTGGGTGATAGAAACTCATCCCATTTGTCATTGACTGATAGAGACACACCTCCGAATTCCTTGGTGCCCGACTACGTTTTGGAATCTCTTTAGCTGTATGTTCGTTTGTGCTTTAGTGTTTGTTACCAATTATTGTTGTTCTGCGAGTAAAGCTATTCTTTGGCTTGCAGGAAGATGGGATCCTGTCAAAACAACAACAAAAATACAGTTAACGAAACTGATATCAGTATCATATGAAAGCAATACGTTGAATCGCAGAAATCCTCCTGGGATTAAAGATGTGTGTCGATTTAGATCACATTCAATGCATGTTCTTGCGGAATATACTGGGATATTACTACAAAACCACTATCAAATATTTTATTTCGTGCAGCTTCGATATTGCTTAACCCTTTCCCACATACAACACATCTGCAGCAAACGTCTTTGAAGACATTTAGTAAATTATATGGTTACTCTCTCTCTATATATGTATAAATGAAAAAAACGTTTATTGAGTAAAGTTGAAAACATTTTGGCAAAAATAGAAATTGCTCATTACATGTATAAGCAATTTCTCATTTTTATGCAATGCTTTTAACGGACGTCTCCTGAAGATGCATCGCACATTGCCGGAGTCCACATCCAACATTCAATAGAAGTAATATTGTAAGATCCGGAAACAAGATTTCGTTATACATGAAAAAAGAACAACGTTCAACCAAACACTATGACATTGAATTGACCTTAAACATAACGACATGATTCTTACACGCAAGCAACCGGTCTTCTTTAATAAGGGTCATACACATATGCAACAAAGCATTGAATTCCATCTATCAATGTAAACTGACATTGTGATGTATTAACCTCTTTTAACACAGCTGAAAACCAGAAATGCAATATGGACTGAAGGACTGACGGACAAACAGATGGAGTCGTACTACACTCTCCAAATCGGTATCTGAACGATATTAGACACATATATTATAGCATTGCAAGTGACATACCTTCGTGTACGCGGGAATGTACCTTCAGGTCAAAAAGTTGTTCAAACTGTTTTCCGCATTCTTTACACGTGTTGGATTTTTCCTGCGCATGCGTACGTCTTACGTGACTGTCATGGGCGGCATGGGAAGCGAAAGCTTTTCCACAATATTTACACTGAAAAAAATAATATAGATAAGGTTTTTTAACTTTCAACTATATATAGTTTAAGAAAAACCTACATATTATAAGACCTAAAATATATCCACAATATTGACACTAGATTATGTCCATGATAAAATGTCCTAGTTTCTACACAGTTTAGGTTCACATCAGCTTATACACACCTGCTCCATCTAATGACATTTCAGAGGTCAAGATAAGGAGGAGTATACAGCTCTTTTCCCCACAATATCTCTCTTATCCTTCAACCAAACCCTATGATGCGGGTACTCAAAATAATTATCTCATTGTGGCGATTCTTTTGAGTACCCACTTCATAGGGTTAGAGGGTAGAATAAGAATTTTAGAACGTAAAAAACTCCCCTTATCTAGAGCACTGATGTCATTTGCATTCAGTCTTATATACATCTTTTGAGAACAAATAGTACACTGAACCATTAGTTTTACGTCAATCTACATGTATAGATATGAACCCGTACGCGAGAGCAAATATATACAGTTAAACCCGTGTTTAAAGACCACCCATGGGAAGTGAACAATCTGGTCTTTGTTCACAGGTGGTCTTTAATAGCAGGGAATTGTACACAGAAAATAAGTATTTAGGAAGCTAAAAGTATGATCGCTTTAGACAGGGAATTGCTATTTCAAGCTGGTCTTTAGTAAGGGTTCGTCTGTATTTGAATCCGATGTCGTATCTCACCTTAAATGGCCTCTCCCCCGAATGTTGACGAATGTGTGTCCGCAAAATACTGGATGCTGTGAATGACTTGTTACAATATACACATTTATAAGGACGCTCCCCGCTGTGAACCTGGAAATAAAGCAAACACTCTACAGGGTCAAGTTTCATTAACCATTCTCATACGACAATTCTGCAGCAGACGACTTTGAACATATTTTGTCAAAAAATGGAAAATCTCTATAACCTATGACTAAAAGTGGAAAACATTGTGGCAAAAGGAGAAATTGCTCGTTTTGAGCAATTTTTTCTTTTGTCACTATGTTTTCAAAAAGCCGTCTGCTGCAGAGGCGTCAGAAAGCGTCTATATCAGGGAAAGGAATGTGTAGAATCAGATTTAAACGATCTGATGATCTCAATGTTCAGTGTCTTCGAAAACATGCCGTGTCTGTAATTTGGAATATTCGTCTATTCAGAGACACTTCGCATTAATGAGTTCATATTCTAGCTAAAACCATCTTAATCAATCAGTTGTAAGTACATTCAGCACTTTGGTTCATTGGTGAGAGAAATCCAATAACGACTGGTTACCCAAACCTTTATTCTGTGTATTCTCGCGTGGGATCCGATTGCAAGAATTGAAATCAGACCAAACACTTCACTGTACATGTAACGGATCTGACCACACCGCATAAAAGGTCGTTTCACAATAACCCTATACATTTACATAATATTTACTATCAAATCACTTGGCAATCATCACTTCGCTATCTTGAATATGTGTATGGGTTATCTCCCCTGTTGATAACTAACGATTTTGTAGGCGATACTTTGATTGGCTGACGAAAGGGTAAATCTGGGACGACCTGTGATAGTCATTTTTCAGATCCTTTATGATTAAAATAATCTCCTGTAGTTCGCTGTTAAAGTTATGGGTTGAGTTGAAGGCTAATAAATCAGTTCTCTGTGCGCATTCAACGATTGTTTTTTTTTATCTCAAGATCATCTTAATGGAAAATGTGGTCTGTTTTCCAAATAGAATTATCATTCAATGTCTTGCTTTTCCATGGTTTCATCTGATGTGCTTTTAATGTATTCAATCAAGATTGATATAGCAAGTTAACCCTTTCTGCTCAAACTTTTTAATATTTAATGTGAATTGTAATAATATGTTTATGTACTTAGTAAACTAATTATGAATTGTTATACTATGTTTATGTAATTAGTAAACTAATTACAAATTGAAATTTAATATATTGTTTAAGCCAAATAAGCGCTTAATCACTACGTACCCTCATGTGTTTGTTGAGACTGGATGATTGACTAAAACTTTTTCCACATACTCCACATTTGTGGGGTCGATGTTTCTCGTGTACGTGTAAAATATGGATTCGTAAACGGTCTCTCTTTTCAAACGATCTGCAAAAGAAGAACAGGAAAGTAATATGAGTTTGAAATAGGTCGCCTCATTTAAAAATCGACCTTTAGATGTTTTGATTGATTGATTGATTGATTGATTGATTCGAATCTCAAGCTGTTTTCAATATCAACGGTATACTAGTGATATCAATGGCGGTCAGTTCACATATCTCATTTAAATCAGTCCAAAATACTTCGCTGTTCGTAATTAGATCTGACTACCCCGCAAAAAGGGTCGTCTCAAATTGACCTTAAACACTTAAATACTCATAAGCAAGTGCTCGGTTTGTATGTTCAATGAACCTCCACGATACAACAAACGCTCTTACTATACCATTTGAGTACTCGACAATCACCGCTGCTCTATATCGTTTATCTATATGTTTTATCTTACCTGTTTTATACCGAACATATTGGTAAGCGTCAGAATCAAATCAATGTAATTGGCTGACGCAAAGGTCAATCTGAAACGACCGTTACGGGGCAGTCATCTGATCTATAGACAAGCGGGCAAGTCTAGGTCTGGTTTTTATTGAGATTATCAGTTCACCTAACGTATAGTCCATTGATGCCTCTCACCAGAACTTCACATATGAGTATTTCACGAGTAGACCAACATTATGGACTCTTCGTAATGTATCGATCCAGATCAGGCTGATTTGGGTCGATACATTACGCAGAGTCCATCATGTTGGTTTTCTCACGGGACTGCTGATACTGTTTTTCAGAAATTTCTTGATGCTTTCTAGGACTTAATAATTGACTTATTGACGATCAGTGTTGAGTCTGATCAAACTGCGCAGATGAGCAAACTGGTCTGAACCTATGCTGGTCACCAACATTCTTGGGTTGGTTTTCGCAAAGCACCACTCATTTGCACAAAGGTCAACACTGTCTAGTAATACTAACCTGTCCGTGCGAAAAGATACAACCCAGTATGTGTGAAAAGTGTGAATCCCGACCCTTCTGCCCATCAGCGGTGTCTGATCAAGATCTCACGCCGTTTTACAAATTACTAACACTAGTTTGATCGACGTTACTGATGAACTGTGTTGATTAAAGATAAACTTTGAGGGTTTGTATACGCTGATATGAACTTACACTTTTTATAAATGCCATCTTGTACCTTTTTCGCATTGATATGTTATGTATAAAACTTAATCAGAAATCCATTGTAGCAGAGTGGTAAGCGTCGGGGATTTCGGAACCGGGTGTCCCGGGTTCGATCCCCAGTCGCAACGAAGGCGAATTGCCCATGGGCAATACAAATTGTCTAGTCTATTACTGATTTGTTTACCAAGGGATCATGAATAAGTGAACTGTCGCGGTGATATAACTGGACTAATATTGTAAACGGCGTAAAACCGTTTACAACAAAACAAACAAATAAAACTTACCTTGAACAGATATGACACGGGAATTTTCGGTCCCCTTGATCCACACACCGTGTGTATTTGAGATGTTTGTCTCTGTAATATCTGTACGCGAACACCTTACCACACCTCTCACACTGATAACCATCACCTTCTGTAAATACATAACAAAGTGTTTGATTAATGACCGGGTATGTCCGGAGCTACATGCCCCTACCATTTCATTATCGGACCAGGAGGCGCCCTGTGGGCATATGTGATTGATTGATCATATATAAGAAATAATACATTGAATATTAAAAGTGTGATATTACCCAAATAAGAAATAAATACATTGACAAATACTACGTTATTCAACCAAATGTATTCAAATTTACAAAACTGATTGATTCTACAAATACAAAAACCCTAACCAAACTTGCTCTTTATTGTATATATGCTTTTAAGCTGAGAAACCAATATATGTCGAATACCAATAACTGATGTACTAATATGATAAGATTTGTATCATATATATATTATTTTATTTTATTTTTTGAATTATACTCTCTCACCATCTTAAATAGTAATTTTCTAAAAAGGTTCTGTTATTTTTCAAAATGGTAGTTATATGCTGTCATTCATGTATGTTAATCATAATTTGTCTGGTTTTCCCAACTTGGATACATATCAGTATCTAACTTGGTTAAACAAGATACATTATTTAAGGAAAATCAACAAAATAACATAACCATCAATTAATAAAGGTATTTACTTTGTTTGGAAACTATAAATTGAATGATTACTATTTTCATTACCATGTATGTTAATTATGTATGCTATGCACAATGAGCTTATATGCTTGTGTTGTAAATAAACTTCTGTTCTGTTCTGATATTGGTACAGAGTCGAAAAGAATGTTTTAATGGGCCGTAGGCTGCACGGATGACTGAAATGCCGTCTGAAACATGGGTCGTGTAAGCAGCTTGAAACGTCATACCCTCTCGTACATGTCGAATTCAAATTCATTAACACATGAGGAGCAATTCCACCTTTGACCACAATGTTTTCAAAAGTCGTCTGCTGAAGGAGTGTCAAAATGTGTCTATAAGCGGGAAACGGTTTAATCACCCTAAGAGACAAATGATTTGACAACGTCTGAGTTAAAAAAAAGTTACGCCTGGAAAATTTGAAATTATTTTATTAAAGTAAGTTTGAAAACTTTTATATGATTATGATTATGGGAAACACATATCAATACTCCTTTTTGGGAAGTATCTCCTTTTCAAACCATGTTTTTGAAATTGGGTTGCTGTAGTTGCGTCGAAACGTGTCTAACATAATTCAAGGAAAGGGTTTCGACAGAAAATGATCTGTTTTATTTGACAAATAATCCGTTACCCTTCTTTTGTAAGACAGTTAAATCGAAGTCCTGTAATTCACGTGTACACAGTGAACGCTTGCTTTCCTATGACCCCCTGTGTAGACACGAGCGAATATCAAGTACCGAGATGTTGCTTGAAACAGCATTGTCTTGTATTACTCTGATTTTTGTATTGATGGCTAAACTTAATAAAACAAATAAGAACCAAATCATTTGTAAAGGTCGAAATAAATTCTGGCATCCATTGGCCAAAATGAAACGTTTGGATTGCATCGTAAATCATCCACCAGATGTCTTAGAACCTCCAGATAGAAAGTCATGAAACCTCATAAAAAGTCGTGAAATCCCGTCCTCTGCGGCTTTTGTACGATAAAAAGTAATCTTCTCTTAAGAAGGCGAGAAAACTGTAATGCTAATGCATTGTGGGATATGAACTTGACGATTGTAATCTCGTCCCAAATCTCACGTTAATATCGTCTGTATTATGAACACG
Source organism: Serripes groenlandicus (assembly GCA_031761405.1). Taxonomy (NCBI): domain Eukaryota; kingdom Metazoa; phylum Mollusca; class Bivalvia; order Cardiida; family Cardiidae; genus Serripes; species Serripes groenlandicus. Next base: position 39,160,497 of record JASEVX010000003.1, on the reverse strand, counting down.
CTATAGCGATCACGTGATCGAGGTTGACAATAGATGCAGGATCAGGTTCGATAATAAAAGAGTCATTAAGTCAGAAAATGGTGAAATAAAATCGCGCTTAACATACAATATGATTCTCAATGGTAATAATGATTAAAAGGCGCGTGCATTACGATAGAAATGATCTGTCAGATTTATCCAGGTTTTCTAATTTGTTTTATGGCATAAAAAGGAAGTGTCTTCGGCTTTCTTTAAGATTTAGTACCACATCACATAGAAACCATATGAGCCGTCCCACGAGAAAACCAACACTGTGGACTCCAGATCAGCCTAAGCCTGCCGCGCAGGCTTACCCGGACATAAACTTTTCGCCTCCTGTGGTTTTTCTGTTTCAGGAGTCATTACTCCATACATCTATGGCCCTGAGACGGAATGTGTAGGCCCGGATTAGCCTACTTAGACTGCGCAGGCTGATCTGGGTCGTATTTCCACAGATGTCATAATATTGGTTTTCTCGTGGAATGGCTTATAATCGCATTGCAAAACAGTGTTGTCCGCCTGCTGTTACATATTTAGTGAAATTGATTCGCTAATTTTTATTTATTCACTGTTTGAAAGAGGGGGTTATAAGGACACAAACAATTGTTATTTCTCAATAACCTACACTGTTAAGCATACAATTATCACCTGTAAAACATAAAGATAATTGCTGGACACTCTTTTCTTCTCTGACTGGCAACTTTCACTGTCGTCATAGGTGCCCAGTATTGCTCACCTATAATTGTATTGCTATGAAATACTAGGTGATGCCATAGGGTTCAACTAATAGACACACATGCTGTCAGTCTTTATTTCAGTTCAACATTTGTTTTGTCCACGCATCTAAACATCGTTTCTTTCCCAGAGATGATTTTTTCAAATAGTGAATAATAGTGAATCTCATTAAAGCTAGCGGTGTGGGTTTTTGTTGGTTTTATTCGGGTATAACGCCGTTTTCAACGTTATTTCACATTTCATTTAGGTTATGAAATGAGCCTTGCCCAATAACACTCCACCATGACCGCCCAACTGCGCCGAGACTGGGGATCGAACGAGTCCGGGACAACCGGTTTAAAATCCCAGACGCTAGTGCGTTATTGGGTTTGTTACTGCATCAAAGTTTGGGTCTGTTTTAGTGAAATTGGCATGAAAGCAGGACAGTGTACAACTGGTAATACCTCTGGCGATAGAGTTGTATGTGAACAACGTTGAATTTAGCGACTGTTACAGGGAATCAGTCCAGCATTGTTCAGGTAATATGACAGTGGAAAGGATTTTCAAAGATTGCATGAAGCAATACATTGACACATTGACCCGCATTATATGCCAATTGCCACCCACCTACCCCGATTACATCGTGTGTATCAGTCAATGGTTTAATCCCAAATCAATGACATAAATAGCCATGTGGCAGTAAGCTCAACCTTCGGATAGTTTATCCCTCTCCAGTATACATACACAAATACAGCAATCGAGGCAAAAGTTTAGACATTCTACTTAATTGAATGCAAAGTTTTCATATCATAATTTCTCTTTTGACAACACTATTTTCAAAATTGTTTTGATGCAGATGCTTGGAAATGCGCTGTTAAAATGGAGGTGCATCCTATGATATTGAATAAGTGTACAGTCGTTCGAGTTGAAATCGTTCTCAATTCCATCTTATCTCGTAAAAGTATTTCTTGAGATAAGAAATATAAAATGCCTCGACAAGACAATATGGATACGGATAAGCAGGCTGATCCAGATTATAGCTGGAAGCTTAGTTTGCACTAGTTCTAGGGCTATAAAGTCTCACAGATATATATTTACACAGACCATTTAGCTTACTGTCTGGCTGCACTAGTTCAAGGGCTATAAAGTCTCACATATATATATTTACACAGACCATTTAGCTTACTGTCTGGCTGCACTAGTTCTAGGGCTATAAAGTATCACAGATATATATTTACACAAACCATTTAGCTTACTGTCTGTCTGCAATAGTTCAAGGGCTATACAGTCTCACATATATATATTTACACAGACCATTTAGCTTATTGTCTGCCTGCACTAGTTCTAGGGCTATAAAGTATCACATATATATATTTACACAGACCATTTAGCTTACTGTCTGGTTGATCTATGTCCTCCTCGCCTTTCTTGTCCTCGCCCGACGTGTTTAACGTGACTGGTATGCCCATAAACTGTAAATATTTGTCACTGTACCAGACCAGAACCTCCATGCCAGGGTTTATATCACGGCATACCTGAAAGCGATTCGTAAGTTCTCTCAATTTATATGTGAGTTCAAGACAATGTCTAAAACAATGTGAAAAGGGGATGTTCTGCCTTAAAATAGGCAAAGGAATTAATACAATCTGATTAGTATTCATTAAATATCTGCTACACTTTATTGAAGTAGTCTATTTGTTTGAGGGCGAACTGAGAAGATCATGTTCAGTCCGTGTATGTGCACAAACTGATCTATATTTGCATCGGTCCCAAATGACCAAATTGTTAGTTTAACTGTGTCGAAGCTTAAGCAGTAATACGTTGTTATGCAATAAACGACGTATCATGTAAGCTACTGGTGCTAATATCTGTCAAGGGGAAATTATATAAAGAACACAAACATTTTTTTTATTTATTTAAGCTTTTTCTCGAAATCTGCATCTGCATTTATATTACAATCCTTTACAGCGTTAAGCTTTTAGGAGGCTGAATATAGGACGAACTTATAGTAATATTTCTACCATTTACATTTTATAAAGGTCACACATTTACGTACTTCATAATACAGTTGGTTGCTCTCTTGCACGACTGTAATGTTTTGTTCGGATACATGCCGGGCACAATTTACATACGACATCCAGTTTCCGGTGGCTCCACGTCCGTCAATGAAATGACTTAGCTTCCCTTCTTTAAAAACCTGGAAAAAACATCCAAAGTAGTGCAAGGTCCGAGGGTATTTTTTGTGTCCGATGTGACAGCGCCATGCTGCCTTCATAGTATATTGCCAGTTGTTATGATTGATATAGGTTTCCAATGGTATTTTTGTTGAACATTGTTGGCAGTTTCTCTCTTTGCCACCATATTTTCAGAAGTAGTCTGCTGCATATGCGTCTAAATGTGTCTGCATATTGGAAAGGTCCAATGTGTCTGATACAAATGTTTGAGAATACATCTCTATGTAGGAAAAGGTTAAAACGAAGGCGACTCAGATGAGATTAAATAAGTGTGCAATCGTTCTCTGTCATATTATGTAGAAGAACTTCTCGGGACGAGGAATACATTTAGCAATACAGATACTCAGGCTGATCTAAATACTAGATGGTTGCCAAGTCTCATTTAAAAAATGTTTATGCATATATGAGCCGTCTCGCGAGAAAATCAACATTATGGTCTCTGCGTAATGTATCCACCCGGATCAGCTTAAGCATGCCGCACAGGCTTACCTGGACAGATACTTTTCGCCTCCTGTGGATTTTTTGTTTCAGAAATCATTACTCTATACCTCTGTCCCCTGAGACGGAATATGTCGGCCTGGATCAGTATGCGCGGACTGCGCAGGCTGATCTGGGTCGATACATTACGCAGAGGCCACAATATTGGTTTTATCGCGGGACGGCTTATATATTGAACATGTCATACCTCCCACATGTAACTGTTATCATCGAACGATTTAATCTCACTCGTGTTGACGACCTTCCCCTTGAATGGTCCGTATCGCGTACCTTTCGGGATACTCTGTTTGCGACAGAACACTCCATAGTGTACTATACCGGCCACACTCGTCGGACATATACACAACTCTGAAATTAAAGGAAGAACAAGCTGCTGTATGTTACTTTGTTTCTATGGTGTTTTAAGCCGCTTTCAACAACGTTTCAGTCATCAGTATTAAATATCCATTAATCCCGACATAAGTTAGTCAGTCGTAATGATAACCTCACAGTCCTGAGCACCAAGGAGGGAAAGACGTTACTACTTTACAGGTCAGGGGCGTAGCTTTGCAATAATCAATGTGTAGGCCGTCTCGTGAGAAAATCAACATTGTGGACTCTGCGTAAAGTATCGACCCGGATCAGCCTAAGCATGCCACTAAGGCCTACCCGGATAGACACTTTTCACCTCCTGTGGATTTTCTGTTTCAGGAATAACTACTCTATACATCTATCCCCCCCCCCCCCCTAAGACGGAATGTGTCGGCCGGATCAGTCTGCGCGGACAGCGCGGGCTGATCTGGTCGATACATTACGCAGATGTCTATCGCCGCAGCTGCATTTTGGGGGCATTTTGAGAACAAATGTGTAGGCACGTGCCTACAGTGCTTAAAGGGAGCTACACCCCTGCAGGTTTTAAAGCTTTTTGTATGACCCAGCCGGGGATCTAACCCGTGATACCCTGCTCCCAAGGAGGACGCTCTACCACTACATCTCTAAGGTGGTCTGCTATATTTTAGCTACATCACGAGAAAACCTAACTTCCATTTGTTTTAATTCTCAGTGCCGAATTGTAGAAAGTAGGCTGTTCCATTTTCAAAATCTGGCGACTTTACCTTTCTTGTTTTAAGAGTTTTGAGATGTTTGATAATTAAAATGATTAAAAAAAAAAAAAGGATTTCAGTTGAGACAGCTCGTTACTAAGTAAAATAAGAGATATGTTCGACATCGACTAGTTGCGAGATTTCACCTAGGTCATAATCAGGTCAATGTTGTTAGGTAGTACCTGGAGGAAGATCGTGTGGTGGTGGGTCTGTTCTTGTGTATTTAAAAGCCGACATCATTAGTGACGATGCAGTTCCGCTGTTCTGTGACAAAATACGATCTATTCCTGAAAACAACGACGATGACATTCTAATTATTCTTATATTTTAAGCTCATAATTCTTTAATTTGTATCCAAAAGATAAAGATAAACACAGAGTTTAGAAAATCGTTGTACATAGCGCAAGAACCAATGACACTCAACTTGGATATCATTTAGAGTTATTTTGGCATTATACTAGTGGGGCCAGGAGCGTAGCTTTGCAATAATCAATGTGTAGGCCGTCTCGTGAGAAAATCAACATTGTGGACTCTGCGTAACGTATCGACCCGGATCAGCCTAAACATGCCACACAGGCCTACCTGGATAGACACTTTTCGCCTACTGTGGATTTTCTGTTTCAGGAATAACTACTCTATACATCTATCCCCCTAAGACGGAATGTGTCGACCGGATCAGTCTGCGCGGACAGCGCAGGCTGATCTGGTCGATACATTACGCAGATGTCTATCGCCGCAGCTGCATTTTGGGGGCATTTTGAGAAAAAATGTGTAGGGCACGTGCTTACAGTGCCTTAAGGGAGCTACGCCCCTGGGGGCTGCTCCAGGTTTTCTGTCAAAATATACATAAAGGACTTAACTACATTTGTTTAATTTGATTGATTGGTGGATTCGATCAACACACTCCTGACAACTTTTCTGTTAGTTAAATATTAATATTGGTTAAGGTGGTGGGGTATTTACCGTGGGTTATCTCCCCTATTTTGAGTCCGCTAAGTGCGTGCATGCACATGTTGGGAGTCCCTGACGACTGTCTCGAGTACCCGTACAAAACGTTGTCCAAATCGTCTTGTGTGAAGTAAAATGTTCTCGGTACGTGCTGCTGAGAGGCGTTGTTGAAGAAGCGATTGGACAGCTCGCTTAGGGCCTTGAACGGTAGCATTTGGTGAGATCCGGCTCGCTGTTGTGGTGAAAACATCATCGGGAAATGGGGGGACGGCGGTACCATCCTGAAATAAAGAGTATAAGGAATGTATTGTGATGTTCATTGGGGGCGGGTATCATCTTGGTATGTAAAGTAAAAGAAAATAATTATGATAAATATGTGGATGGCGGATGTCACATTCTGGTATCCTGAGTATTGTGCATGTATACAGTGGTACAAGCCTGGTATGTAGATTATAAGGCATTTACTATGATACACGAGGGACGGTGGCATCATTCTGGTATGCAGAGTATAAGAAAAACATTCTTATGTAGAAGGGTGCGGGGTACAATCCTTCTATGTAGAGTAGTATAACATTACTATGACATACGTGGGGATAGGGTACCATCCTGGTTTGGAGAGTATAACAAAATACTAGGAATAAAATAACATTATTAGAATGTCCATGGCGGCAGGGTGCAATATTTGTATGTAGAGTATAAGAAAATAACTATGCTATAAGTGGGGCGTTGGTACTATTCTGGAATGAAGAGTATACGAAAATAACTATGCTATACGTGGGGCATTGGTACCATCCTGGAATGAAGAGTATAAGAAAATAACTATGCTATACGTGGAGCGTTGGTACCATCCTGGAATGAAGAGTATAAGGAAATAACTATGCTATTCGTGGGGCGTTGGTACCGTCCTGGAATGTAGAGAATAAGACAATCAGTATGATAAACATGGGGGCGAGGTTCGAACCTGTTATGTAGAGTATAGTAAAGTTATAATGACTTACATGGGGGCAGAGTATCCTAAAATGTAAGGTAAGAAATTATGAAGTACGGGGGGCTCCCGTTATAACTTAAGTCATTAGGATCCAAGTAATTTCCTCCCGTTATCAACTTGTTCGAGTGATCACTGTAGTTAGGCTTAAGACTTCGCAATTCATATATGAGCCGTTCCGTGAGAAAGCCAACATTATTAACTTTGCGTAAAGTATCGACTCAGATCAGCATAAGCCTGCCGCGAATGCTAAACCGAACAGACTTTTTTCGCCTCCTATGGATTTTCTGTTTCAGGAGTCATTACTCTATACCTCTATACCCCTGAGACGGAATGTGTCGGCCCGGATTAGCCTAATGTTGGTTTTCTCGTGGAACGGCTCATATATAATGAGTGTTTATTATAAGAGGCAAGCCGGTGATAGACCTTTTAAAAGAAAACAGCACAGCAGCAGTTCTGATAGCTTGTATATGGGCTATCATTACTGCTGCTGCTTAACAGGTAATTTAGTCTCTTATGCCAGTTGCTATAATATGTGTGTACATGTATGTTTATTTTTTCCGGATTTTGTGATTATTTAGGAAAATGGTTCGAATTACCAACAGCTTCTTTTACCTTATGACAGCTCTGCAAATTTCGATTCCAAAGATTAGAGAAGAAACAAAACTGAAATTGTTGACAGTCAAGCATGTAATAGCTGTTTTGAAACAAAGACGTTCCGATTTACCTTCAGTGGGAGTCCTATTAACTCTTTCAGCGACAAAGGCTATATTGAGGATTTTGCTAACAATACTGATTCAGGTGAGTCAGCTCGTAACGAGCTGTCTCACCTGAAATCAGCATTGTTTGCCTTTTAGTTACCAAAATAGTCCAAAACTTTCATAAATTGGGAAATGGACATACCCGATTTTTAACATGGAAGAGTTTACTTTAAACAATTCGGCGCTGAAAGAGTTAAACATAAGTGTTTGTCTTTCAATGGTAAACAAGTTGTAGTACAAAGTAAGGAGTCAGTTTTATCTCACGTATTGTACATACATTGCCAATGAACTCAAATGAGAATGCCTTATCTGGCCCAAAACTGTACAGTTTAGTACATCACATGTCTACTAATTATTTATTGTTATATTTTCTTCTTTATGAAGGAATGAGTTCAACCAAGCATGTTTCACAAGAGGGCAGATCATTACACAATTACGCCATTTTATTGGCTATTAGGCAGTGGTAAAAGGACAGTTATTTCATTACAAACTTTCTTGAACAAATTACCTCATTATAACAGATATTGATCGGGCTATCTGCTTATAACCCTTATCATATTTTACTTGACTTTTATCAACATTCCAGTCTATTGTTGTAACCCAATGTCGAGATAAACGTACACCAAGATTAGCCTGCATTATTCGTACAGTGTAATGTTGGTCTATATTGTTCGTTACTTGATCGGGCTATCTGCTTATAACCCTTACCATATTTTACTTGACTTTTATCAACATTCCAGTCTATTGTTGTAACCCAATGTCGAGATAAACGTACACCAAGATTAGCCTGCATTATTCGTACAGTTTAATGTTGGTCTATATTGTTCGCTACTTGTTTTATAAATAATTAAACAAACACAAAACCGCCAAAGTTAGATTTAAAAAAAGAATGCAGACATAATTTTTAAGAATTCAGCGGGATAAGTGTTCTGTTATGCCCTTGTTGGACCCTGAGCTCGTGCTATAATGTCGTAACTAAATCAAGTAGCTAACCGGAGTTAAATCTTTTTATACTTTTTAGTTTGACTGTCTAATCACATGTCTGTCTTTACTACCGTATATCAGTGTCTGTGTCTATTACCATATCAATAATTGTAAAACGTTTACCCCGCTGACATATTTAAAAACACCTGAAGAAAATCACATTATTGTTTATCGAAAAATGGAAGTTTAATGTGACATGATGTTATCGACATTTTAGAAAGATGCAAACTGCTCGATCTGAGCATTTGCCACTTTCTCAGAATGTTATCAAAAGTCGTTTGCTGCAGAGATATATAATCTTGTCTGTATATAGGGAAGAGACAGATACTGTTTGACTTTCGTACGCATCTCGATTTGTTTGATTTCATGGTGTTTTACGCCGATTTGAACAATATTTCAGTTATATCAAGGCGTTTCCTTGGTCAATTACCAGTACTACTGGTACTACTGGTCCATTTGTCCAGACACCAGCGAGTTAGTCGTAATGATAACACCAGAATCTTGAGCGCTAAGAAGGGAAAGTCATTTCTACCATTTGTTAAAAGACTTTGGTAAAACCCAAACAGGGGATCGTACCCGCGACCTCCCGCACCCGCGGTGGACACTGTACCACTACACCACCGAGTCGAAACGCTTCTCGAAGTGGAGGCTTTGTGCCGACCAAGATGCGTCGTCGGCAACGTTTACCGTTTCTTAGATAAAGCAACTCTGCTGCAGACGGCTTTGATAATATCTTGGCAAACGTGTGCTTGATTTAGTTTTTAGTACTTTTTGTCAATGTCTATAAATGACATCATTCTAAAAGGAAAGAATTAATCATTCATCTGCTTCACAGGGTGATTCTCATGAAGCTGTTATAGAAATATATTACTTATCATATGAGTAAGGATTATTCTTGGATAAGGAAGAGCATGTACAGCATGAAAGTCTTCTTTGTCACCCGTCGAAGCAGGGCGTCTCACTTTGTTTGTTTGTTGTGGGTTTTAAGCTAATGACTTTGGTCCGATACCTTATATTTACTTCCAGATAAAAGATATGTAAGGCATGCAACCAATACCATCCCATTTGCTGTAGCTCAAGGGTGGCATTGACTCTAATTGTTCAGACCCATCTGACCGGCTTTTACGATTAAAGCAAGGGTCGGACTCTGGCTGCCATTCTTATTGAGCTTCCACCAGCCACAGGGACAGCGTCTCACTTTGGTATCACCCCTCAGCCGTTTATCCGTCTGCCTTTCACGTTTTCAATGACAGACATACTAGCACGCGACACTTGCGTTTCTTCTATAATTATCAATTGAGCTTAATCTCTTTATAATTATCAGCACATAACAAGTCATCATGACCCAACATAATAACTCATTCAAGAGCTGTGACACAACGCTACATACTAAGTTGCCCAAGGCATTATTGTTCGTGATCAATAAGTTCAGCGATACAATAAACTGTAATATGTGCAACATCACACGAAAGACGACCTTCAGTGGGTTTTGATATTTTGTTTGACTGTTTTTTTGTTTGACTGTTTGTTTGTTTGTTTGTTTGTTTTCAATAAGTGTCATATTAGGGGGTTTCCTGGGTATTTTACCGGTACCATTGGTCGATTTATTTTGACGCCAACGAGTCAGTGGTGATGCAAACCCAATAATCCTGAGCGTCAATACTTGAGCCGTTCCACGAGAAAACCAACATTGTGGACTCTGTGTAAAGTATTGACCCGGATCAGCCTAAGCATGCCGCGCAGGATAATCCGGACAAACACTTTTCGCCTCCAAATGAGACAGATTGAAGGCGCAGATCGATCTAACTAATCACTGGTAGCAACATCCTATACATATATGATTTCACGGTCAATATCAGACAGTTAAACTTATAACAGTTTGGAACCCAAGTCTCGTTCACTCACTGTATTTTCCCTTTCCAACATCCAACACAACTGCTGCAGACAACAACAACCAAGTGAATCTCTATAAATAAGATTGAACTATTGAACAAAGTTGAAAAGATTGTGACACAATAAGATATGACTTAATACGAGAAATGTCTCCTTTTGTCTCAATGTTTCAAAAAATCATTTTCTGAATGTTCGCCAAAATGCGTCTAGATGAGGAGAAGTGTTAAGTGCCAAAGATCATCACCACAGTTCATCATCACAGTTCATCATCACAGTTTATCATCACAGTTTATCATCACAGTTCATCATCACAGTTCATCATCACAGTTCATCATCACAGTTCATCGGCACAGTTTATCATCACAGTTCATCATCACAATTCATCATCACAGTTCATCATCACAGTTTATCATCACAGTTCATCATCACAATTCATCATCACAGTTCATCATCACAGTTCATAATCACAGTTCAGTGTACTTTTGCAATGAAAGTTACTATTTTCGAAACACATATTTCTTCCCAATATTAAGCGCATCGTGTAAAATACGTTTCAAGTTCCATCTTGGTTGAAACAAACGTCCTTAGCCACACGGCCGCTAACCAAGTGCACGTTTTTGTTTTGTTTTTTAAAACCTTTTGAATAAAGTATGCTTTAACCCTTCTCTTTGTATAATCGGTTTTAAACACTATTATCTTTTCCTTCTTTACCCGACTTTTAAAGGCACAATTATACAGTCTTATTTTGGTCTACATATGGCTTGGCGTGAAACGGTTGTAACTAAAAACCTATTTTGAAAACCCTGGTTTAGGGGCAATTTTGTCCCTTTTGTAAACAATGCAAATTTAGGTGCCATTGCTCAGAACGTGCAATGGCACCTAAATTTCCATTGTTTACCAAGAAAAATGATTTAACGCTTATAAAGCCTTTATGACGAAGTGATTAACATCGTAACAAAAAAAGACCAATTTTAGTTACAACCGTTTCACGCCAAGCCCTCGATATACACTAGTCAATTGACGATCGTGGGCTCGATGCCCGTCGGGTCATACTAAAGACTTTACAAAGGGTAGTAATGGCTTCCCTGCTTGGCGCTCAGGATAGCGGGGTTAGCATTACGTATGACTGGCTGGTGTCAGGATAAATGGACGAGTAGAACTGGTAATTTACCCAGGAAAGGCCGTGATATAACTGGACAATTGTTGACAGCGGAGTCAAACAACAATCAATCACAAGTCAATTATTAAATTTAACTCTTTCAGCGCCGAATTGTTTAAAGTAGACTCTTCCATGTACAAAATCGGGTGTGTCCATTTCTGAATTTATGAAAGTTTTCGACTATTTTTGTAACTTAAAGGCAAACAATGCTGATTTCAGGTGAGACAGCTCGTCACGAGCTGACTCACATGAATATGCATTTTTTGCAAAAACCTCAATATTGCCTGTGGCGCTGAAAGAGTTAAAACAAGACTTCATTACAGCTTGTCAAAACCTTCCGATATCTATTTCAGTTACAGGAGTTAAGCTGTTGGTTCGTTTTGTTAGAAACAATAAACATTTTGTTAGAAATATCGAACACATCTCAAGTCTTTCATTGGACATTTTTTCTACATAAATGACACAGCGGCAAGACGAAATTAAATTAATCAATTACCCAGACGTAGCAACATTTTGCCTAAGATATGTCCAAAGAAGACTACTCCAAACATGTCTCACTGTTAGGTGACGGCTAAAACCTTCTGTAAAAAGTGTCTTTTATCCTAAGGCGGCATGTTGCCTTCTATATGACAATGAGACAGTGTTGTCAATGCGTTCAATAGTCTCTATACAGCATTTGTTTGCGTAGAAATGAGTGTATACCTTCACCAGAATTCATTGAATATGTGTCAAATTTACTGTAAATATGTAAAGGGTGTACTGAAACTGTTTGATTTGATAATTTTTAATATTTTGACCTTGTCTGATAGTGAAACTAGAGTATGTGGAAAACCAGTTTTGGCCCAGCCCCATTTCGTGCTAATGACGGGAACCATAGTTGCTGTGTGATTGCTTTCTGGTGCAACATGAAATAACTTCAGAAGTATTTAATGTCATTTTGATAAATTATAGACAAAAGATGACGTGATTGAGATATTTAACTTTGAGCATTTTTTAATAAAATAATCGCTTGCTTTAATGATGTTTTAAGCTGCGACAGTATTTCAGCTATATAACGGCGTTTCCTGGATACATTATCCATGTTACCGGTATCATTTATCATATCGCCGATGAATCATTCGTAAAGCTATCCCCTCAACCCTGAACCCCAAGGAGCGAAGCCATTACCGAGTACCGTTTTGTAAGTATTTGGTATGAAATATATATTCCTTTCTAGCATGACACTGTGCGTGCTTGTCTAACAAACAACACAGTTACGGCATGGGGAATACGCAGTATTGACCCTTTCTCATATGCAGACGACTGTTGACGCCTTGGCAGCATACGAATGCATAGAAGCATTCTGGCTAAAGGAATAATTGCTTGCTATGATCTTCTCAACAATATTCAATAATTAATTAATTATATTTTCATTAATAAAGAATGTCCACATGTTATTCTAGATGTATTCAAAGTGGTATGCTGCATATGTTGACGTATGTATGTATGTGAGAAAGGGTTGAATGATCGAAATGCGAAACGACTCGATCAAAACTGGTTAGTCTATAATTAATGGATTCAAAACAAATTGGCGTCCTTTTGTACTTGGAATGCTCCCAGGTAAGCTTCACATAAAAACAATCCTATCGTGATTAACAACTTGCGATCGGGCTAGCCTGTGTCTGACCCTCAAAGTCTCACGAGAATATAGGCTATCCATATCAATTACAGTTGTCTTAGTCGCTAAAAAAAGTAGTTTGGACTCAAAAGATCAGCAACATACATATGCAAATCTGATAAGATAATGAAACAAAACAGGTTGAGACTGAGGCATGTCATGATGACGCAGTTCTACTCATTGTCGTGCCTCTATAACACCATCAAACGAACGGTAGATTCCTCGTTTAGTGATTAAACAATCCTTTATTCCTCATGCAATACAGCATTAGCTAAATAGCATATATAGGAGGAAAAGTATTAATAACTTCAGAAGTGGTCGATAATTTAAAAAACCCAAACATGTTGACTGTTTCTAGCCATCAGAGCTGAAACAATTTCTCTATGAATATAAATATATGTTGTCGTTTATTTTTACGACATTGTATTCAAATCTATTATTGGTTCTACTTGGTGGTATTTGACATAACTCGGTTGCGATAACTGTTCCTGAACGTTATTTGGAGCAACACTTTTACATTTTTCCACAGGCTAAAGTTGTAGAAACACCTGTCCAAAAATCGTTGTTCCAGCTTTGAACTTGCAATGGTTTGTGTCTAACACAGAAAGTTAAGCTTTTCAGAAACTTCCCCCATGATGTAAATGGTTGTAAGATGTCTTAGAACATGAAAGCTTTGTGCTGTATTTAAATTGATTGAGAAACTCACAGGGAACTTAAAAGATCCTTCAATAATTGAACACATCAATTAGGGTATCGGTCTTTACCCTTTCCTCAATACAGACACATTTTGAGTCCTTTGCAGCAGATGACTTTTAAAACACTGTGACAAAAGGAGAAATTGCTCATTATAGACCATTTCTCCTCTTCCCACAAGGTCTTTTTATTTAATAACTCAATTCAATTAATACTTTCGTTAACAGAGAAGTTTCATATTGTAGCGAAGGTATTTCCAAAGTCGTCTGCTGCAGATTTGTTGTATGTTGGAAAGGGTTAACATTGGATACTTGCTTACCTGAAGTGACATTTAAGTGTCGTTTGCTTTGTAAAATATTAGAGGAGAGAATTTAACAGACGCATTTTGACTTATCTGTAGAAGACGACTTTTGAAATCATTATGGCAAAAGGAAACAAAGCTTATGATGAGCAAGTTATCATTTGCAACAATGTTTTCATTTCTATTCAATAATATATAACACTTTCATTAAGAGAGAGATATATATTTTTTTTAACCCGCTGTTTTCAAATTGGTCTGCTGATGTTGTATATGTGAAAGCGTAAACATATCTTGTACTATGCATTTTAAAACAGTATGGTGAAAAGGAGAAATTATAGGCCTTCCGATGTGCAGGTCTTTATTTGTTCAGTTTCCTATATAGGTGTATTCCTACTAGGATGATTCACAAGGTTTGTTCCAAAATAACGTGGACTAAATCGACCACTCGGCAATAACTGGCGATACTGGCGATACGATCCTAGAAATAGATTTCATCGTAGATACGAATCCACGAACCCTAAGTTATTCTAAGATGTATTGCTATGCATGCAGCCAGAGACATATACATAAATAAAAAATCTGTTACATTGCAGAAGGAGAAATCATTATTTGTATTATATGCATGCTCATTTTCTGGCGTAATACTTGCAGATTGTCACGCACAACTTCAACAGGACGGATGAAAATTCCTTATTGGATCAAGTCATATACGGTAATAAATACGGCAATGTTACGTCATTGAAATATGATGTGACCTCATTGAAATAATCATTCTAATGCGTAAGTACATAGTGATTCACACGCCTTTTTTTTTCCCACACGACTTGTAAATTGTTTTATTTTGTTATTGAAAATAAAGACATCTGCAATTTTGTTTATCCGGTATCAAAAGTTGTATTAGGTATACAATATAAAGATAGCGATAACTGGCTTTGTGGTAGCTACTCGTAGCGTGTGAAAATTGACATTGAAACGTTTCATAAATCAGCTATACATATGAACTACAGACCTACAATAATGACCTCCATCGTCGGCAATTTTTATATGCAAATATGATCTTCACAAATGGAGTATATTAAAAGAAAAACGTTGTGAAAATTATGAAAGACAATGAAAGTTTAGTTTGTCAACCCTATTTCTTTGAAGATTTTGTTTTGTGTAATTACATCAGCTATCTTGATTCAATTATTATTGTAGTTTATTTTAATGACAGTTATTGTGTCTATCAAAATGGTTGTCAGGGTAGGTAAAAATGTAGTTCTGTGAACTATGTATTGAAAGAGTACCCACTGTTTGCGTTATTGAGTACATCGCAGGATGGTGTATGAGCAATTTGAATGGAAGTATTTTTATTAAGATGAACGATATTTCTCTTTTTCATGAGATTTTGTTGATGTCAAGATTTGGTTTCGATATGAAAGGGTTATATAGTTGATGATAAGATGATGTGATGACCTTAATCAACCCTTTCCCTCGTATAGACGCTTTCTGACGCCTCTGCAGCAGACGGCTTTTTGAAAACATAGTGACAAAAGAAGAAATTACTCAAAACGAGCAATTTCTCCTTTTGCCACAATGTCTTCAACTTTTCGTAATAGGTTATCCATTCAATTATAGAGATTTTCCATTTTCCATATGTTCGAAGTCGTCTGCTGCAGAATTGTCGTATGAGGGAAAGGGTTAATCAACCCTTTCCCTCATACAGATGCATGTTGGTGCATCTCCAGCAGACGACCTTTTAAAACATTGTGGCGTAATATAAATTACTCATCTATTTAATAATATTCAATCACTACTCAAGAATGATGTAGATCCGATTTAATTAAATAAGACACACTTTTAAATCAACATAAACTATTGCAGGTTCTGGGCATTTTTAACAATTCAATTCCTTTATTTGCTTATAACATTTTACATGTTGTTGCAACAAAATTACCATTTGAGAGGTTATACATATAGTATAGTTTAAATATGAGAAAAGTGTAATTCATTTAGTAAAACTTATTAGTTATTGTCAGGGGCGTAGCTTTGCAATAATCAATGTGTAGGCCGTCTCGTGAGAAAATCAGCATTGTGGACTCTGCGTAAAGTATCGGACCGGATCAGCCTAAGCACGCTACACAGGCCTACCCGGATAGAAACTTTCCGCCTCCTGTGGATTTTCTGTTTCAGGATCAGGAATCACTACTCTATACATCTATGATCCCCCTAAGACGGAATGTGTCGACCGGATCAGTCTGCGCGGACAGCGCAGGCTGATCTGGTCGATACATTACGCAGATGTCTATCGCCGCAGCTGCATTTTGGGGCATTTTGAAGAGAAAAAGTGTAGGCACGTGCCTACAGTGCCTAAAGGGAGCTACGCCCCTGATTGTGTGAAATCCCCAAAAAGCATTATTAAATACAATTGTTCATTGCATGGGTTTAACTCAACTATTTTAACCTTTCACAACTACATCAAATCTGCAACAGACAACTTCTAGTCAAATATTTAGAAATATATCTATGCATGAAAGTATCTGTATTTGATTAAGTTGAAAGTATTCTACCAAATTATAATTAAAAACAATTCCTCCTTTTACCCCAATGGTTTTTTTAAAATTCGTCTGTTGCAGGGGGTTTTGCAGTGCGTCAAAATGTCAAAAAGTGTTACATTCTACTTTGATAACGTCGATATGGCAGACTTAAATTTAAAAAGTTAGGCGTGTGATAATATTTTAAAACCTTGACCCTTTCCCACATACAGACGCTTTCTGACGCCCTTGCAGCAGACATCATTTGTAAACACTGTGGCAAATATTGCTCACAATATTCAATTTTCCTTTGTCACCATGTTTTTAACTATATTCAATAATTATACTTTCTTTTACAGAGGGTTTCATTATTTTGAGTAAATGTTTTCGAGTCGTCTTCTGCAGATTTGTTGTATGTGGGAAAAGGTTAATCAGCGAGGTTTGACTTTGATTTGATCACCAACACAGACCGAAAACAAACAATTTGAAACAATTAGTGAGCCTACTTCTTATCATCTATCGTGAGAAAGAACGTGAACTGTCTCAGTGTTTGAATACACAATATATATATCTTTTATCACAAACCGTTTACATTATATGTTTTTTATGAGTCGTCTTCTTTTAAAACATCTGATGTAAAACAAGTGTTAAATCTCGAAAAATGGATGTTTCATTTTTAAATTCATAGTTGTTATTATTGTGGACAAAGCAGAAATGCTAGCAATTTCTCCTTTTCTCTCAATATTTTTTTTCAATATTCGTCTGATGTGCACAACGACGTCAATAGAAACTCATACAAATGTAAAAACTTTGGCTTACTTGGTAAAAAAGAAGCATAACGATCAATATTTAGATGTTTCTTGTACTGGAATTATTGCTCTAGTTTTATCCCAGAGTTATGATTCTAATATTTCAAGACAACTTTTGAACAGTTTTAAAACTTTGACTTTATTATCTATTTTCTGGAGTTCAGCGTCTTTAAAACCTTATATGATTAATTTGTGATGAACATTTTGATGTGGATCTGGATTGTTCTCAAATGCCCTAATATTGATTTTCGAACAGAAACGCCCACGTTCGATTGTTTATCACTGGAATCAAAATGTATGTTGATTAAGGTCGTTTCCAACTCTAATTCGACTTTTTAACCGTTGTCCATACGTGATATATTTAACTTATCATGTTTCACTTGGGTTTTCACTGTTTACAACAATATTTGATTTATATAAAAGCGACAGAATTATTACTCATGCTCCCTTACTATATAACCAGAACTGGGCTATGAAATGTGTCTTGCAAACGGGCACTCCGCCAATAACGCTGCGAGCGGGGATCTAGCCTGGCCTCAAAAACCCTGGCTTACCACATGCTCAAGAAATATTCATATTTAGCTAATATAGTCGTCTGTTTTAAAACATCAGAGCTCACTTTTGCAATGATTGATGTAGAAAAAATAGTGTGGTAAATATGGATAGATTGTTACTTTTGAGCAATGTCTCATAATTCAATATTTATAAATGTCGTCTGCAGAACAAATTGTCAAAAGTCGTCTATACCAAGAAAGGGCTAAATAACATATCAAGGAAAGGCATGCAAACAAATCAAATGACGAAGAACATGGGTATAAACACTTTCTAATAATTTGATAGGATAATATGAACTATTTTAATTTCGTGTACTCAGTGATTTAAACTGTACTTGTAACTTATTGAAGTACAATAAGATAGTAATTTTTACGGTCGTGTATTTATCATAACGGAGATCTCTAACCAATTTTCATCAATTTTCAAACACACATAAATGTTCAGGGCAATTGGCTAGGCTGTTTACCCGTCTCATGAGGTTTTTCTTTTTTTCCAGTGAAATGCTTTAAAGTTATCTTTGGTAAATATATGTAACATCTTGAAAATTTGAAAAAAATAATTTTAATACAGATTTTTAAAAACAATATGGAAAATAAGGTGAAAACAATGCTAATTTTATCCTGTTCCATCAATGTTTTTAAAGTTGAGTTGCTACGCCGAGGTCGTCACACATAGTGCGTGTCAGGGAAAGGGTTATAATTGTGTAGCAAATTGTACTACAGTAACACAACTTTATGAGGCTGCATCGTTCATTGGAGCAACTATACGGGCTTATGTAATACTCATTTGTACTAAAAGAAACGCCGTGATATAACTGAAAAAGTGTTGAAAGCGGCGTAAAAAAAACAAGCAATCAATCAATCGATGTACTGTAGTAGTTAAAGTACAACTAGTAGTAGCAGTAGAAGTGGTTGTAGTAAACGTAGTAGTAGTAGTAGTAATAATAATAGTAATAGTAGTAATAGTAGTAATAGTAGTAATAGTAGTAGTAGAAGTAGTAGTAGTAGTAGTTGTAGTAGTAATAATAGTAGAAGAAATAGTAGTTGTAGTAGTAGTAGTAGTAGTAGTAGTAGTAGTAGTAGTAGTAGTAGTAGTAGTAGTAGTAGTAGTAGTAGTAGTAGTAGTAGTAGTAGTAGTAGTAGTAGTAGTAGTAGTAGTAGTAGTAGTAGTAGTAGTAGTAGTAGTAGTAGTAGTAGTAGTAGTAGTAGTAGTAGTAGTATTAGTAGTAGTTGTTGTAGTAGTAGTAGTAGTAGTAGTAGCAATACCAAGATATATATGAATCAGAAGCCCTTTTTCACAAATGCACAAATTAACACCCGGAATAGTAATAAGAGAAGTAAAAGAGGATACCCAGGCATGAAATGGACCATTTCAACATAAATCGCTCAGTGTCAGACAGATACAAATTAGATGTAGTAATTTGTGATATCTTTGGTAAAATCGTGAAAACAAAAGACGTTATAATACAACATTTACGTGTATTTACGAGCAATCTTTGTTTGATGGGTAAAACGGTATGATCTGATATTTGGATAATTGCAAATTAAAAGCGCCCTTGAATACGAATAGAAATTATGAACATGTACAAAAGAGAACAGTCGTATTTAATATTCGACTCATTGTTGAAAAAGTAGAAAAAGACTCCACATTTTTAAATCACCCTTTTGCCAAGATGTTTGTCTCCACTTGAACACATTCTTTTGGATCTTTCTGTCATTATAATTGTGAAATAATTTGTCTTCATCTTGGGTTAGTTAATACATCTTTTATTTAAAAGTTGTATTTATGTTTTATTCGTTTTCAACCGCATGTACGCATGTACCCATGTAGCAATCAGATGTATTTTGGAAACTACTCAGCTCTTAGCTTGCCTACATTTAATGTCTTTCGGACGCCTCTGCAGCAGACGAGTTTTGAAAACATCGTGGCAAAAGGAAAAATTAATCATTTGGATCAATTTCTCATGTTGCCATAGTGTTTTTAACTTTATTCAAGAATTGTTCTTTCGTTCCTTTTTGAGAAATTCCATATGTTTGACCAAATGCAGCCGTCTGGGTGCAGATTTGTTGTATATGGGAAAGGGTTATCACGAATGGTCGAATCCTGAAGGCCGGGGGTTAGAGTTTAGACTCCTATTTCGTTTCATATTTAATTCCGATGTCACGTGGGACCTGACTTTATGGCTGCCATTAGAACACAATACAAAGTGACCATTAGGTATAAATAAATAATCAGTTAACTCTTTCAGCGCCAAAGGCGATATTGAGCTTTTTGCAAACAATACAGATTTCAGGTGAGTCAGCTCGTAACGAGCAGTCTCACCTGAAATCTGCATTGTTTGGCTGTGAGTTATAAAAATATTCCAAAAATCCTTAAACATGAAAATAGAGTCGTCCGAGTTTGAACATGGAAGAGTCTACTTTAAACAATTTGGCGTTGAAAGGGTTAAACATGATAAGTAATAACGAGGTATTGAATGTTCTCATAGAATGGGGGTCAATTATTCCCCGGCCAGTTTGGCTTCTCTCTAAAACTGTGTCCATAGTGTGGGTTATCTTTAACGTTTTGGGAAGATGGCGTTATATATATATGATACGCACCGTCACCATTTTTGTATCTGGATAAATTTTATTCATGATCTTGTTGTTTGACCTTGATTGACCATAAACACTTTGTAAAACAACAATGATAGAATTAAATGAGTTAGAAGTATGTGTATGTGTTATCATGATCGAAGGGTTAAATGTATTGCCTTATCCAATGATCCGATCTAATAGGGGTCAATATTTCACTATTCTAAATTGAAAATCTATAAAAATTAGTCACGTCGTGTGTAAAACGGCTCCCCGCTTGTACGCATTATCCGGGATCAGCATGAACATATAGAACACAAACTTATATATTGTTAAATTTAACTTAAGTTTTTTTTAAATTTTAAATCTGTCGATAAACAAAAAACAAATATTTGCGACAGGCAATGGAGAATGCAATCACTCTATAAGGCAAAGTACCATGACTAAACAGATTTGAAAACATTGAGACAAATGAACATTGCTTGTTTTGAGCTATTTCCCTTTTAGTCAATGAGTTTTCAAAAGTCGTCTGTTGCAGATGCGTCAAAATGCGTCTACATGTGGGAATGGGTTAAAGTATATATAATATGGATAAGGATAAGGTTTATACTGTTGTTACCGATTGCTCACCTAAAGAGTAAACACTAACATTTCATGGATCCGAGTGTGTGTCTTTAAGTTCGTTGGCGAGTAATTTGAAGACCAAAGTAACCCTTTCAGCGCCAAAGGCAATATTGAGGTTTTTGCAAACAATACTGATTCAGGTGAGTCAGCTCGTAACGAGCTGTCTCACCTGAAATCAGCATTGTTTGCCTTTTGGTTATCAAAATAGTCCCAACTTTTATTACATAAGAAATTGAGACGCCCGATCTTGAACATGGAAGAGTCTACTTTAGACAATTCGGCGCTGAAAGAGTTAAGTTCGTTGGCGAGTAATTCCACTCTTGCAGACGCATCTGCAGCAAATGTCTTTTGAAAAGAAAATGTCAAAAGGAGAACTATATTCAATAAATTTACTATCATTTAACCCTTACAGCGCCGAATTGTTTAAAGTAGACTCTTCCATGTTCAAACTCGGACGACTCTATTTTCATGTTTTAGAATTTTTGGAATATTTGTATAACTCACAGCCAAACAATGCAGATTTCAGGTGAGACAGCTCGTTACGAGCTGGCTCGCCTGAATCTGTATTGTTTGCAAAAAGCTCAATATTGCCTTTGGCGCTGAAAGAGTTAAAGAGATTTTCAATAAGTTCTGCAGAAATGTCTGCAACAGACGGCTTTTTGAAAACATAGTAGCAAAAGAAGAAATTGCTCAAAACGAGCAATTTCTTCTTTTGCCACAATGTTTTCCACTTTTAGTCATAGGTTATCCATTAAATTACAGAGATTTTCTATTTTTTTCACAAAATATGATCAAAGTCATCTGCCGCAAAATTATCGTATGAGGGAAAGGGTTAAAGTCATACCGTGGTGTTTTTACGTCTCCACGAGTGATTCCGGGGGAGAGTATTCCGGCGGATATTTCGATATTTCCCCGTTTTATATCACCCCAGATCGCCTTAAAGATCAATGTTATCGTACAACGGCGTCAAACGACTTATACAGTTGATAGATAAATTTTATGATTCGAAAATATTTTAAAGTCTTTCTTCCTATAATCTACTTTGATGCGTTTTATTATTTAAAGTTTTACTAGGTATAAAATAAAAGGAAAATTATGTTGCAGTAGCGAGACATTACTTTGTATTGTCTACTCGGGGCATGGTCAAATTATAATATCTCTTGACCTTCGATCTCGCGTGATATAAATTTGTCCACGGGTTTCGTAGTACAATACAAATCCATGTATCACTACTGCAACATCATACTCCCTATGTATTATCCTGGAATACACGTCTTTCCATCAAATTAGAACTTCGTGCCTTGCACTGCACCTCACCTCTTTATTTAAACAAGTCACAAATTGAATTAAAATATATACATGTTATAACAATATAATCTTTGTACACAGGACATAATCAGGTTTGTTTTGTCAAGTGATACATATATTTAGATGTTGGGATCAGATAAAAGTTCAAATAACGGAGGTTTGTTTTGTCAAGTGATACATACATTTAGATGTTGGGATCAGATAAAAGTTCAAAAACAGTGGTTGTGTTGACATGTTAACCTAGAGAGCTACCATATATTATATTTTTAGTACGTAATCGACCGTGGCCATTATTATTTAGTTTAAGTATCTGGGAAGTGTCGTGGCATACACATCTCTTAATCAAGTTTGAATCACTGGCTTGCACTGCACTAAAACAAGAACAAACCCAGATCTTATTAACCCTTTCCCACCTGAAGACGCATTTTGACGCAATAGCAGCAGACGACTTTTGAAAACAGTGTGGCCAAAGGTGAAATTGCTCATGATGAGCAATTTTTCCCTTGGTCACAATGTTTTCAACTTTATTTAACAATTAAGTTATCTTTTTTGGCGATTGTTCAGGTTTTTGTCACCATGTTTTCAAAGTCGTCTGCATGTGGGAAAGGGTTAAAAAAAGATGCATGTAATGATATTACAATATCTTTGTATAAGGGTCAGGATCAGGTTGATATTATCAAGTGATACATACATAAAGCTGTTGGGATCAGGTAAAGGTAAAATGAACAGAGGTTGTTTTGACATGTTAATATAGAGACCCACCATCATACTATACTTTTAGTACGTACTCGACCATAGACATTATTATATCTTTTTAAGCATGCTGACAAGACCCGAACCTTACCTTTATGGGAAAATATATGAGCAGTTCCAAGCGAAAACCAACATTATGGACTCCGTAATGTATCGATCCAGATCAGCCTGCGCACTCCGCGCAGGATGATCCGGGCCGACACATTCCGTCTAAGGGGAATAGAGGTATAGACTAAGAGTAATGAATCATGAAACAGAAAATCCACAGGAGGTGAAAAGTGGCTGCCCGGAAAAGCCGCGCGGCATGCTTAGGCTGATCCGGATCGATACTTGACGTAGAGACCTTAATGTTGGTTTCATATAGTATCATGGTATAAATGTCTTTAAATCAAGTTTGAATCACTGGCATGCATTGCACTACGTGTTTTTTACCATAAAACAAAATACAAAACATACACTAAAAATGAAGCATCTAATGATAATAAAATATCTTTGTATTAGGTTCAGGACCAGGTTAATATTGTCGACTAGTATAAACATTTAGATGTTCGGATCTGATAAATGTTTAAGTGACAAGAGGTTTTGTAGACAATATAACCCTTTCCCACATCAGTACAAATCTTTTCGCAGCAGACGACATTGAAAACATCTATATAATATGGCAAATCTTTAGAAGTGTAAATATACATGTATTTATTGAATATATTTGAAAACACTGTGGCAAATGGAGAAATTGGTCATTATAGGCAATGCCTTCTTTAGCCGGACTGTTTTCAAATTGTCGTCTGCAGTAGATACGTCTATATGTTGGACAGGGTTAATTTAGAGACCAGTAATATAGTATATTTTTCGTGTGTAATCGACCATTGCCGTTATTATATCTTTTTAAGTGTCTGGGAAGACATGTTTGTGGTTTTCGGTAAGTCGGGGTGGTTTGTGTGAGCGCGGTTCTCTCACACAGTGATGCATAACCCTCACACAGTGATGCATAACCCTCACACAGTGATGCATAACCCGTCCACACTAAATCGAATAAGCAGCAGACGACTTTGAAGATGTCTATACAAATGAAGAAAAATCTCTACAAATGAAAGTATAATTATTAACTAGGTTTGAAAACATTGTGGCAAAATGAGAAATTGCTCATTATGAGCAGTTTCTCCTTTTGCCAAAATGTCTTCAAAACTCGTCTGCTGACAATGCGTTAACATGCGTCGACAAGTGGGAAAGAGATGAAGGACAACAGATCATGCACTCTGCAAATTTAAATATCCCATGCAGTGTCAACTTAAGCCTATGTGCAAATATAAAGCGACGTATATTACGTCGTGTGCCTATGATATGTTTTAGGTCCTGATCAGTGCCGAGCTGTGATTTGGTATTTTATTCAGAAGTCTGAGAAATCTTAAGATCTCCCTTAAGAAAATTCCGGTGAAACAAATAGAATGTATCAATGAAACATTAAACTATATTTGATTAACAGACTTAGCTTCATAGTTGTCGCAAATTATTTGATCAATCTGTTTCTTCTTTTAAGTTTGTGTATGTTAAAAGAGTCTACATGTATTAGTGTTATAATATGCCTGTACAACAAAAACATTGTATTACAATGCATTTACAGCGGAAGAGCGCACGAACCAGCAGAGCCATCTAATGCCACATTTCTACTGACTTCATAAGAACTAGAAGCTCAAACAAACACACAAATAACAAACATTGAACAATCATAAAGAAAATAATATGACAGAAACTAAGACATTGTGAGTATCATTAAAATCTGCATTATAATTGGTGATACATACATGTATCATTATAATGTTATGATTCTACCGATTCATAGATGCAATCATTTATCATAACTGAATACAAACAACAAATAAATAGATTATTTAAAAAATAGGATATTGACAGCGCTTAATACATTTCATACAGTGCACATGATTGAATTGAGGATGGTTATTTTTTAATTCGTTACTCATTTAAATTCGCTTTGAATTTTATTTTACCGATTTTTTTAATCCATCGAAAACTCCGGAGTTTTATTCAAACCGTTAATCATTCCTCACTCACAACAAATCAACTGCAGGCAACTTTAAAAATATCAATGCAAAACATGTGGTAAATCTCGTTAAATATAAGCAATAATTATTGAATAGAATTAAAAGCAAAATTCGCCATACTATTGAGAACTCTCCATTAACAACAATATTTTCAAAATCCGTGCAGACTGATCAGGGCCGACACATTCCGTATCAGGGGGATATAAGTATAGAGTTATGATTTCTGAGACAGAAAATTCACCGGAGGCGAGAAGTGTCTATCCAGGTTAGCCTGCGCGTCATGCTTAGGCTAATCCGGGTCGATACATTACGAAGAGTCCACAACGTTGGTTTTCTCGCGGGACCAGAGCAGTAATCAAATTTACCTTACATAGTAGTTGAAGTCGTCGTAAGTCGGTTGTTAGTTTTAAAGGTTATTACAACGATCTGTTAGCATAACAATTCGTTCGTATCAAGGCTAACTAAAAGTCGCTGCTGGTAGTTACAGTGACACTCGTTATATCTTATAATCAACAAACGATTATGTCCTTATTTCGACAGGCCATCTTTTTATTTAACGATACGAATTTGAAACTTGATAACATATGTGTTATAATTTATCTCATTTATCCTCTTCACGACAAGTCAAAAAACTCCTGCACAACTACTACGTAAGATTTAATGTCATTGTCTCATGAACCATTTTGATAATTTAAAAAGATATCCCTCTTTCGAACTTTACAATGAAGAGCAAGATGTTTTATTGAAAAACACTGTTGTTATAAGTTTTAAACCGAAACTGGTTTTCCCCGTTACTGGTCCGTCAATCATTTTTATGGACAAAAAAAACCCGTTCTCTTATTAAAGACAATGTGTTAATCCCTTTCTACGACAATCATTGTTTTTTATTACATTTGTTTGTAAAGGTTTTGTTTAAATGACGATTTCTTGTAGCACCTCACGTGATTGCGTCCGCTTAACATTTTATACAAATAGTCGACTTTAAATCGAAAATAATAAATTAATTAAAAAAAATAGTTTAATTATGAAACGGTCCATTTTTGTGTCTCTTCATGAGAACGGTGTTGAACCAAGAATCTATCTACATTTAGGTATATCAACGGAATTTGTCTTTGTAACAGTCAAACTGACTTGCATAATATTCGATTATCAATTATTGATGAGAACCTATTAATGTATAAAACCTGCAAATGTTTATTACATTTATCAAACATGAAATAGAACTAGTATTGTCTCTAAAAAAAAGAAAAAGCAATAATTTGTAGAAAATAAAGGAATAAATATATTTATATATACTTACCCTTGATATTGTTGATACAGAGCGTTCGTTTGCATCATTTGTTGTCTAAGCAATGTTTCCATTTTAATGTAACTATTTCATCGCGAAATATATTCTTAAAGAAACCCTAACGACATGAACCATGAAGCTTAAACATGATCAGCCAATCGGAGATGCCACCTCCTGAATATTCATGATATTGAATTATTTAAGGGCAGGCACGCGCGATTTGACACTGAATAACAACCAACCAGCGTCTGTTGTTATGTTATTGATCGAGTCGACGACCCTACGCAATCGGATATGTTCAGGACTCGATTTTACTTTTTTTGATTTTTCTACCTCTCTCATTAACCCTTTCCCTCATACGACAATTCTGCAGCAGACGACTTTGAACATATTTTGTCAAAAAATAGAAAATCTCTATAATTGAATGGATAACCTATGACTAAAAGTGGAAAACATTGTGGAAAAAAGGAGAAATTGCTCGTTTTGAGCAATTTCTTCTTTTGTCACTGTGTTTTCAAAATGCCGTCTGCTGCAGAGGCATCAGAAAGCGTCTATAATGAGGAAAAGGGTTAACGGAAAGAAACTTCCTCTAAAATATCAAACCGATGCATTATCCTAAATCTCTTTCTCGCATACTATACAATTCTGCACAAGACGACTTAGAAACCATATTTAGGCAAACATAGAAAGAAAAAAAACCTCTTTAACCCTTTTCCTCCTATAGACGCAGTTGACACATCTGAAGCAGACAACCTTTAAAAACATTGTGATACAAAAACAGAAATTGCTTAAAACGAGCAATTTCTCTTTTTGCCACAATGTTTTCAACCTTTTGTTCCAGTAAGTATACCTTCATTTCTCGAGATTTTCCAAATCTTGAGTAAGATGTTTTTAAAAAGTCGTCTGCTGCAGATTTGTTTGTATGTGGGAAAGAGTTAAATGAAACTATTATTCTTTAAAATAGAGTTGACAACATTGTGGCAACATGGAGAGTTGCACATTATGAGCACGTTCTCATTTTGTTTACAATATTGAAAAAGTCGTCTACACCAAAGGTGTTAGAAAGCTTTATACATGTATTTGGAGAGGGTACGGCAGCTCTAAAGGGACACACAATAATATGTTTTTATCTCGTGCCCACGAGATAGTATCTCGTACTTAGTGCACGAGATACTTTCTCGTGCGCACGAGATAAAAAAAAAAGAATCGTATTTAATTTACAAAAAAATGTGTGTGTCCCTTTAGAGCTGCCGTAAGAGGGTTAACGCTAACATGGAATGTTAATAAATCTATGCAACTGACAATTTACGTTCACTAGGTAGGTTGTTATTTTACAAGTGTTCTTTACGCGCTGAAATATGTTACCATGAGTGACGACTCGGTGGTGTAGCGGTAGAACGTCCGGCTTAGGTGAGGAGGTCACAGATATGATCCTCGACCGGGTCAAACAAAATACTTCTAAAATGGTAAGTCCATGGACTTTCTTTCTTGGCAAGCATGATTGTGGGGGTTAGCTTAACCCTTTTTCCTCATATATACGCTTACCGACGTGTCTGCTGCAGATGGCTTTTTGAAAAACATAGTGACAAAAGAAGAAACTTGCACAGAACGTGCAATTTCTCCTTTTGCCACAATGTTTTCCACTTTTAGTCATAGGTTATCCATTCAATTATAGAGATTTTCCATGTTTGACAAAAATATGTTCAAAGTCGTCTGCTGCAGAATTGTTGTATGAGGGAAAGGATTACGACTGACTCACTGTGTCAGGATGAATGTACATGTACCAGTAGTACTGGTAACTTACCAAGCGAACGCCGTGATATAACTGAAAAAGTATTTGAACGCTGCGTTAAACACCACGCAAGACTGATACAGTATACTGTGGAGAAAGTGGTTGACATTGAGAATGTTCCTCTTTGCTAATCCCTGTCCAATCAATGGACCATGGATAAGTGCACGGCCGATATGATGTAAACTGAAATAGACTGTTGAAATCGACGTAAATCGAAATTAGAACAAACTCTAGATATATTTCTATGCTCTTTTTGTCCACAGTAAAATGGATTTTTTGATGTTCGGAAATCGACCGTTTTTTAACACTTCCAACATAGAGACGCGTTGCAGACGACTCTTGGTAAATAGTGTGGCAATATAAATAAAAATGAACATAATGAGCAATGTCTCCTGCTGCCACAATGTTTTTTAAATTTTATGTAAAAGAATATACGAGTTTGTGGGACATTTGTTTAACACAGGTGTAGATATTTTCATATTTATTGAAATAAATAGAAGCATATTTGATGATTCAGTGTTGGATAGAATCAGCAATCATTTCAATTTAAGCTCATATCTTATTCAAGATGGCATGTTACATATACTCCCTCACTTTAGCTTAGATGTTTTCAAAGCCGTCTGCTGCAGAGTTGATAAATGTGGGAAGGGGGTTGACAGTCTATCCCAGTATACACATGTGTAAGCGTTATGAGACCGACATTCTGCTTTATTATAATTGTTTAGGCCTTTCCCGCATACAACATACCAGCATCAGTCGAATTTGGAAATATCTAGACAAACAAATGTGATATATCTCTATGAAAGAAATGACGATTATTGAAATTGCTCATTATGATCGATTCTGCTCTTTTGCCACAATGTTTTTCAAATGTCGCCGGCTGCAAAGGCGTTAACCCTTTCCCTCATATGACAATTCTGCAGCTGACGACTTTTGAACATATTTTGTCAAAAAACAGAAAATCTCTATAATTGAATGAATAACCTATGACTAAAAGTGGGAAACATTGTGGCAAAAGGAGAAATTGCTCGTTTTGAGCAATTTCTTTTTTTGTCACTATGTTTTCAAAAAGCCCGTCTGCTGCAGAAGCGTCTTAGCGTCTATATGAGGGAAAGGCGTCAGACAGCGTGTGTATGAAGGAACTTCAAATTCGGAGGACTCTAAGCATTGCTAAACCGTTTTCTTTATTGATCAGTTGAAATGCTCCTATTGCCAAGATGTTTTCAACTCGATTTAATTATTATACAAGTACCTTAATTTGAAGAGGAATTTATATATATATATATATTTGCCAAGATCATTTCAAAGTCGTCTGCTGTAAATTTTGTTGTATGTGGGCAAGGGGTTGAATATACACCTAGTGTGTTCGGTCTCGGACGCTACTTGCAGAGCCAGCCCATATATGGGGAGAAAACTACTTTCGGATTGTTGCTACCCAGTCGAGGTGCCTTCTAGCTAAGACCACACACGTACAATGCTAGTTTGTTTGATCTGGATCTTGAGTTCCTCGTTGATGCTTAGTTATTAACCCTTTTCTCCCTCATACGATCAATTTCTGGCAGCAGTCGACTTTTGAACGTAATTTTTGTCAAAAAACAGAAAATGCTCCATAATTTAATGGATAACCTATGACTAAAAGTGGAAAACATTGTGGCAAAGGAGAAATTGCACGTTTTGAGCAATTTCTTCTTTTGTGCACTAGGTTGTTGTCCAAAGCCGTCTAGCTGCAGAGGCGTCCGAAAGCGTCTATATGAGGGAAAGGGTGAAAAAACGTAACATCCAAATAACATTAACCCTTTCACACATACAACCAATCTGCAGTCAGGACGACTTTAAAAATGTCTACTCAAATACATGGGAAATCTCTGATTAATGTAGGTTTAATTACTGAAAAAAGTTGAAAATGTTTGCGGCAAAAAGGAGAAAATGGCTCGTTTAGAGCAATTTTTTCTTTTGTCACAATGTTTTCAAAAGTTGTCTGCTGCAAGATGCGTCAAAAAAACGCGTCTAGCATGTGGAAAAGAGTAAAGACTGAGAAATGATGATATTAATATTCCCACGTCCGCAGAACAGAAACAGAACAGAACAGAAAGCAGAACACCACACTATATTTTTTGTCAGGTACAAAACATGAGAATAACAATGAATACATTTAAATAGTTTAACAAATTAATTCAGACAGTGAACAAGTGTTTTATAATCAACCAATTTACGGTGCACAATTTCGGTTTCTTATTTATTTAATATATTTTATTTTTTGAAAAAGGAAAGAAAGAAATATGAATGCTTACCATGAAGGACTATACGTCCTCTTTTGACACATCTGAAGTACACATTTCTTTTGGTTACGGATTTCGAAAACTGGGTGTCCCGGGTTCGATATACCCAGTCGCGGCACTACGGTCATGGTGGAGTGCCCTTGGGCAAGGCAACCTATTTTTTCCAGCCTAGTATCTGGTTTAGTTGACCCAGGGATCATGAATAGAGTGAACTGTCGCCTGTGATATAACTGAAATAATGTTGAAGAGCGGCGTAAAACCCCAATAAATAAATAGAATAAATAAATATTTTGGTTACAACTATACTTTTCTATACAATTGATGAAGATCGTCTACTTAGAAATCATGTGAAACTTATAACTTAAGGAAAATTAAAAGTTTAATATTTTAATACGATATATTTAAAACACTGCGGAAAAAGGAAAAAATATTTGTCCTTTCGAAAAAGTCGCCAGTTGTGCACTGACAGGAACGTTTTATCTTTATTAGTGAAAGTGATAAAGCTATGGGAGAATCTGCGCTAATGTCGGAGTCATTGGTATGGTATGAATTGAATGGTGGTTGTTATACTGAGAAGAAAGAAGTTCACATGTCTCAACGCTTAACCCTTTTCCTCAAGTCAGGACCATTCTGCAGCAGACGGACTTTGAACATGTTTTTGCCAAAAAATAGAAAATCTTTATAATTGAATGGATAACCTATGACTAAAAAGTGGGAAACATTGTGGCAAAAGGAAGATAATTGCACGTTTTGTGCAATTTCTTCTTTTGTCACTATGTTTTTCAAATAGCCAGTCTGCTGCAGAGGCGTCATAGAAGCGTCTATATGAGGGAAAGGGTTAACAGATGGTCGATACCTCAGTTCACTTTTTGAAAGATTATTGTCACACTTCAAAGTTTAGTATTGTTTCATAAACATATATGTAAAGAAGAACATCCGTTATGCTGATTGTTGTTATGGTGA
The DNA here is from genome assembly GCA_031761405.1 of Serripes groenlandicus. Classification (NCBI taxonomy): domain Eukaryota; kingdom Metazoa; phylum Mollusca; class Bivalvia; order Cardiida; family Cardiidae; genus Serripes; species Serripes groenlandicus. The sequence continues at coordinate 39,129,053 of JASEVX010000003.1, read as the reverse complement.
TGTTTAAGCCGCTATCAACATTTGTATGGCGTTTTCTGGGTAAGTAACCCGTTCTTCTGGTCCATTTAACCCGAAACAAGCGATTTAGTCACAATCTCAGAGCAAAGAAGAAGAAGCAATTTACATGCCGTTTTGATGTATGTATAATAATGATATTTATTATTATTGTTTAGTATCTTGTTTTGTGTGTTTTCACGCCACTTTCAACAATGTTTCAGTTATATCACAGCGTTTCCTTTGATAGGTTACCTAGACTAGACTGACCCATTTAACGTGACACGAGCCAGTTAGTCGTAATGTTTTACGCCCGCAACCCTGAGGCGCAAAGGAGTGCAACCATTTCTGCAATTTTGGTATGACCCGGCTGGGGGATCGAACTAGTGACCTCCAGCGCCTGAGGCGATCGTTACTATCCACAGAACACCAGCATGGCGGTCTGTTTCTGCTGTAGGCCTGCAGCTGGTATCGTCTTTCTTAACCCTTAATCCGCTGTACACGACATTATTTAATATGTTCCCACTTGAAGATGCAACTGCAATCCCACGTTTGAAAAACATTCTTTTTAATGGAGGAGATTTGCTCATTTTGCACCAATGTTTTCCAATCTATTCAATAATTACATTTTTTTTTCATTTATAGAGATATTACATAATTTTGCAAACATCCGGATAGACATCAAAGAAAAGTATTTCACATGTTTTCAACACTGTGAGGGGTGAGGAAAGTAAGAAAAAAAATAGAAACTTTAATTTCACTTAACGAAGATGGGCGAAATCCTTATATCACTATTTGAAATGATTCTCACTTCAAAGGAAACTCCAGTTTTCATCTCTTACAAGGACGAATTAGCTTTTAATTACGCGTGCATATACTTTATTTGATTTGCCATTGTCTTAATGTATTTATTCAATTCTATGTTAACCCTGTTCCCACATACAGACGCTTTCTGACGCCTTATGCTGCAGACGGCTTTTTGAAAACATTGTGGCAAAAGTAGGAAGTTTTCTCAAGATGAACATGAATGTCCCTATGTTGTCACACTGTATACAGCCACTAGTCAATAATTATACTACAATATTTAGAGAATGTTCCATATTATTGAAAATATGTTTTTGAAGGTCGTCTGCTGCAGATTTGTTGTATTTGTGGGAAAGGGTGAATGTAATTATTCAATTCTATTGAAATCAAAACAGTTGTTAGCTCTGGTGTTACTCTGCAATATCCCCCAGAATCTCGTTTAAACCAGCCATACACTTTCGCTTGCTTGTATATAGAATATGATGACTGCCCCGTACAGGTTATTCCAGATTGACCTCTGCATCAGCCAATCAAAGTCAGTTCGCTTACCAAATCTTTCTGAATTCGACGGATATAGGCAAGAGGTGATAGTCGAGTTCGCCGATGATAATCGCACGGGTTGTTTTTTTATATCGTGCGATTTCATTGGTCATAAACACAGAACACGTGCTCAGGAGTAGTTTAAATGTGCATAAGATCAATTCGAGACGACACTTTATGCGATATAGTCAGGATCAGAGTATACATACAGCGAAATATTTTATTGTCAAGAAACTGGTTTTAATTTTTTTAATTATCGCGCCATTTAAGCAGAACGCGCACAAATTGAGATATCTTATTACACAAGGAAATACACGATCGGTGCACTCATATGTTGTTATTCAGATCGTAACGTATTCAGATTGTCCCGAAACGCCGAGCAATCATATGACACACATAGCACCTGGGCATGTTCTAGCCGCATCAATTAATCAAATGATAGTTTTCTGACCAACACTCGGGGAGCAATTCGGCGAGCACAAGTGTGCAATTATGAACATTATTATCGTATGACGGGGCTAATTCCTATGTATTTACAGTAGTTTTGTATGACGGGGCTAATTCCTATGTATTACAGTAGTTATGTATGACGGGGCCTAATTTCTATGTATAGATCAGTAGTTCTGTATGACGGGGTTAATTCCTATGTATACAGTATTTCGTTTATGACGGGGCTATTTCCTATGTATACAGTAGATCTGTATGACGGGGCTAATTCCTATGTATACAGTAGATTCTGTTTGACGGGGCTAATTCCTATGTATACATTAGTTCTGTATGACGGGGCTTATTCCTATGTATACAGTAGTTTCTGTATGACGGGGCTAATTCCTATGTATAGTAGTTCTGTATGACGGAGCTAATTCCTATGTATACAGTAGTTCTTTAATGGCGGGGATAATTCCCTATGTATTACAGTAGGTTCTGTATGGCGAGGCTAATTTATAGTATACAGTAGGTCTGTATGACGGGGCTAATTTCCCATGTATAGCAGTAGTTCTAAATGACGGGGCTAATTCCTATGTATACAGTAGTTCTGTATGACGGGGCTAATTCCTATGTATACAGGAGTTCTGTATGACGGGGCTAATTTCCTATGTATATAGTAGTTCTGTATGACGTGGCTAATTCCTATGTATACAGTAGTTCTGTATGACGGGCTAATTCCTATGCATAAGGTAGTTTCTGTATGACGGGTCTTATTCCTATGTATAACAGTAGTTATGTATGACGGGGCTAATTCCTATGTATAACAGTAGTTCTGTATGACGGGGCTTATTCCCCTGTAATAGTAGTTCTGTATGACGGGTCCTTAATTCCTATGTATATAGTAGTTATGTATGACGGGCTAATTCCTATGTATACAGTAGTTCTGTATGACGGGGCTAATTCCTATGTATGAAGTAGTTCTGTATGACGAGGCTAATTCCTATGCATACGGTAGTTCTGTATGACGGGGCTAATTCCTATGTTTACTACAGTAGTTCTGTATGACGGGGCTTAAGTCCTATGTATACAGTAGTTCTGTATGACGGGGCTAATTCCTATGCATTCAGTAGTTCTGTATGACGGGGCTAATTCCTATGTATACAGTAGTTCTGTATGACGGGGCTAATTCCTATGTAATACAGTAGTTCTGTATGACGGGGCTAATTCCTATGTAATAGTGAGTTCTGTATGACGGGTCTAATTCCTATGTATACAGTAGTTCTGTATGGCGGGGCTAATTCCTATGTATATAGTAGTTCTGTATGACGGGTCTAATTCCTATGTATACAGTAGGTCTGTATGACGGGGATAATTCCTATGTATCACAGTAGTTCTGTATGGCGGGGCTAATTCCTATGTATATAGTATTTTCTGTATGACGGGTCTAATTCCTATGCATACAGTAGTTCTGTATGACGGGGCTAATTCCTATGTATAAACAGTAGTTCTGTATGACGGGGCTAAGTCCTATGTATACAGTAGTTCTGTATGACGGGGCTAATTCCTATATCATACAGTAGTTCTGTATGACGGGGCTAATTCCTATGTATACAGTAGTTCTGTATGACAGAGCTAATTCCTATGTATTACAGTAGTTCTGTATGACAGGGCTAATTCCTATGTATACAGTAGATCTGTATGGCGGCGCTAATTCCTATGTATACAGTAGTTCTGTATGAAGGTATAGTTCCTATGTATACAGTAGTTCTGTATGGCGGGGCTAATTTCCTATGTATACAGTAGTTATGTATGACGGGGTTAATTACTATGTATACAGTAGTTCTGTATGACGGGCTAATTCCTATGTATACAGTAGTTCTGTGTGACGGGGCTAATTCCCACATGTATACAGTAGTTCTGTATGACGGGGCTAATTCCCATGTATACAGTAGTTCTGTATGACGGAGCTATTTTGAACCAGGGATATGTATTAATTGAACAGTCGAGATTTCACATGTCCACTGCGATGTAAGAGGAGGCTACCAATGACTATATATATACTTACTAGTCCCACTCATTGATCAGATCGGTAATTGCCGAGTCTCGATGCTACACATGTTATTAACTCTTTCAGCGCCGAATTTTTTAAAGTGGACTCTTCCATGTTAAAAATCGGGCGTCTGTATTTCTCATGTAATAAAAGTGTGAACTATTTTGATAACTAAAAGGCAAATAATGTTGATTTCGGGTGAGACAGCTCGTTACGAGCTGACTCACCTGAATCAGCATTGTTTGCACTAAACCTTAATATTGCCTTTGGCGCTGAAAGAGTTAATTAACATTATTTCAGTATGTCACCGCTGAATTAGTTATATGGGTCAATACGGAATAAGCGGATGGTGCATATCCGAACTAGTCTGCACGAAAAGTGCAGGTCAACCGGAGAAACACTGGTCGCAAGTATTTATAGTTTTTTTTCGCACTCTAGCTACTTTGATCATATAATTGATTAAGTCAAAAGCAATTTCATTAAAATCGTACCAAAAACTTCGTAGTATGTATATTGGATCTGACTACCCCCGAATATAAGGTTGTCTCGAATTGATCTTATTTATTAAATAAATATTAGAATGTGCTCGGTTTTTATGTCAAATGTAATCGCACGATACAACGAACGCCCTTGCTATATACTCGGAACACTCGACAAACACCGCTTCTCTATATCAATTAATTCATATCGGTTATATTTACTGTTTTATACGAAAACATTTGGTAAGGCGACACTTTGATAGACTGATGCACGGGCAATCTGAGACGACCTGTATTGGGCAGTCATCAGATCTATATACGAGCGAGCGAAGTTTAGGTCTGGTTTTAATGAGATTGAGTCAAACGTGTCTTGCAATTGGTTTGGAGAAAGACAATAAGCTAACGCTTCTGTTAAAATTTACTTTGTTCAACGTGTCTTTCGGACAGTCAGGTCATTGTAGGATCTGGTATGTTTT
>JASEVX010000003.1:38955447-39124081 GCA_031761405.1 Serripes groenlandicus | reverse complement strand
AGGCGAGAAACTTCTCCCCTGTTCGCAATGTGTTTAACTGTACATCCGAAATAAAGTTTCAACTATCTATATCTTAACTAAACGGTCCAAAATATTTGACCGGTGCTTCATGAAATACAACCGTAACGTAGTTATTACTCTTTTATATAACCGGTGCTCCAGGAAGGCAACCGTAACGTAATTATTACTCGTGTAGATGACAGGTGCACCAGAAAGGCAACCGTAACGTAATTATTACTCGTGTAGATGACCGGTGCACCAGAAAGGCAACCGTAACGTAATTATTACACGTGTAGATGACCGGTGCTTCAGGTAGGCAACCGTAACGTAATTATTACTATTGAAGATGACCGTGTACCAGGAAGGCAACCGTAACGTAATTATTACACTTGTAGATGACCGGTGTTGCATGGACACGAATCGTTATGTAGCAATTACTCGTGTAGATGACCGGTGTACCAGGAAGGCAACCATAACGTAATTATTACTATTGAAGATGACCGGTGCTCCATGAACACGAATCGTTATGTAACAATTACTCGTGTAGATGACAGGTGCTCCAGGAAGGCAACCGTAACGTAATTATTACACGTGTAGATGACCGGTGCACCAGGAAGTCAACCGTAACGTAATTATTACACTTTGTAGATGACCGGTACTGCATGAACACGAATCGTTATGAAACAATTACTCGTGTAGATGAGCGGTGCTCAAGGAAGGCAACCGTAACGTAATTATTACTCGTGTAGATGACCGGTACTGCATGAACACGAATCGTTATGTAACAATTACTCGTGTAGATGACCGGTGCTCCATGAACACCAACCGTTATGTAATTATTACACTTGTAGATGACCGGTGCTCCGTGAACACGATCGTTATGTAACAATTACTCGTGTAGATGACCGGTGCTCCAGGAAGGCAACCGTAACGTAATTATTACTCGTGTAGATGACCGTTGCTCCAGGAAGACAACCGTAACGTAACTATTACTCTTGAAGATGACCGGTGCACCAGAAAGGCAACCGTAACGTAATTATTACTCTTGTAGATGACCGGTGCTCCATGAACACGAATCGTTATGTAACAATTACTCGTGTAGATGACCGGTGCTAACGTAATTATTACTCTTGTAGATGACCAGTACTCCAGGAAGGTAACCGTAACGTAATTATTACTCTTGAAGATGACCGGTACTCCAGAAAGGCAACCGTAACGTAATTATTACTCTTGTAGATGACCGGTGCTCCATGAACACGAATCGTTATGCAATTATTATGGAAACAGATCTGTCTTGGCATCCATAATAGGGATCAAAATGGAAATTGACCTACGCACTTTTCTTGAAAACTTCTATGTCTAGCTGATGAACAGTCCTTAACTAGATCAGACAGTGTGGATGTCCTGGCTGACCAGGATACACACTGGTCGAAAGTGTCCTGCGGTTGGTTGTCGCCCGGCGCCGCATAATTGATAAACATACCCAACATTATATATTTGTCCACGCGTACGGCTAAATTGGTCTGAACAATTTGAGTCAATTCAAATATTGAGCTCCAGCTGATGGGGTGATATTGGTTTCATACATTTAATTGTTTTGTCTAGATGTAAACATAAGGTGTCGGACCAGTATCATATTTCCTGTCTGCCGTGATGTGACCGTAACTATTGAAAGCGGGATAAAAACCCAAATCAAATAAACAAAAACTAGAATTTAATTCATATAACTATGGGGAGTAGTATTCATCTATCATTTAAGCTTATAGAAGTATTCTAAACTTGTTTAAACCTTTCTAATTGGATGCATAAGTATTTATAATGGGATGACCTAGTTCATGATCCTAACCTTTATATGGGTGACTTATATTTAAGCAGTCTGATCTTGGTCTACATTTGTACATTCAATTGAAATACTGCTGCATAAACCTTTTCAGAATCAGCATTATCACATCAGTTGCAGGTTTACTGTTCGATACAGGTTCATCACGTGAACGTTTGGATAATATGAAGACTCTGTCTGAGCTGTGACATACAGTGGTGCTAGTTACGTCTCCAGGTTGCAGGCATCGATCGTGACTACTATGAATTACTATGAATCGAGCGATTGTTTCGCACTCGTTTCGCAATCGATGTAAAATAAAAAAGTTCGAGGCCGCCGTAATATAACTGAAATGAAAAAAAACAACAGTTGAAAGGTGCGTTAAACTCTAATCGATCAATCAGTCATTCAATCAATCAATTAGTCAATCAATCAATCAATTAGTCAATCAATCAATCAATTAGTCATTCAATCAATCAATTAGTCAATCAATGCGGTGTCAAACAAAGGATTGTACACCCCAGAGTTATATTCGAACCGAAAATGTACCCCTGATTTAAGGTTTAACTATTTCGTTGCCAAAGGCAATAAAAGGTTTTTGCAAACAATGCAGATTCAGGTGAGACGGCTCTTAACGTGCTATCTTTCCCGAACTCTGCATTGTTTGCCACTTTTAACCTAATTTCCTGTTGGACGAAAATGGAGTGGTCCAATTATCAACACGGAAGAGTCGACTTTGTGAAATTCGGCAGCGAATCTTTTTAACAAAAAGGGAGTACTATAATTGGGGTAATTCATTTCAAAGTGGCTAATAAGGCTGAACCATTCAAATGGGTTTACGAGCGTTCAGCGTCATGGTTGCTTTTGTTTAAAGGTTTATTAAAAACTGGTATACGTCGACTGATAACGTTTTTAAGACAAGTGGCTCGCGTCTAATAACCAAATCAATCTTCTTTTACAGCTGCATTAACTTCTGAAGAATTGTTTTGACTTGTACAGCGTCGTTAGAAAATGTTTCTATTAAGGATGTACTGAACTGAAAAGTGGATTTTTCATAATATTTAACTTTTGTTATAACATTGTTTTTTTGAAAGTTTGATGTATGTTAAATAAAAAAAAAACACAAAAAAAGGTAGGGTAGTAGGCTTTATTTTTTGCTAGATCAATTTATGAAAGCCTTATGATATGCATTTTTTTGCTATTTCATTTTGTTTTTTCGCAAATTGCCAACATTTGAAAGATGATATGCTAATTGTTTGTCTTCTTGTGGTTTAAATCTAATTCTGAAGTTATTTTATCCATATCTTTGGAAGTTCATGTGATCCGTTGTAATTAAACCTAAAAAATAGACATTTTTTTCCCTAATGAGAACCCATATTTGTCAAGTGTAAGAATAGACAAATTTAAAACAAGGGAAAAACATATTTACAATATTTAACTTTTTCTGAAACTTCTTCAGGTTATTGCAATAACTATCATTTATCAAAAAAGAAAAGTATAAAATTTTCAGGTTTTTTTGTCTGAATGGCTAAAAAATGTTAAAATATGAATATTTTTTTTTTTTTTTCAAACATATCTTCAAATGTCATAAACGTTTTCCAATATTTTCTACTTTTTTACAAACCAATATGATACTATACAAGTTCTAGATTAAAATTGATATATATGGACTTTAATATGTTCTTTTTAGCCAGTTATATTTCTTAATCAAACATGGCTACTGGACAGCGGCTCACGAAAAAATGGAAGGCTCACGAAAAAATTAGGCCCTTTGTCTAAAACAAATTTAAACCACTTTTTTTTTAAATTTTTAAGCATTATAAAAAGGTATAATGACTAAAAAGGTTTTAATTATCAACAAAATCAGAATATTTAATAACAATGTAACATTTTTTTTTTTTTTTTAAATTTCAACTTCTCAGTTCAGTACATCCTTAAAAAATATCACTTCAGACTTCAAATACTGGAGTAAAAAGTGCGTTAGGAAGACTTTATTATACTAGGCTTCGCGTGCTGTATGGTCTGGTGGAAATACAGCTATTCTAGGGTCAATTGATTGATTGCGGTTTTAAATAATGGGCTCAATGCCTTTGTTGAAAAGCAGTAATTTGCTTGGAAATACTGTTGTGTTGAGAACTGGTGTGGGAAACCCATCCAGGAAACACCTGAGTAGGTGAACAGGTCGCCGTTATATGATATAATTGTTTTGTGTAAAAAACAGCGTTAAACCCCAATAAATAAAATACTGGATATATTTTGATTTATTAAACATCATGTAAAAATAGGAACAGTTGCTGATAACAATACTAGTAAATGAGAAGTGTTGAAAATGAAATATGTTCTGAAGTCTAAAGATTAATTAAGTCCTCAGTAGTGTAGTTCTTCGACTGCTTAGGACCACGAAACTCGGTAACTCAAGTAAAAGACAACCATAGTTTAAATTCTAACACTGTCACCATGTTGTGTATCAATTGTGTTAAAACGCGCTGTTGTATTATTAGAATATTTAACCTTTTCCCCACGTGTAGCAAATCGGCAGGAGACCACTTCAAAACATCAACCAATGGAAAGTCTGTATAAATATAAGCATGATACTCGAATAGAGTTGAAAACACTTTGATAAAAGAAGAAATGACTCCTTTAGAATTTTATTTCCTAAAGCCATCAGCTTCAGTTGCGTCAAAATGCGTCTGCATTTGGAAATTGATTAATCCTTTCTCACCCGAAGAGGAATTCTGACGCATCTACAGCAGACGACCAGTGATGAACAAATGAGAAATTGCACAATATGAAATATTTCTAGATTTGTCACAATGTCTTCAACACAATTCGAGTATTAAACGTTCATTTTTAGAGGTTGTCCATAGTTTTACAAATACGCTTCACTAGTCGTCTGCTGAAGATTTGTTGTGTGTGGGGAAAGGGTAAAATTCAGTGAAATATCTGCATATAAAAGAACAGACGACCATAACACCATCAATAAATTGCTATAATTCTTCGGTAATTTCACTCAGATGAAACGGTCTCGCCATTTGACAGTGGACACTAGTCGTCTGCTGAAGATTTGGTGTGTGTTGGAAACAGGGGCGTAGCTTTGCAATAATCAATGTGTATTCGTGAGAAAATCAACATTGTGGACTCTGCGTAAAGTATCGACCCGGATCAGCCTAAGCATGCCACACAGGCCTACCCGGATAGACACTTTTCGCCTCCTGTGGATTTTCTGTTTCAGGAATCACTACTCTATACATATATCCCCCTAAGACGGAATGTGTCGGCCGGATCAGTCTGCGCGGACAGCGCAGGCTGATCTGGTCGATACATTACGCAGATGTCTATCGCCGCAGCTGCATTTTGAGGGCATTTTGAGAAAAAATGTGTAGGCACGTACCTACAGTGCCTAAAGGGAGCTACGCCCTTGGGAAAGGGTAAAATTCACTGAAATATCTGCATATAAAAGAACAGACGACCATAAAGCCATCAATAAATTGCTATAATTCTTCGGTAATTTCACTCAGATGAAACGGTCTCGCCATTTGACAGTGGACAGTTTTACTCTAATTCCCCGTGATTAAAGGGTCTGAATTACAAAGATGGGAAGTTATCGAATGATAAAACACGAGATGTTTAGATTTATCTCGGGGTCTCGCTCATCCGTGACTAAAAACAATAGAAATCAACTACGTCACACGAAAACCGACCTTCGGAAGATGTATTGTTCATGACAATCAGACAGACAGACGAACATAACATGTGTATGAGTCACGTGTATAAAGTCAGTGAAAATCGAGTATACACACAGGTGAGGATGTAGGGGTACGACTATATTCCAAAGGGAAAATTGTTGAAATCCTACATTTAATATGCTGAAATCATATGGTCATTTTGGTCATACCAAAAAACAAAACTAGCTATATCAAAATTCAGATATTGACATTTTCGAATGAAATCCACACTTACCACTTTCATCCATTAGTTTTAAATTTATTTGTATTTTTACATTTACTATCGAATTGTTCGCATTGGCGTACGTGCGTATGACGGGGTACGCGCTTGAAAGTACATTGTGTAATTTAATCAACATGGCTGTCATCTGCAATCATACAATCGTGCCTTCCCTAAAATTAACCCTTTTGCTGACAAATATAATTAAAGGCTTTTGCAAACAATGCATATTCATGTTTAGACAGCTCATAACGAGCTGTCTCTCCTGAAATCTGCATTGTTTGCCACGTAAACATTACATTTTACCATATTTCCTGTTGGACGAAAAATGAAGTGATCCACCTTTCAACATGGAAGAGTCGACTTTGTGAAATTCGGCAGTGAAAGAGTTAGATGAACTTTCAGAACTACTAATATTACTGTGACGCGAAATAATCATTGAATGTTGCACATTTTTGCATTTGTTATATTTAAACTAAAAACTGTTTCTGTCCGTCTATCTGTCTGTCTAGAAATAAACATACACATGTAAACGACGATACAGGACAGTTTAAGTGACCCCTACACTCACACAAAGAAACATACATCAATTGTACACTAAAGGTAAGGTCGGTCATTGCCTATATCTTATCTCTGATACACATACATGGTGCTTGTACAATTTTACTGAAGAATAAGTAAGTTCTCGGTAAGACTGTCTTCACAGCTGAATCATACAGTTGAACGGAGGAAGCATTCAGATGACATATTTCGTGATTTAATAATTCAATAACACAAGGGAAATGTGTTTGACTTGTTGTACCAGGAACTTTCATGCATGTACTAGTTCCCTATGTATGAGCTGAATATATGGATGAAGACACCAGTTACTTTCTGTTAGATATTTGGCAAAGTGTGTTTTAACAATGGTAGCCATTGCGTCTGTCCTACGCGCTCACGATTGTGGGGATAGCATTATGACGAATGTGCTGGTGTCAAGATAAACTACCAGCAGTATTAGTAACTGAACAAGGATTGCCGTGATTTGACGGAACTACATATATAAACAGCCGCGTCTACCGATCTGGGATCTGAATGCATCTGCTTGCAGTGAAGACTCGTTCGAGTCTGTGTATTTCGCACGGTATCACTAAAGTCTTCACCGTCAGAATAAGTATGATATTAACATCTTACAAAACACTGGAAGTGAAGCCCCAGTAGTTAAACGCCAATATATTATTAACATCTTACAAAACACTGGAAGTGAAGCCCCAGTAGTTAAACGCCAATATATTATTAACATCTTACAAAACACTGGAAGTGAAGCCCCAGTAGTTAAACGCCAATATAATATTAACATCTAACAAAACACTGGAAGTGAAGCCCCAGTAGTTAAACGCCAATATAATATTAACATCTTACAAAGCACTGGAAGTGAAGCCCCAGTAGTTAAACGCCAATATATTATTAACATCTTACAAAACACTGGAAGTGAAGCCCCAGTAGTTAAACGCCAATATAATATTAACATCTAACAAAACACTGGAAGTGAAGCCCCAGTAGTTAAACGCCAATATATTATTAACATCTTACAAAACACTGGAAGTGAAGCCCCAGTAGTTAAACGCCACTATATTATTAACATCTTACAAAACACTGGAAGTGAAGCCCCAGTAGTTAAACGCCAATATAGTATTAACATCTTACAAAACACTGGAAGTGAAGCCCCAGTAGTTAAACGCCAATATATTATTAACATCTTACAAAACACTGGAAGTGAAGCCCCAGTAGTTAAACGCCACTATATTATTAACATCTTACAAAACACTGGAAGTGAAGCCCCAGTAGTTAAACGCCACTATATTATTAACATCTTACAAAACACTGGAAGTGAAGCCCCAGTAGTTAAACGCCAATATAATATTAACATCTTACAAAACACTGGAAGTGAAGCCCCAGTAGTTAAACGCCAATATAATATTAACATCTAACAAAACACTGGAAGTGAAGCCCCAGTAGTTATACGCCAATATCATTGTTCAAATGATGTCAAAGCGGAGTGCCATCAAAACCAAAATCGTTAAACTCGATTTTTAAACTATTTATAAAGGTGCTGGAGTTCAAAATTATGAAATGTAAAGATTTCTGCAATTATTGCTAATAGTGACAACAAAGTAAGTTATAAATAGTTCAAAACAATTTTGGCAGTAAATGTTGAAGAACGGTCAATTGAAAGACATGAACATGTACACACTCTGGCTTACTGGGTATGTCTACCTACTAAAAATGAAGCATAAAGAATCAATATTAAGATGTTTATTGTACTGGAAAGTGAGAGCATTACACATTTTATCCCAGAATTATGATTATAATATTTCAAGACAACTTTTGAACAGTTTTAAAACTTTGGCTTTACTGTCTTTAATCTGGAGTTCAGTACCTTAATGCCTTCAAATATAATTCAAAAAGGTTGACCGCCTATTACATTTTATCAGCGCAAAGGCTCGGAGAGGCAACCGCCTCGTTGGTGTAGTGGTCGAGCGTCTGCCTCAAGTGCGGGACGTCACAGGATCGATCGCGATCGGCTCTTTCCACAGAGTTTAAAAATGGATCTCAGGATTGTGGGGTTAGCATTACGACTGACTCACTGATGTAAGATTAAACGAACCATTAGAACTGTTATCTTATCCAGCAAACGACGTGATATAACTAAAAAGTTTTGAAAGCAGCGCAAAACATGAAACAAACTGGTAGGAGGCAACGTGTTCAAAAAAACCCTGAAACATTCCTTGGGAATATAATACCAATCGTCAACTGCCGCACACGACTCTCAAACGAATGGACACAGTTTCGAGTTTAATGTATCAGTTTATAACGACTCATATCGTAAATCGAACAAATTAATTGACTTTAACTCTTCCGCTTACACGTAGCAAACAAATTCAATATGATGCATGACCATTGGAAAAGTACTATTTCCAACATAGTAAAAAAGAATCCGTTTATAGCATAGAAGGCGTGTTCTATATTTCTCAATTCGCAGGGTTTTGCTACCGTCGTCAAATGTTAGCTTCTTGCACTTTTATGTTCAACATAGTTTGGGCATTCTTTTAAGAAAAAACAACAACAAATTCTTTAAATGAAGAGTTGACAGATTTCCAGATTAAAGATCACTCCCTGTCGGTAGGGAAATGTCAAAGGAACAACTCATTCGATTGACTGGTGGCACGTGCCATATTGTTCAGAAAGTGGTCGCACGTCGGAAAAAGTCGTAAACCGTTCTTATCAAGTTCATCAGACTATCATTGTCGTAATTATCTATCCTGTATCGAACGTCATTAAGGTAAAGCGCAGGTAAAATTGCTTCTCGCTTTTAAAACCTGATATAGATCTGCATTAACCTTGCACCTTACACAGTGTACTGAAACGAACAGTCTGCTCGTTAATATTAAAACTCGAAAGATGAAAGTATAATTATTGAATAATGAGCAAGTTCTCATTTGGCCGCGATGTTTTCAAAAGTTGCCCGTTGCAGATGCGTAAAAATACGACTTTATGTGGGAAATGGTAAAAGCAACCTCAGACATTGTTGTCTTGGTCGAACCGGTTGCTAGCCAGGAAAATGAACGGAATTTTGGCATTAACTGATGACATTGATCCTTGAACATGAAAAACAAATCAAAGTTATAAGTCAGTTAAAGAAAACATATAAAATATTTCGTCCGAACGTTTACCCTCTCAATCAGTCAGGATTGTGTGGATAACAGTGGTTCGGTGTTAGAGCGTTGAGCGTTGCCACCTCGTATAAAAGGTCCCGGGTACGAACCCAGCACGGTTTCCCGCCCCCTGCCCCCCCCCCCCCCCGCCCCCGTTTTTTTAAAATATAAAACCTGGTTAGGTATCCATGAAGCAGACCTATTTGTACATTATGCAATTTGACGATTAAGATTAATTTATTTTCTAATTTTATTCAGCTGATGTCAAAGATTCAATAATTGAATTATTGCGGCAAACGCTTGGACATTAACCCTTTGACTGATGTAACCGATTGTGTGAAGCCTTGGCCACCATCATAGCGACATGCCAGCCACCGTCACCGCCGTGTTACCAGGTTCTTCACTATCGTCTGCCCAACCCAACATTGTATTTGATATTCCGTTAATTGTCTTTGCACTTTTCCAAATGAAAAGGTAGAAATTGAAAGGGTAAACCGCGTGAGTTTCATGAATAACTAATCAATTATGAATCGATGACACAGTTAATCAATCAATTAATCAGAACAAAGTTTCTATCACAATCGGGTACTACGTTAGGTAATGATGGTCTAGATGAGGCACGCCCGATGAAAATCGAACATGAGGCTTTAGAGACCAGTGTAGATCCTGACCACAGCCAAACCCGCTAGCTCAGTCGGTAGTGACGCGAGCTGTCAATATTGACTGCTCTGACTATTTAAAGAACAACGCAGGTCTATTTCATTATGAGGAATCCGCCTTGTTCAATCCCCAGTCGCGGCGCTGTGGTCATGGTGGAGTGCCCTTGGGAATGACAGCCTAGGGACTGGTTTGTTCATCTAGGGATCATGAATAAGTGAACTGAAAACAATGTTGAAAACGGCGTTAAACCCCAACAAAACAAACAAACTATTTCATCATGCGCATTCGTCTCATTCTTTAATATATTCTCATTGGTATTTAGAAAATTAAATTTGGATGAGAAAGCTGGAACGCTCATGCATATCTTTATTGATGCTTTTCATAAATACCATGGGTTTCTTAAAGCACGAATTTTAAAGTATTGTTATATAACAATCTCTTAAACTTAGACAAATAGTAAAAAAGGTCGTAGCTGCCATTCCAGATGTTTGTTCAGCAGCTACATAAGATATACATATAAGCTACATAGAACTACCCGGGCGACTACATGACACTGGTCAGCGCACGGGAATAAGTACACGTTAGCATTCCTGAACAATGTAGATTCAGATCAGGCTTCACAGCTGCACCGTCTCATTAGTTTAGTTTAAACCAATTTATTTCACATCGATTGCGAAACAAGCATTCAGCTTAAATTATTCAAGTTCGACTTAACTAAACTAAACTGAAGCCTTCAACAGCTTATGTTATTAAAATGTGAACAGTAGAGCTCTTGGTCAGACTCTACGGATGCAAACGTTGATCTTGATCAGCACATTTCCTTAAAACACAAACATGTATATTTCCCTATGGACGGGCTCGTATAGCCTTGCAAACAGCGTTCATTGTCCGCAACAAGGTATCCTTTTTGTATCGTGATCATGCAATGTGTCCGGGGGATAATAAACTCGTGTAGAACAATCTCACATACCGCCATCCACTCACCTTAGATTTATGGAGTGATTGCCGCCTGTGATGGATTTAATACATTGAACCATGTCACACGAACGCAGTCCTTTCGGACATTGCGACCAGAGGTGACGATCCAGATCGGGTTGTGCTCCCATGCAGTCTCTCCAGGAGCTTCTCTGGTCGCTATATGGACGTACATCACACGTAACATTGAATCATTGAGAGTGAGGGCGGCAGCAAAAATAAATGAACCATGCCTTGCGATTTGAGTTTGTGTCAGTAAAGGAATCCGCCCGTAGCCAAATGGTTGGCTTCGGTAATTCGGAACCGGGAGTTCAGGGTTCGATCCTTGGTCGAGGTGGTTTAGCCAGGGATCAAGAAGGGGTGAATTATCGCTGTAATTAAACTAAAATGATGTCGAAAATGGGGTTAAACCCCAATGAAACATATCGTTTCAGAAAAATGTAAATACGAGCGTGCGAAGTTTTGATCTGTTTTAATTATGTATATGAAACATATAGATACTTTTTGTTTCGTTGAAATGTATTCAGCGTTTATCTGTACCATTATGTAAATACATTGTCTTTGTGTATGTACTCTCTTAAGATTTCATTATAACAGTGTTTATTATATGCCTGTATATTTTCCGTTGCAAATACAAGCAGATTGTCATGCGAAAATCAAACAGGTCGGATCAAGATTCTGTATTTGAATAGGTCAAAGTTAAAAGTTATACTAGATATAAAATAAAGGGAAAGTTATGTTGCAGCAGCGAGACATGGCTTTGTAATGTCTATTCGGGGCGTGGTTAAAATGGACATATCTTTCGACCTTCGGTCTCGCGTGATATCAATTTTTCCAAGTACCTCGTAGTACAGTACACATCCATGTATCACTACTGCAATATAATATTCTCTTTTTATCATGCGATTTTGATATGTATATGCTTTTGTATCGTTCTATTATTTCTCTGTTGCTGTATCCCTACTCTTTAAGTCAAGTATACTAACGCTATTTTGTATGTACATATTTTCGTTTCATTTCGTTTCTTTAAACAATAACATGTACGATAATCCACTATGTCTGCATTTTCTGTTTAAATTAATATCTTCTTCTTTTATCACCATTTTGCGTTTATTTTATATGATTTTTCTTAATTATGAATTACTCTTTTTGTCACAATGGTTTCAACTGTATTAAAGTAGTATACTTTCATTTATAGAGATTTTCCTCATTTTGACAAAAGTGTTTTCTAAGTTGTCTGTTGCAAGCGTGAAAGAATTAACGAAAATACTCGTTATAACCGTTTGTGACCATTCGTGAATGTTTGGTAACCGCTCAATGTGCACTCAATATACACTCAACATTCAATAAACATGCACTCAACATAATTCAACATACACTCAACACTCACTCAACATACACTCAATATGCACTCAAAACACACTCAACGTGCACTCAATATACCTCAATATATATACTCAATATACACTGACAATATACTCAATATACAATCTACATACTCAATATAAACTCAACATGCACTAGACATGTACTCAATATACACTTAATATACACTAATTATACACTCAACATTCAGGCGATATAACGACCGATTATAACCAACTGTCTACACAATGAGCGCCACTACATCAGTCGGTTGGCTGTCAATTCATCTCGAACCGCCAAACCGGCCAAATTCTTTCCGACGTTTAACACAAAGTCAATGTGACCCACGTCATTCGTATTATACAAATGGATTTATAGTTCATGTTGAAAAGCAGCCAGTTGCTTGAAAGAACTGTCGTGTTGACAACTAAAGTGAGAAAGCTAGGTAACACATCGGCTCGTGACCTTACTGCCGTATAAAGACTGCCAAATTGTTGAACACGGCATTAAACCGTCATCACTCAACCAACTGTCTATGTACAAACGAACGAACAAATTTTTTATTTTAGTGGCATATGTTATTTACTAATATAATTATTTCTACAATAAATTCCCAAAACACCCGGCCACACTGGAGATACACGTCACCCTGGCGAGTCAAATAGTAAGCCAAATTGCGAGATGCATTTATTGCTATTGTGTTAACACTTTTCCATAAACAACAAATCTGCAGCAGCCGAATTTGAAAACATCTTGGACAAAGTATGGAAATACTCTATAAATGATATTTTATGTACTTCAAAGTGTTGAAAACACTGTGGGAAAAGGAGACATTGATCATTATGAGCATTTTCACCTTTTGTCACAATGGTTTTAATAGCCGTCTGCTTTATGGGGCGTCATGAAGCGTCTGTATGTGGGAAAGGGTTAAAGTTTGCTGCACGTGTCAATGATATTGCGAACACCACAGGCGATTAAATGGTAACAAAGATTAATGTCGTCGTGAAATTGGATCCTACTGCCAACTGAACCTGTCAGTTCTATAGGTACCGTCCACGAAGACTGAGTGACACTCTATACGAATGGTAGCAACAGTCTGACCCTTGCTGGAGCCGTAAGAGCAGGATAAATGGGTCTGCAGGGGCGTAGCTCCCTTTCGGCACTGTAGGCACGTGCCTACACATTTTTCCTCAAAATGCCCCAAACATGCAGCTGCGGCGATAGACATCTGCGTAATGTATCGACCAGATCAGCCTGCGCTGTCCGCGCAGACTGATCCGGCCGACACACTCCGTCTTAGGTGGAAAGATGTATAGAGTAGTTATTCCTGAAACAGAAAATCCACAGGAGGCGAAAAGTGTCTATCCGGGTTAGACCTGTGTGGCATGCTTAGGCTGATCCGGGTCGATACTTTACGCAGAGTCCACAATGTTGATTTTCTCACGAGACGCCTACACATTGATTATTGCAAAGCTACGCCCCTGGTCTGGACGATTGGAGTCAATGCATCTCATAAGCTCACATAAGTGGGTGGTACTGGTTTTATATCTCGATAAAGAGCTGAATACATTGTGACAAAAGGTGAAATTGCTCATCATCAGCAAAGTCGTCTTCTTCTAAGTGGACGAAATGCGTCTTTATGTGGGAAAGGATTATATTTAAAATTGTCAGATGGTCTCACTTTCAAAATTTCCCCTAACAAATACTGATTCCTGGGTGACATGAGGTTCGAATAAACTTCCATTCTCTCTGTAACAAGTCGAAGGATATAAAACGAACACTTGGAATTTCTTATTAAGGAAGATTAACATTCATTTTGTAGTTAAAGTTCATGTCAAGTGGTCAATTATTACGTTTCGCCAGTGCAATGTTACTCAATAAGGCTACGTTTGAATATAGGGCGTTGTGTTTTGTGTTTAACGCCGCTTTCAACGGTCTTTCAGTGATATCCCGATACTCTCTGGGTCAATTACAAGTACTGCTGTTTTTTATACCCGGTACCGGCGTACCGGGTCCGGTCCCGGCGTACCGAGTCCGGTCCTAAAAATGGAAATGCCGGTTTGCCTGACACAATTATCACAAACACGGTCTCAGCAGTTATCATTGATGTTTTACCACAAACACTGTTCTAGGAAATATTGTACAGTAAGGCATAATCAGAAACGGTTACCTTTCATATTACAACAAATAGCAAGTCGTCTTTCAAATGCATTTTTAACCGTTTTCTACATACAATAAATCTGCAAAGTATCTGCGCAAGCATATCGAACAAACTCTTAATATGAGCGTATACTTATTCAATACAGTTGACAACTTTGTGTGAACAGTATCACTTACTCATTATGAACAATGTCTCCATTAGCCGCCATGTGTTCTAACGTCGTCTGCATCAGATTCGTCAAACCTCTTCTGCTGCTTGTAAGTAAGCGTTGTCTTATAACTAAGTTTTAACCCACAGTATCGCAAAGTAATATTAATTAGGCAAGCAAGGACACCATATAGAGAGTGCTTCATTGGCAAAAGAAAGACATTCTGCTTTGCTTCCTTTTCGTGACATCTTCACGTAAAGGTATCTCACACGAGGCGCCGTCTCGTTTTATCTTGCCGGTTTTTAATACCATTAGATGGCTTTCTGCAGATTCTCCTTCTATTGTTTTTATTTCGCTAAGTGACGACTACCGATCCGCCTTTCATAAATGAATTGCTTTCCATTAACTCTTTCCCGCTTACAACACATATACTGCAGACGACTCTGAATAAAAGTACATGTAGCAGAGACTAATGGAAATCTCTATAATTGAATGGATAACCTATGACGAAAAGTGGAAAACATTGTGTCAAAAGGAGAAATTGCTCGTTTTGAGCAATTTCTTCTTTTGTCACTATGTTTTCAAAAAGCCGTCTGCTGCAGAGTTGTCAGAAAGCGTCTATATGAGGGAAATGGTTAAGCTCACACAGGTGCACTTGTGGTGGTAATGTCAAAGTATAATTATTAAATAGAGTTTAAAACATTGTAGCAAAGGGAGTAAATGAACATTTGCAAGATTCATCTGCTGCAGAGGGAGTAGAAAGCGTCTACATGTTTGAAAGGGTTCAATAGTCCTTGAAAAGGGGTTAATTTATTATTATTGTGGGCCTTATTTATTTTAGTGTCAGTTAAAAAAACAGTGTCGTGAGTTTTGGATCTTTTCTTAAAATGGGGAATCTTACATTGAAATCGAGCCCAGTTAGTTCAGTCGTAAGCGACGTGTGCTGTCAATCAGGGGTTCTGAAAATGAACCCTAGCTTGCCGACATTCTATCGGACGTTTGATAACAGTCGATGTGACACGCGTCGTTGGGCTAACAGTCTTTGTGATATGACTGAAAATGTTTAAAACGGCGTTAAACGCCAATCAATCAATTGTCGTTTATACAGAAATCGAGTGTTTAATACGTCAATCCTATGTTGTGAGAACCCGCATAGTACGGTTAGGTTGGAAAATAAGAGGGACTTTGTGGGGAAACGAGGTGTATACCCTCTCCGTATCTGTACGTCTGGACTCTCATATAGAGGGCTTGGCGTGAAACGGTTGTAACTTAAATTGGTATTTTACAAAGGGGTCAAAATTGCCCCTAAACCAGGGTTTTGAAAATAGGTTTTTAGTTACAACCGTTTCATACCAAGCCTTCGATATTTGCTGTTGTTCTTGTTTCTTGGTAAAGTAATGACCAAAAAGCTCATCTGACGTAGATGCCGACATAATCTACTCTAATTACGACACGAACAATCCAATCTATTCTAAATGTCGGGGAAAAGCCAATTTGGTGATTAGGAAAGGATAGTAATTACCCTTTGTTCGTCTTGTTGTTTTCAGACACTGATTTCTTGGATTCTTATTATTATCCCCCGAGTCTTCTTTATTCGTCGCCTACTCTGCCCAATGAATGACCGTCTGTCATGCAATATCGCTATCCCTACTTGTAGACCCGTCCTTTTACCTGCTTTACGATTGCTTTTCTGTTAATGTGAAAACGATAGAAACTATTGTATTGATGATGATGTGGATGATGGGTGTGATGTTGCTGCTGAAAGATATTATCACCTTGATGCTGATGATGATGTTGGCGATGGCGAATTGCCTACTTGTAGACCCGTCTTTCTACCTGCTTTACGATTTATTTTCTGTTAATGCGAAGACGATATAAACTATTGTATTGATGATGATGTTGATGTTGAGTGTGATATTGCTGCTGCAATATTATCACCTTGATGCTGATGTTAGCGATGGGGATGTTGTTGATGATTATGATGTGGTTACTGCTGCTGCTTTTGATGATGATGCTGATGTTTATAATGATAGTAATTATAGTGATGACAATACAACGGATAATGGTCTTGTTGCTGCTGATGATAAGGATGATTATGATTCATGTTTTTGTTGATTTTGGTGAGGAGAATGCTTCTGATGGGGATGATGATGATGATTTGAAAGCAAGGAAACATCTCGTTAAAATGAAACACAATATGAATAATTTGCCAGTTAGGTTTTAATTGACGGCAATACTGTATTTAAAAGTAATTACTGTAACAGACATACACACATCCGCGTGGATAGATATCGAATATTAACACCAAAAGGCAATATGTTTAATTGTTCTTTCTTTTGGATCAATTTTTTCTTAAAACATCAAAAACCGTAATATGGTAATGTTACCGCAAATACCAGGATGGCACGTGACAAGTGCAATCATATGGCTGCGGTACAGGGCTAAAACCTTGTCCAGCGAAATGCATTCTTAAAACCTGGTTATATAGTCCTATTGTCGTCTGCTTAATAAACATCAGAGGAAACTTTTGCATCTTGAGAATATTAAGCGTAGTTTTATTGAGTTGAAGATTTTGTGAAATAAGGAGAAATTAATCACGATTGACAATTTCTTTTTATTCAAACTAACTAAAAATTCGTTAATTACAGAGGGTTGAAAGTCCGCCATATCTTGGAAAGTGTTACATTATGACATTTGTTTAGAGTTAAGCCTTTAGCTCTTGCATGCAGCAACAATGTTTTCATTTTTATTCAATAATTGAGGTGTCATTCATAGAGAGTTTCCACTTTTTTTTACTTAGTGCTTTCAAATGAGTCTGTTGTATGTGGGAAAGGGTGTACTAGTCGTATGGTAGACATTATTAAAGATATTGAAGAGGTCTGTCCACGGTTTTATAAGGCAAACATATACAACTTTAACCAAAACTGATTTGCCTTTAATCTTATAAAATACACATTAAAGATCCTCTCTACAAAACTATTATTTTTAATGAAAATCAAAGTCCGCGAGAATTTGAGAGAAACGATTTTATTTGTTACACATTTAAAGTGCATCAAGGTAATGAATGAAAAACAGACTTCTGTAAGAAACCGTAAAGTAAATAAGTGGCGGTGCTCTGAGAAGAAAACCCAAAACGGCATTTGTGATCAGTCAAGATACATATTAGCAAGCACATCCGCGCAGTCTGATCTGGCTCGATACGATTAGTAAGGTCTCAAGACTCTTCTGCATAGTAATATTTATTCGGATCATTAATCCCTTTTCCACTTGCAGACGCATTCTGACGCACCTGAAGCAGGCGACATTTGAAAGCATTGTTCTTAAAGGAGAAATTTCTTTTAACGAGCAATCGCTTTTTGCCACAATGAGTTCAATTCCACAAATGAATTATAGATTCATGTAGATTTTCAAACTTTCATTCTAGATGTTTTCAAAGTCGTCTGCTGCAAATTTGTCGTATGTTTGAAATGGTTAACATGGATTCGGAATTATTACGTAAATGTTGGATTTATTTGATTTATTTGGGCTTCAAGCCGTTTGCAACAATTAATTTAAAATCAGTCCTATCAAAACCGCTGACTCACTTGAATCTTCTTAATATTGCCATTGGCACTGAAAGAGTTAATACATCAGGAAACACAAACGAACTGTGTGTTATATATTCGGTGAAACAATTATGGAAAAAGGAGAGAATGAGT
The DNA here is from genome assembly GCA_031761405.1 of Serripes groenlandicus. NCBI lineage: Eukaryota > Metazoa > Mollusca > Bivalvia > Cardiida > Cardiidae > Serripes > Serripes groenlandicus. The sequence goes on along the minus strand of JASEVX010000003.1, from coordinate 39,105,615 downwards.
AATTTCTTCTTTATCCACGATGTTAAGATAGCCATCTGCTGCAGAGACGGGTTTTAAAAGTGGTCTGCATCCTATCTGTATCACCTTTATGATGGACTCTACGATCAGTGTGTTTGTTAACCCTTCCCCACGTGTGGACGCTTTCCGACGCCTTTACATCAGACGCATTCTGAAAGCATTGTGACCAAAGCAGAAACTAAGTCCATAGTGACCAATTTCGCGTTTTGCTCCAGTGTTTGCCACTCTTTATGTAATTACATATTTATTTTTTAAAGGTTTTTCCATATTCAAAAGTTTACAAGATGTTGTATGCGGGAAATGGTGTAATAGCTATTTACAGTAATTACACCACCAATTATTTATCTATAAAAACGCGTTTTGTTTGACAACTCGTGGCGGGATGATCCTCACCAAACACAATAATTAATTATCACAAAACCCGTGTCTTTGGGATGCTGTATCTGCAATCTCATCGATATCTCTCTTTCCGGAAAGTGCCGATAACAATCGGCTTATTGATGGACAGAAAAATACGCTTGGACAGTCAAAGAACATAACCCTTAACGATACGAACACGTAATGTTTCTCAGAAGCCTAGCTACGGACAGGTAACCCACTCTCTTTTCCACTATATTTGTAGTATTGCTCATTTAAAACTATGCCGTTGGTACTCAAAAGAATGGTCTCATAAGAGACGATTCTTTTGAGTGTCCACACCATAGGTTTTTGAGTTCAAATTTTGATCTTAGAACATGAATACGCCCCCTATCGAAAGCTCTGTCTGTATGTGTTTGTTTTTGTTTAACCTTTTTTCTTATACGACAGTTCTGCAGCAGACGACTTTGAACATATTTTGTCAATAAATAGAAAACCTCTATAATTGAATGGATAACCTATGACTAAAAGTGGAAAACATTGTGGCAAAATGAGAAATTGCTCGTTTTAAGAAATTTCTTTTTTTGTCACTATGTTTTCAAAAAGCCGTCTGCTGCAGAGGCGTCAGAAAGCGTCTATATGAGGGAAAGGATTAAGCATTGTATGTATGAAAATAACAACAATACATGTAGAACGATCCAACATTTTTCTTATTGATATATCGTTCATGTATTGTTGAATATACCTTGTTCATAAAAATGATAAAAAAAGTCATCATCAGGTTACGCAATATACTAACAATGCGGTCTCCAGACTGCGTGCTCGTTGCGAATTAAGGTGATCGAGAAAAGGGTTGTCATTATCAAGCGTTGGCTTATCAGTTATGTAGCTGTTAAATTACGCAAATAAGTTGATTATAGTGTTGCACCTTTAGGTCACGTGTTAGTTAAACGGTTACCTGGTCTGCTGTTTTGAAGTCGTCTGCTTTGGTGTGTGTGTATGTTGTTTAACGCCGCTCTCAACAATGTTTCAGTTATATGACGGCGTTCCCTGTTGAGTAAGTTAGTAGTACTACTGGTCCATTTAATATGACACCAGCGAGTCAGTCGTAATGTTAATCTTAGAATCCTGAACGCCAAGGAGGGAAAGCTACCAAGTATTTGGTACATCTACTAATTGGTGAGCTTGCCGAGCCAGATCAGACTGCGCGTGTGTGGATCTATACTGATCACAAATGCCTTTATGGTTAGATTTCGCAGAACGCCACTTATTTATTTGTATACGTTTGTAAACGGTTTCTTACAGAAGTCTGTGTTTCAATCATTACGTTGATGCACTTTAAAAGTGTAACACATAAAATCGTTTCTTTCAAGTTCATGCGGACTTTGTTTTTCATTAAAACATATGGTTTTGCAGAGAGGATCTTCAATGTGTATTTGATAAGATTAAAGGTAAATAAGTATTGGTTAAAGTTGTGTTTATTTGTTTGGTGTTTTACGCCGCTTTCAACACTATCTCAGTTTTATCACGGCGTTTCCTGTATATGTTACCAGTACTACTGGTCCATTTAATCTGACACCAGCTAGTCAGTCGTAATGTTAACCTTAGAATCCTGAACGCCAAGGAGGGAAAGCTACCAAGTCGTTGGTACATGTATGACCCGGTCGGGGTTCGAACCCGCGAGTTCTACCTCTACAACACCAAGGCGTTCGTCTGCTTTGGAAAATTATGAAGAAAAAATAAACATCTGAACAATATTTAATTAATATTCCAAAACGGTTGAACATTTTAGAAGAAGAAGAAACTTCCTGATTTGAGTAAATTCACGTTTTCTCATAGATTTTCAAAAGCCGTCCGCTACAACTACGCCAAAAGTCGGCTGTTTAAGGTTAGAAGTATGTTTTATATAAAAAATTTCGATCATACTGTTTCTAAAATAAAATTGGATTAAAACAAAGGGAATTCCGGGTAAGGAAAACAATTGCTATGTTGACAAGTTGAGCCAGGTTAAACATTGTTCAATCAATCACCCCGACTCGGTCATATACTCTGTCCGATGATTGACAAAAGTCATCGATATTATCGTTATTCTACTTTCACATAATTGAGCCGTCGAGCGAGAAAAACCAACATTGTGGACTCTGCGTAAAGTATCGATCTCGATCAGCCTATGCATGTCGCACAGGCTTACCCGGATAGACAATTCTCGCCTCCTGTGGATTTTCTGTTTCGGGAATCATTACTCTATACCTCTATCCCCTTGAGACGTAATGTGTCGGCTCGGATCAGTCTCCGCGGACTGCTCAGGCAGATGTGGGTCGATACATTACGCAGAGGCCATAATGTTGGTTTTCTCGCGGCTCAATTATGGAACACATGGTCTACATGTATATAGGAAGTAGCCAGGTGCCTGTTAAGAATGGTGTGTGGAATATAGATGCGGTAAACTCATGGATAACACGTTATGTGAACTAACTATCGGAGTATAACTGAAATACAATTTAAAAACGACTTTAAAATAAAATCAGTCAATCCCTGTTTATTTTCTTTATTTATGAAAACATTCACACATTAACCCGTTCCCACATGTAGCCGCCTTTCTACGCTTTTACAGCAGACGACATTTGAAAACATTGTGGCAACAGGAGAAATTGCTTATGGTGAGCAATTAATCTTTTTGCCATAATGTTTTCAACTTAATTCAATAATCTTTTTTTTATTCATTCATAGATAATATCCCTATTTTAACTTTATGTACATGTATAGTGAACGTTGTCTGCTGCATATTTCCCGTATGTAGGAAATGGTTTACTGATAGAGACTTCAATACCTTTGCTTAGACATTTTAAAAGTCGTCTGCTCCAGATTTGTTGTATGAAGGTCAGGTTGAAAGAGACTATTTCTCGTGTTTCCGTCTAAAAAGTAAATATTCTAAAAGTGCCCTTTACGCCGAATACGTCCGCGGTCATACTGATCTTCAAAATATGCCTAAACAACATTTGTTTGTTTGTGTAGAACTGAGTGTATACCTTCCCCTGGAATGCACTGAATAGATGACAATGAGTGTAAGTTCATTTTAAATATGTAAAGGATGCCACTGGAAATGTTTGATTTGATCTATTTTAGAATGTTGACCTTGTTTGAAAGTGAAAGAAGAGGATGTGAGAAACAAGTTTCGTCCCAGCTCGATTGTGTTCAAAATGAGGGTAACCATTTTCGCGGGGTGGAAAACATTGTGGCAAAAGGAGAAATTGCTTGTTGTTTTGCAATTTGTGTCACTATGTTTTCAAAATTAGGGTAACCATTTTCGCGGTGTGAATTCTTTCTTGCCTAACACAAACGTAAATAAAAGCACTGCAGTGCTGTCGGCCTGGGGGCTGATGGAAGGTTGGATTTTTCGACGCACGGGCCTTACGGCCCCCGGTTAATCCGCCACTGTATATTTCACGTGACTTCTTTCGCGGGGTTGGGGGAGTCGGGTACGGGCCTTATGGGCCCCCGTTTATTCCGCCAATACATTTGCCATGCTTTTTCTTTGTTTACCATTACATTTTCGACGCACGGGCCCTACGGCACCCCGGTTAATCCGCCACTGTACTTTTCACGTCACTTCTTTTTTTCGTTCTTTCTCGCGAATGTTAATAATGTTAAACAAACGTCCATATTTGACCTCTCGGCGCATTAATTTCTAAAGCATTTCTTAAACTTATATTGGAGTACTCACTCCTTAAGTTTTTCATTGATGTTCCAACAACGTTAATCAAAGCACTGCAGTGCTGACGGCCTGGGGGCTGCTGGAAGGTTGGAGAAGTAGGGGAAATGTGAAAGGAAATTACAATTGCAGCTTATGTTTATGTTTTTATTGTCAAGAAGTTGAAAGAGCATGTCAACAATAGTAAATTCTATTAAACTGCCAATTTAAAAACAGAAGGACCTTGTTGGCACTATATCGCTCACCTGAGTGCAAGAGCTCACAAGTATACACATTTAAGACATGAAGAATCAAAGGGAAATTTGACAGCAGGTTTAGGCAGAATATTTTGAAGTTTCTGCATTTTCATATTAAGAAATATGTCAATGTTAAATCACTTTCCATCCACTTGAAATAGTTCTCTAAACCATGAACTAGACTGGGAGAAAGTGTTTGAAATATGCAAAACTCATCAAGACAATTATTCTGACAAAGATTCAAAATGCAACATCCAGTGTGTTATCAAGATGTTCCTTCATTTGGCCTAGTGACCTATTTGTGTTTACCCGATATGACCCTTATTCGAACATGGACTAGATATCATTAAGTAAACATTCAATATGTATGATGCCCGACCGGGTCGGGGTGTCATGGGGTGGGGGGAGTCGGGCACGGGCCCTATGGGCCCCCGCTAAATCTGCCCCTACATTTGCCACGCTTTTTCTTTGTTTACCATTTTTTCGACGCACGGGCCCTACGGCCCCCGGTGAATCCGCCACTGTATATTTCATGTGACTTCTTTCGTGGGGTAGGGGGAGTCGGGCATGGGCCCTATGGGCCCCGCTAAATCCGCCACTACATTTGCCACGCCTTTTCTTTGTTTACCATTACTTTTTCGACGCACGGGCCCTACGGCCCCCCGGTTAATCCGCCACTGTGTATTGCACGCGACTTCTTTCTTTGTTTCCGTTTCTCTTCGCGAATGTTAATAATGTTAACAAGCGTCCATATTTGACCTGTCGGCGCAGTAATTTCTAAAGCATTTCTTAAACTTATATTGGAGTACTCACGCCTTAAGTTTTTCACTGATGTTCCACCAACATTAAAATGATATTTATGGGGGAGATCCTAACCTTTTAAATGCAGTTTTGTTGAATCCATGATGAACCATTTTTCTCGCGCAGTTCTCAGTGCGTTGTTTGGTGCTAACAGCAATTGGCAGGCTGCCAACTCCGAAAAAAATGGTATTACTACTATAACCAGGGGCTAAAGCCCCATGCCAAAAATGATATTTCTGGGGGAGATCCTAACCTTTTAAATGCAGTTTTGTTGAATCCATGATGAACTATTTTTCTCGAGCAGTTTCTCATGCGTTGTTTGGTGCCAACAGCAATTGGCAGGCTGCCAACTCCGCTAAAGCCCCAGGCCAAAAACCTACCCTAGTCTGGCTTTCAATGTGATATTAATACTCGTAAGGCAATGGTTAACAAGTGAGTACTGTCTCTTAACATAATTAAGCAAGACCACATGTTTTAATAACCTACAGAAGAATCTTGACGCATATGCAGCAGACGTCTTTTGAAAACAAAGTGACTAAAGGAGAAATTGCTCAAAACGAGCAATTTCACCTTTGGCCACAATTTATCATACTTCCATTTATATACATTTTCCATGATAGTCTTTTCTATATGTTTTCAACGTCGTCTGCTGCAGATTTGCTGTATGTTGGAAAGGATGAAACCTATAGTTGTACATGTACATTGCATTATGGGTAATGACAAGATAAACTTGAATTTAAATTGATAAGTTATGCTTAACAGTTAACTACAATAGGAAAATGAACTGAATAATTATCGAGACTCCACCCAGCCTTTGTTGAAACTATTTTAATTATTCATGTAGAATTCAGAACGAGGCTAAGGTTCTTAAATAGAAATTTATCTTCATTTTGTTCTCTTAGTTTTGGCGTAAAAGAATAAAATTGTGTTATTATTTGAAAATTGCGAACCTAAAATCATTTAAGTATCCCCATAAATAGTTATTAAAGTCCTTCTCCTGTACATGTTTCATAAAATAATACCCTAGACAACAATACAAATCATAAATAATTGCAGGGGCGTAGCTCCCTTTAGGCACTGTAGGCACGTTTCATTTATCGATATCTTTCTTATTTTTGCATCGGTGTTTTAAAAAGTGTCAACATTTGACGCATATGGGAAGTGGCTATGCATTCTCATTCTCATTCGGGTTCTATCCCAGCGGTCATGACCTAGTACGGGTAAAACCACAATAAAGAAAATAAGAGAAAAGTAAAGTATTCTCTGACGATTTTTTTAACATTGTAATCCAAGATCAAACGTAACCACTGAGGAGGTTGATCCGGTTCTACACTGGTCGAAAATGTATCGAGGAAAGATTTCATCCGAACAAAGATTTCGCTTAGCCTTTATATGAATGTAAGTATTATTCAATGTTGATGCTATGGCATAAACATATTTCGTGTCGTAGACATTGTTGAAGTGGTAGAGTGTCGGCCTCTCGTGACAAAGGTCCCGGGTTCGAATCCTTTGGGACTTTTTCCCACAAACGGCACGCTGGTTATGACTTCATAAAGTGGACATCGAGCGTGATTGCTATAAGCATAACACTTGTTTCCCAATCGATGTAAAATATATAAGTCTTAGCTCAAGATTTGACGCAACGTACACACAGTTCTAGCTGCGACTGACGTGTCAATACGAGTTCGTGGGAAATGCTTACATTTCATTAAAGTTATGAATAGCTTAGAGTTGTCTAGAATGTACCCACAAGAGGAATTTACCACCAGTGACTTTCTTCTGGGGGTAACTCCTGATTATTAACCCTTTCCCTCATACGACAATTCCGCAGCAGACGACTTTGAACGTATTTTGTCAAAAGATAGAAAATCTCCATAACTGAATGGATAACCTATGACAAAAAGTGGAAAACATTGTGGCAAAAGGAGAAATTGCACGTTTTGTGCAATTTCTTCTTTTGTCACTATGTTTTCAAAAAGCTGTCTGCTGCAGAGGCGTCAGAAAGCGTCTATAGGAGGGAAAGGGTTAATGGAATGTGCTAAGTTAAACGTTGACTCCTTATAGTTTTAACTGGAAACAAAATACCTTGGTCTCACCAGGAGTTCCGGGTTCGAATCTCAGTGGGGACACAATGGCACTGTAGCTAAATGCAGGAATTTTATGTAAAATTAATGTGTTTAGCTAAACATTGAATCCTTATAGTGTTATCTGAAACAAAGTGCCTTGTCTAACGAGGAGTTCCGGGTTCGAATCACAGTGGGGACAAAATGGCAATGTAGCTAAATTCATGATAGTTAAGCAATTTATGTGTGTTTTTGATATCTTAAATTCAGGTTTTGACTTTTTCTTAAAGCGGTTTACATCCTTTTAAAATAGTCTGATTTTCTCATCATACACCTTTTGCTCTGTCTCAAATAAACATGACTTTCGAAAAGCCAGGAAAAAACAAAAGTAGGTGAACTGGCCGCCGTGAAATGGCTGAACAATTATTGAAAAACGTCGTTAAACCCCAACCAATCAATCAATCCTTGAAAGGTTGTGAGCCTAGTACTGGTTTGTTTACCCAGGGATCAGGAATAAGTAAACTGTCGTCGTGATATAACTGAAACAATGTTGAAAGCGGCGTAAAACCCCAATAAATAAAATTGAAAGGTTGTGACAAAAACATGCTTACGTAACGTAACAAACGATTTAATCTGAGCCCATTACATAAATACAGACTTAATATGGACAAAGCAAACAGAAATACAGACTGACAGTTGTAATCAGTTGTCGCTAATGAAGAAAAATGAAACCGAGATTTTCTCCAATCTGTAACGCAAACAGCATTAAAGCCCAATAAGATTTTAACGCAGCCATATTTCCCCATAGTACTGTAACCCGTTATTCTCATCTTTTACTCGCACTTACACGAGATCTTAACACTCTCGTGATCTCTCGAATCTCGCGAGACTCCTTCATTGGAAGGGAATAATGGAATAAAACACGACTGGGGGCTCACCTCTCGCGCTCTTTTCGAATCAGAAATGCGGCAACTAACATCGGTCGCTAAAGTACTACCCTTCGATTTGTAAATATCAATATAGACTTAAACAGCCAAAGGATGAGGCTATGCTTTAAATTTTCAATCAAAATGCTCTTGTTCATGTCTGTTTTATTTACGAATATATAGCCATAGACAATGTATGTCAGTGTGCCCGGATTCATGGATTAATCTGAGACTTAAGACTGTCTATTTATGATAAGACCGTGTTATTGCGTGCCGCGGTTCTAATATTTCGCAAATTAAAGCCGCCATTTAACCATTTTATTAGTTTTAAGGTTAATAGCACTTTTTAAAATGGCTTTGCTAATTGATTATGGCACAAATTGTGTTTCTCTTGCCTAATTATATAACTAGCTCCCATATTATGAATATTTGACACAATGATCTTTACTTTTCATGAACGCGATTTGGAGCATTTTGTCGCACTGCTTTACCATTTTTAAATATATCAGAAGATCATAGGTAATGCATATGAGATCGTCTATCCATTTTGGTTCATATAGAATATGCATACAGTGTAGACACATGTGAGTCTGTGCATACGTACTATCTCACCTGAGCCATCACTAGCCGTCTGCATGCAACTTTCTCCTCTGTCTATCTTGACAAAATCCTAGAACTGTAGCCCTATTAGAGTTACGTCATCATTCCCTTTTTGTATTCCCGTTCACATTATTATAACAAACCTATTAAAAACATTTGCACCACCAAAAAGCAGTGTTTACAACGTTTTTTTTACAATGCAAGATAGATTCGAACCTGCTACTGGGAAAAACGATGTTAACTATTGTAAAGACAAGTACGTGATATGTGACGTGCTACGAAATGAAAAACAAAAGAAGCATTAAAGCGACTGAACTCCAGATACCCAACTGTCGAACAAAAATAATATTTCCAATTTTAAGAAAATAAGTGTTATTTTTGTATTTGGTGCATTAAAATATGATAACTGACATATTACATACCCCTATAATCGGTGAGATTTTCTTGTTTTCGATACTTTTTCCATCGCAAATTCTACCCTGTCAGTAACGGGGTAAGTATTTTCAAATAGGAAACCCCTTCATCGGGACAATTGAAAACAATGGTTTTACTTGGATAACATAAAGAATAACATTTAGGGCGAATTCGATTTTTTTTTTTTTTTTTTTTTTCCGTGCCATCCGGATTTCAGTCGCTTTAAAGAAAAAATATATCAAGATTTTGTTTTTCTTTGTCACGTTCAATACATACAGGACTAAACATACTTTCTGGAACAATATGTGACTCCTTTCTTATATAATGGCAGATGACGGTTAACTTAAACATCATCCTACAGACCAATAATTGGTTCCCTCGGCTGGTACGAGAAAGCATGGAAAAGATAAAACTAAATAGCGTTGAAAACATCATTTAACTCAAATAATTAAATAATCATTTCGATCATGAGCAATGACATACATCTGAATTCTATCCGAAGTCATTTTACGCGCGCGTAACAAGTGAATGCTAGAGTTTGTAATTAGCGTGTAAATTCAATTCAATTCAAACAGTTTATTAACTCAATTCATGGTACACATGACAATATGAGCAATAACAAAATACATACAATATACATTTGAGGCTTATAACATATATTATTTAAATAATAAATATTGCAGAACTTTGGCAGTGATATATTTTAAGAATTTGTATCAGAGGGAGAGTACCCTATACATAATAAAGAATCAAAATTCATAAAAAATGACTTATGATATATGATACTGTATTAAACAAATATGATTTTCAAATTAAGTTACGATTACAATGAGAATTCTCTGTAAATACTACTCAAAAGTCAGTTAAATTTTACAAGAATTTCTTTTATAAATAGACATAGTTTTCTGTATATAATCGTGTAAAAACACGAGGGATAAACATGTTCGTGTTGAAAGTTCAATGGTAGATACCATATTGATTACATATTCGATATAGAGGACTTCATCAAGACCATCATGCCGATCATAAGCACAGACCAGTGGAGAAGTCGGATTACTTTAATCCTTTCCCACTTACAACAGCTCTACAGTAGACGACTTCGAAAACATATTGGAAACAAATAGGGACATCTCCATTAATGGAATCATAATTTTAGTAGAATTGAAAATATTGTGATAAAAGGAGAAATTGCTCACTATGAGCAATTTCGCCTTTTGACACTATGTTTTAAAATTCGTCTTCTCGTTTGTGTCAGAAATCGTCTTCTTGAGAGAAAGGGGCATCAGGGACCCTACAGACCAATAACTGGTTCCCTGATAGATTCGGCTGTTTATATCACGTGACATGGAACGCTCCCGATGACAAAATATCAGACTATTTAGCAGAAGAAATGACAGAACAGTCTTTCACCCTTTTAACAGTTTCTTTTTCAATCCAACACGACCACATTTGAAACAATTTCAGATACATTGTTGATATTTGTTTGTTAGATGATATCAAAAGAAAGCTGTGTGTAAAGTATCATCTCAACACGATCAAATGCCATCATCATTTCACACACAATATTATATCTATGATTAATTCCTAAGAAAGTAATGGTTTCTGAAAATGTCGGGACAAAATCAATCTTCGCTTTATTCCAGCAAGGGTCGCGAGGCGTAAGTTTGGCACGAACGTCTGCTGCTAAGGTCGCCGAGGGATTCCCTAGCTAACACCCTAAATTTATAGTCGATAAGTGAAAAGGAGAAATGATCTCTTTTTACGATCGTTCGTGTCTCTCTCAATCTGCTTGAGACAGATTTTCTTTTATATTGCCATTTCCTTCATTAGTGCATTTAAAATATCCATACATATATGGAAAATGGATTGTAGAAAATAAACCAAGAAACACATACATCGAGGGTTTGGCGTGAAGCGGTTGTAACTAAAATTGGTATTTTTTTACCAAGGTTAATCACCTCTCCATCAATTCTTTATAAGCGTTAAATCAATGTTCTTGGTAAACAATAGGAATTTAGGTGCCATTGCTCGTTCTAAGCAATGGCACCTAAATTTGCATTGTTTACAAAGGGGTCAAAATTGCCCCTAAACCAGGGTCGTCAAAATAGGTTTTTAGTTACAACCGTTTCACGCCAAGCCATCGACATGCTGTGACGTACATGAGTATCCTTAACCCTTTCCCACATACAGCACATCTGCAAAAACGATTTTGCAAACATATTTGCAAAGATAGGAAAAATCTCTGTTATTAATAAAATCATAATTGAAAGAGTTGTTTGAAGATAAAGTGACAAAAGGAAAAATATTTTGCTATGAGCAATTTCTCCTTTTGTCACAACGTTTTCAAAAGTCGCCTGCTGCAGAGAATCAGAAAACGTTTAGATTATGCATGTACATAAATGGCGCTGCGTTTGTTCAATAGCGGCTGTAGTATTAGTAGTTTTATATTTTATTTAAGTGACACGTCATACAAGTTATACATACAATATAATAATACAACAGTATAACATTCACATTTGTTAGTAATAATTGTACAAATTGGGCTTATTACCCAGCCATACAAATGGCTTATGAGTCACTAGACATCAATCAATTTAAGTACTAATAAGAAGTGTTAATAAATGATAATATAATATTATGAATAGTTATTAAACATTATAGAATGGAGTAAACTATTTCAGATGTTTTTAAATAACAATTCTGTATATATATATAGCAGATGTCTTATTTAAGTCTGTTATCTGTCAGTATATCATGTCATGTATATAGTTTCTTATATTTCAGTCGTTGGGCAAATGGCACATCTAAAAAGTCTGGCAAAATTCTAGTTGCATAATTATAAGATAAAAGTCTCAAGTAAGAGTATTTTATACATGCTGTATCTGTGAACTAGTACGAAAGTAGCAAAACTGTGAAAACCCATCACGTTCGAATAAAACGATGTCATTTACTTCACGGAACACAGTTTACTATACCTCAACTTGGCGTTAAATGTTACATTCATAAAGGCCGGTGACAATTACAAGTGAACACATGGCCGAATGTTGGCACCACTAGGTTCTAATGGAAACAATACATAACGAAGATGAATAAGGAAATACGTACACATATACTAACAGTGGAAGCTGTGTATAAAGACCACCATGGGCAAAACAAGAACGTGCATGGTCCTTATTTGCCGGGTCATTAAGTAATTGGGAATCTAAAAATGTGGTCGCTATAGATAGGGAGATGGTATTCCAAGGTGATCTTAACACAGGTTCAACTTTAATTGGTAGATGTATATATTGTTCGTATGTCAATGTGACTTTATTTGCATGCTTGCGACGTCCGCAATATCATCCATATATATGGAAAATAAAGGAACAAAAAAATACATGTTTGCGACATATATCTGTACCCTTAAATTGGCCATGTTTATGGAAACGTTTAGTAAAAATACCCGCATAAAAACATAGAGATTTGCGGAAGAAGTACAAACTCACCATTTTCGATCAGTGTTGATCTTCATCTCGCTGTTCACCAATAAGTCAAGGAAGGTTTCAAAAACGTGTGTTAAGCCTAACGAATTTGGGTCATTAGCATGAAGAACAAGCAGATCTTTTATCCAGATGTGTTATAATTACGTTAAGGTTGTATGTTGATGTTGCTTGGGGTTTAAATCGCGGGGGTAAGTTCACCTACTCTTTCACACACCAGTACTCCACACAACAGTATTTCCCATCATCCGGCTGCTTTTCAACATAGACTATTATGGTCAAATTACGCTAAATACATCCGCTGACTTGCTGATCTACAGTACTATAGTCCCTAAAAAAACACTTTGCTTGCGTAGAAATGAGTGTATACCATCACCAGAATGTATTGAATATATGCCATTAAGTTTAAATGCATCGTGAATGTGTATAGGATGCACTGGAAATGATTGATTTGATCACTTTTAGTATTTTGACCTTGTTTGAAATTAGAAAGTAGAGAATGCTAAACCCCGGTTTTGTCCGGGCCCGATTTGGTCCAAAATGACGGATACCATTTTCGCCTGGTGAGTTCTTTCTTGCATGACCCCACATTTTCTTTGGATTGTTTTAAAGCTAGGGGGTAACTTTTTTCAATGATATATGGTGTTCTACATGAGAAACGCTTAGAAAGTGTGACAATTGAGGACTGAAACTGGTCGATTTACATGGAAACAAAGAAGGATTTTTTTTGGTGTATTGTAACCTTATTGATTTTATTGAAAAGTTCTTACAATATAATGGAATAGGTTATACTACATACGAATATTGTTAGTAAATGTGTGCATAATGACATACGCAAATATTGTTTACCCGTTTCCCTCATGTAATCAATCTGCAGCATACGACCTTGAAAACATCCATGCCAAACTATGGAAAATCTGTATTAGCGAAAGAACCATTATTGAACAGTGTTGGAAACATTGTGGCAAAGGACGTCTGCTGAAGATGGGTCAACATGCGATGGATGTGGGAAATAGTCGCACACAACATGATACAAGTTAACTCTTTCAGCGCCAAAGGCAATATTGAGGTTTTTGCAAAAAATACTGATTCAGGTGAGTCAGCTCGTAACGAGCTGTCTCACCTGAAATCAGTATTGTTTGTCTTTTAGTTTTCAAAATAGTCCAAACTTTTATGACATGCGAAATGGAGACGCCCGACTTTGAACATGGAAGAGTCTACTTTAAACAATTCGGCGCTGAAAGAGTTAATAGGCAAACTATCAACAAAGAGTGGTTGATTGATTGAGGACTAACGTCGTTTTCAACAACTTTTCAGTCATATCACGGCGGTTAGTTCATCTACTCATGTGTTTCCAGGCGTTCTCACACAAAGACTCCACACAATATTCTTTCCAATAAACTGGCTGCTTTTTCATATAGACTGTTAGCCCATTGGTTGTGGTCGAATGACGTCACAGTGACTTTTATCAAAAGTCGGAGAAAAATTGGCCGAGCTGGGGTTTGAACTCACAACCCCTTGATTGGCAAAAAGAGAAAGTTCGAAGATTTTTGTGGTGCAGATGTCAGTTTTATATATTATGCGAAAAAACATGATTGACCGAAATGGGTTGCAGTACGTTGTAGTGCGTTCCAGTACGTTGCAGTACGTTGCAAGTTTGATAATTTATCCAACATTGTTAACCCTTTCCCTCATATGACATTTCTGCAGCAGACGACTTTGAACATATTTTGTCAAGAAATAGAAAATCTCTTTAATTGAATGGATAACCTATGACAAAAAGTGGAAAACATTGTGGCAAAAGGAGAAATTGCACGTTTTGTGCAATTTCCTCTTTTGTCACTATGTTTTCAAAAAGCCGTCTGCTGCAGAGGTGTCAGAAAGCATCTATATGAGGGAAATGGTTAAGGCATATGTCATGTTTAATTCGTACCTGTATGGTGATAAATCCACCATCGCTGTGTTGTTGACTACTAGCTATTGAAGTTGCAATCAATGTAGACAACGATCAATGTAGACGTAGACAACGATCAATGTAGACAACGATCAATGTAGACGTAGACAACGATCAATGTAGACAACGATCAATGTAGACAACGATCAATGTAGGCAACGATCAATGTAGACAACGATCAATGTAGGCAACGATCAATGTAGACAACGATCAATTTAGACAAACTAAACGAACGTGTAGGCTGATTTTGAAGTTCAACCTTTGTGATGTTTTTTAATGCTTGTCTAAAGTTTCGTATAACGAACTGATCTTTAGCACGTGTTTCTTCCATATGCATACCCTTAAGTCGCATTTGCAAATAATGCACATTCGTGTAGAGCGATATTTGCCTGCATGTATCGCTTACTAACTAATGTATCCAAATATACGTAATTTGTGGAAGACAGTGGTGCAGAGGTAGAGCATCGGCATCTCGTACCAAAGGTCCCGGTTTCGAATCACGTAATGAGCGGGGTCTGCCTTTAAGAGTTGTCCACACCAACGGTGTAAGTACTGGTTATATTAAGAGTCCGAAAGTGATTAATATAAGCTGAAAGCTTGTTTTGCAATCGATGTTAAATATATAAGTTAAAACTAGAATAAACTAAACTAAATATACGTAATGTTTAAGCCCATACTTAGATACAAAAAAACAATTTATGGATAGGATTGGCGCTGTGTTCTTTGCTAATTTTCTTTTACCTTCAGAAAAAGAATACGTTTGTGAATAAAATTGAACTGAATCTTTCTTTCAAAAGGGAAACAACTCACTCCATCCATTAAAGTGATAGACTGAAGTTGTTACCCCTCTTTGTAAATAACTATCATGAGTAGACTCCGACTATTGGGTTTTACGCCTTCAACATTATGCCATTTATACTCCGACTATTGGGTTTTACGCCTTCAACATTATGCCATTTATACTCCGACTATTGGGTTTTACGCCTTCAACATTATGCCATTTATACTCCGACTATTGGGTTTTACGCCTTCAACATTATGCCATTTATACTCCGACTATTGGGTTTTACGCCTTCAACATTATGCCATTTATACTCCGACTATTGGGTTTTACGCCTTCAACATTATGCCATTTATACTCCGACTATTGGGTTTTACGCCTTCAACATTATGCCATTTATACTCCGACTATTGACTTTTTAGTTAACATATTTACAGTTGGAATTGATAACAGTTCACTGACTCCATTACTGTTACAATGGTCTAAGGTTCGAATCTCGTTTGCTAAGATGATATCAAAAACGTCTGCTGAGAGAATTTAAGTTATTAAACCGTTACCCTCTTTTTGTTATTTTAGGATCGTCCGCTTTGAAAATATGATTAATTAAGTTTACATCTATAACATTTGGAGTATGGTTTTGATACCTATACTCATTGTATATATATTGTTCACGTATGTACATGAATATTATATTGTATTCATTTTGACGATGAACCATACATGATCAAGTCAAAGAGTAAAACTTGTGTTCAGTTCTTCTGTGTTATAACACGATTGTGAGAATAGGATTAATACGTCACTGGGAGCGATTTCTCGTTTTTCCCAATGTTTTATAAAGACGTGTGCTTCACAAATTCTAAATCTCGTACGCATCTGTAAAATGCTTCATGGTATTAACTGCGTCATGTTATGCCTTTCCCACATTCAACAAGTGTCTAGCATGCGACTTTGACCACATTTAGTCAACTATGTGTAACCGGTCTATAAATGAAAGAGCAATTATTGAATTAAGTTGAAAACATTGTGACAAAATGAGAATGTTTTCATTATATGAGCCGTCCCGCGAGAAAACCACAATTATGGCCTCTGGGTAATGTATCAACCCAGATCAGCCTGCGCAGTCCGCGCAGACTGATCCGGGCCGACACATTCCGTCTCAAGGGGATAGAGGTATAGATTAATGATTCCTGAAACAGAAAAACCACTGGAGGCGAAAGATGTCTATCCGGGTAAGCCTGCACGGCATGCTTATGCTGATCCAGGTCGATATTTAACGCAGAGTTCAGAATGTTGGTTTTCTCGCGGGACGGCTCAATTATGTTATTTCTCCTCTGCCACATTGTTTTCACAAGTCGTATGCTGTAGTGGCGTCAGAAAGCGTCTACGTGTAGGAAATGGTTTACCATTGTAAGATCGTCTATACGAACAGCAACATGCATCTACAGGAGGTTCTTGATAGAAAGGCCGATGTCCCGGATGAACACGTGTGAAACGTCCATGTAGTGTACTCGGGCGCACATATAACAGTATCCTATGTGAAACGTCCATGTAGTGTACTCGGGCGCACATATAACAGTATCCTATGTGAAACGTCCATGTAGTGACTCGGGCGCACATATAACAGTATCCGATGTGAAACGTCCATGTAGTGACTCAGGCGCACATATAAAAGTATCCTATGTGAAACGTCCATGTAGTGTACTCGGGCGCACATATAACAGTATCCTATGTGAAACATCCATGTAGTGTACTCGGGCGCACATATAACAGTATCCTATGAGAAACGTCCATGTAGTGTACTTGGGCGCACATATAACAGTATCCTATGTGAAACGTCCATGTAGTGTACTCGGGTGCACATATAACAGTATCCTTTGTGAAACGTCCATGTAGTGTACTCGGGCGCACATATAACAGTATCCTATGTAAAACGTCCATGTAGTGACTCGGGCGCATATATAACAGTATCCTATGTGAAACGTCCATGTAGTGTACTCGGGAGCACATATAACAGTATCCTATGTGAAACGTCCATGTAGTGACTCGGGCGCACATATAACAGTATCCTATGTGAAACGTCCATGTAGTGACTCGGGCGTTCTGAGGAACAAGTGTACCAAGTTGAGCGGTATTTTGAGTTATGATGTAATGTTAAAGGTTTGTGACGACGCAAAGGACGCAGCAGACGCAGACGATGACGACGCCAAGGGTATCACAATAGCCCGACATTTTTTCTTCGAAAAACAGACGAGCTAAAATGTAACACATATAACAGTATCCTATGAGAAACGTCCATGTAGTGTACTTGGGCGCACATATAACAGTATCCTATGTGAAACGTCCATGTAGTGTACTCGGGTGCACATATAACAGTATCCTTTGTGAAACGTCCATGTAGTGTACTCGGGCGCACATATAACAGTATCCTATGTAAAACGTCCATGTAGTGACTCGGGCGCAGATATAACAGTATCCTATGTGAAACGTCCATGTAGTGTACTCGGGAGCACATATAACAGTATCCTATGTGAAACGTCCATGTAGTGACTCGGGCGCACATATAACAGTATCCTATGTGAAACGTCCATGTAGTGACTCGGGCGCACATATAACAGTATCCTATGTGAAACGTCCAGGTAGTAACTCGGGCGCACATATAACAGTATCCTATGTGAAACGTCCATGTAGTGTACTCGGGCGCACATATAACAGTATATTATGTGAAACGTCCATGTAGTGACTCGGGCGCACATATAACAGTATCCTATGTGAAACGTCCATGTAGTGACCCGGGCGCACATATAACAGTTTCCTATATGAAACGTCCATGTAGTGTACTCGGGCGCACATATAACAGTATCCTATGTGAAACGTCCATGTAGTGACTCGGGCGCACATATAACAGTATCTTATGTGAAACGTCCATGTAGTGTACTCGGGCGCACATATAACAGTATCCTTTGTGAAACGTCCATGTAGTGACTCGGGCGCACATATAACAGTATCCTATGTGAAACGTCCATGTAGTGATTCGGGCGCACATATAACAGTATCCTATGTGAAACGTCCATGTAGTGACTCGGGCGCACATATAACAGTATCCTATGTGAAACGTCCATGTAGTGTAGTCGGGCGCACATATTACAGTATCCTATGTGACCGTCCATGTAGTGACTCGGGAGCACATATAACAGTATCCTATGTGAAACGTCCATGTAGTGTACTCGGGCGCACATATAACAGTATCCTATGTGAAACGTCCATGTAGTGTACTCGGGCGCACATATAACAGTATTCTATGTGAAACGTCCATGTAGTGTACTCGGGCGCACATATAATATAATCATATGTGAAACGTCCATGTAGTGTACTCGGGCGCGCATATAACAGAATCCTATGTGAAACGTCCATGTAGTGTACTCGGGAGCACATATAACAGTATCCTATATGAAACGTCTATGTAGTGACTCGGGCGCACATATAACAGTATCCTATGTGAAACGTCCATGTATTGTACTCGGACGCACATATAATAGAATCCTATGTGAAACGTCCATGTAGTGTACTCGGGCGCACATATAACAGTATCCTATGTAAAACAAGATCGCCGCATGCAAATGTAAACGCTCGTTTGCTGCTTTTTTCTAAGTCGAAAAATTGGGATTATTGAACAATTATTAAAACCAGATTTGCATGCGTATTGTTCTGAGGAACAAGTGTACCAAGTTGAGCGGTATTTTGAGTTATGATGTAATGTTAAAGGTTTGTGACGACGCAAAGGACGCAGCAGACGCAGACGATGACGACGCCAAGGGTATCACAATAGCCCGACATTTTTTCTTCGAAAAACAGACGAGCTAAAATGTAACGAAATTTGTTTATGAGCGGTGCTCTGCGAAAAACAACCGTTAGGCATTTGCTGCAGGTGTTGAATCAGATCCAAGCAGTCTGATCTGACATTGTACCGTTCGCCAAATGGTTAGAGAGGACACATTACAAATTGATTGCTTAATACATGACCCCATCCCATTTTCTTAGGATTGGTTTAAATCTTATAGGTAACTCTTTTAATTGATATAGGTTGATCTACCTGTAAAATGTGTGTATGAAGTGTGACAATTGAGGGTTTAAATTGGTAGATTTACATGAAAACAAAGAAGAAATTTAATTGGTGGAACGTGACCTAGAAGGTCTCAAAAACCATGTTTATATTTGGATCGTTGCAGGTTTCTTTTCTGTACGTGTAACAATTACTGTTTGTGTTCGTAGAACCCCGCAAACATATACATAAGTATATAGAGCGTCACAGTCACAGTCTTTTGTACGGGAGGAATATATCTTCCATCAAAGGTCAATCTCAGGTCAATTTTGTAAAGCAACTTTCTCATGATGGTTCATTGGTTCTTAACAAATAAGTGTAGAAGAGAGAATGTCGAGCTTAGACGGTAAGGATGACTCAGAGTGGCTTCTCTCTATTTCAATTGTCTCTTCAATTGTTCTTTTCCAAAGCCTCTTTTGATCTGCAATGATTTTGTATACCCCAATGTTATAAATCTATATTAATTATAATCCTTGAATTTGTTTACAGGCCTAGCCCCTGTAGCTCAGTCGGCAGCGACGCGGGCTGTCAATGCAGAGGATGTGAATTAGATACCCAGCTCGGCCAACATTCTTTCAGACGTTTCACAAAGTCAATTAGACGCGTGCCATTCGTCTTCCATTCGTCTTCCATAAATTGGCTAACGTTCTATTTTAACCCTACTTTAACCCTTTCCCTCATATAGACGCTTTCTGACGCCTCCGCAGCAGATGGCTTTTTGAAAACATAGTGACAAAAGAATAAAAACGCCAAAACGAGCAATTTCTCCTTTGTCACTATGTTTTCCATTTTTAGACATAGGTTATCCATTCAATTATAGAGATTTTCATTTTTTTGCCTTAATGTTTACCAAGTCGTCTGCTGCAGAATTGTTGTATGTGGGAAATAGTTAAAAAACACAATCAGTTGCTCTGACAGACTGTTATGTGGAATACTGGTGTGAGACCGTCATTACACACATGTGTACGTGAATGTTCGCCTTCAAATGACTGAAAACGTCGTTTAATCCCAATCAATCAATTCACAATGGACATACGATAGTGTTACCTGTAATCTGTCCCTCTACTTAACACGGACAGAGATTCTGAATTATTGTCTACGTTGATATTGTTCTTTCTATTATCCGTGTGAAATAAGTATGCAATATATGTCGATAGTGCACGCATTGATACTGTACGCATTGATATCGCATGTGGTAAAAAGAAGGCACGATATAAAAGTTGACAATACTTTCCCATACAGATGCAATAACCTATATGATAGTATAAGGACATTTTATCCAGACGTGGTAAATACATTCATATCGTGTGATACTTCATATAATATTCATAGGAAACTCGCCTAGTCAACATTATCTTTACCAATGGCTACAGATACATATGTAACCCCAACACGTCACAAGCCTAATTTGTAATTGAATGTTGGTAACACTATCTTATCTTATTAAGTATACCTTTCTCTATTGCTGGATCATTTTGACGGAAATTGAAGCACACATCTTTGTAAATCTCTGTGGCTAAATGAGAAATGCTCACAATACACAATATATCTTTCAGCGCCGAATTGTTTAAAGTAGACTCTTCCATGTTCAAAATCGGGCGTATCTCGCCTGAATCAGTATTGTTTGCAAAAACAATGAATATTGCCTTTGGCGCTGAAAGAGTTAATACGAAAAAAAATAACCCATGAAGCTTACTGAAATGAAACTGGAAAAATCCATGGGGGCCGCCATTTTGGATATGTATAAAAAGCAGACGTAAAACACGGATTGATTATTATTGTCGGCTTTTTAATCATTTTTTTTAAATCGTTTTTTTGGGTATGTATAAAATGAGCAGAAAAACACGGATTGAAAATTATTGTCGTCTTTTTAATCATTTTTTTTATAAATCGATATTTAAGATCATTAAAGTGCTGTGTTATGTGGAAATTAACATTTGTACGAAAAGTTAAAAATAAATGGAAATCTGTAGGAAATATGTTTTCCCGTTCGTCAAAAAACCCCGACAGCATTAGCCTTCTACGCCCGAAACTAAATTTTGACTGTATCGTAGCCAAAGAAGGACGTGACGTCATTTCCGTTACACTTTATCTTGGCGTAACGTCAATGGAGCGACGTCGTTTCCCGCAAAAAAGTGGTATCAACATGAAAGACCCCAAATTCCTATACATGAGCTATTGACTCACTCATTCAAAGTATAATTATTTATCAAACATTGTGGCAAAAGGATAACTTTCTCATAAGGAGCAATTGTTCTTGTGGCGACAATCTTTTCCTAAATGGTCTGTTGCATAGGCCTCAGAAACCGTCTCTAATAGGGAAAGGGTTTAGCAGAAATGTGACCCCTTACATAATTTGTTCCAGTCATATTGACCGGTTGAAAAAGGCAGTCGCCAGGTGGCATCAGAAAAGGGATGATCTATTTGCTTCTTTACCATAATGCAGGTGATCGATTAAGGATCATCTTGGCCCTCATGTTTTAACCTCGTTCATTATAAATGTATTCCTTGATTTTCTGAAAGTCTTTACTTTATTATTTTCTGTTCAAATAATAGACAACAGCAATACGAATTCCAAATATGTTTTGATAATGCAAGAAACATGACATTAACATTATCATTGTCTAGTCAATTACTTATAAATCCTTCTTTATGGCCAAAGTATGCTTATCTTGCGTTTTTTTCGTAAATAGGTAGCACCTATAGATATATTATTGTCATCTCTATACAATAATCATATTTTGATTCATAAGGAATGTTCGTAATTCAGCACAGATGTTTTCAACATCGTCTGATGAATATCTGCTGCACGTGGGAGAGGGGTAAATAATCATCATATATACGAGAATAATACAGTACAATATTCCGGGGGTAGTGACACAGTCTCAATTGAAATGCTGGTATCATGGTGACTTTACCAGCAGTACTGGTAGTTTACAAACAAAATGCCGTGATTGTTGTTCGTGAAATACTGTTGAAAGCGGAATAAAACACCATTCAAACAAACAAATATTGTGTGTAGTTGCCCACAATGCACCCTTCTATGTTCTCTCTAACATGGATAACTACCACTGATCGAGTACAACCCATACTGATCACAACGAAATGTATTATTTGAGGGTAATACCAAAAGGTCGATTCGGTACTCGAAACAACAACAATTACATATAACAACAATATACCGACAGGGCTATCACGGCTGCACTTTTGTAATGCAAGCACCCATTTTCCCTACTCAATCGCATCTTCCAACGTAGATAATCTCCCATAATTGGAGTACAAATCACAAGGAATTGTATTATTTGGTGGTTATATCCAAGGTGAATTCGGGATTCGAAAGCAAAAGCTCTTTGAATAACAGACCGGTTTTAACCGACTGAACTATTGTGACTACACTATTGATATGCGAGCAACTGTTCTCCCAACTCAATCGCATCCTCCAACATAGATATCTCGCATAATTGGGATACAAATGATGCTAGTCAAAACTAAAGGTATTATTTTGGTGGAAATACCCGCTGACCGATTTGGGATTCGAACGCATCTTGAATAACAAAACCGTTGTTACCGATAGATGAACGCGGTTACACTTTTGAGATACAAGCAACTACTCTCCCAACTCAATCGTATCCCCCAGCATAGAATTCTCCCATTGAAGGGTTACAAATCATACTAGTCAAAGCTAAATGTTTTATTTTTGTGTTATGCCCACTGGCCGAATCGGCTTCGAAACCAACGCACCTTGAATAACAGACCCGGTGTTACCGGCTTTACTAACGCGGCTACACGTTTGAGATACAAGCAACCATTCTCCCAACTCAATAGCATCCCCCAACACAGAAATCTCCGCAGTGATGGAGCACAATTGATGAAGTCTCAACCAAATGTGTTATTTTGATGGTAATACCCAATGGCCGAAAAGGAATTCGAAACAACAACAACTTGAATAACAGACCCGTCGTTAATGACCGAGCTATCGCAGCTACACTTTTGAGATGCGAGCAACTATTCTCCCAGCTCAATTGCATCCTCCAACATAGATATCTCTCATTGATGGAATACAAAAGATGCTTGTCACAACGAAATACAGTTTTGGGTGGTAATACCAGATAGTCGATTCGGCACTCGAAACAGCACTATGGATAACAGACCCGTCGTTACCGACTGAGCTATTATTGCTAGACTTTTGAGATACAAGCAACTATTTTCCCAACTCAATCGCATCCTCCAACATATATTTCTCTCAATAATGCTAGTCACAACGAATTACATTATTTGGTGGTAATGCCATAATGCCTCGATATTTTCAACTGTATTCATTAATTTATCTTTTATTTATCGATGTTTTTCCATATTTCTACAACATATCTGCAGCAGGCGACTTTGAACAAATGTAGTAAAAAGTATGGAAACTCTCTATAAATGAAATAACAATTATTGAATAAAAATGAAAGAACAATTATTGAATAAAAATGAAAACATTGTAGCAATTGAAAATATTGCTCATGGTGAGCAATTTCTCCTTTTGCTACAATGTTTTTGAAAATCGTCTGCAGCAGAGGCGTCATAATCCGCCTGTACGTGGCACAGGGTTAACCGCAATATCCATCATTACCCCTGAGTTTGCGATTGATTGATTGATTGATTGATTGAGTGGATGATTGATTTATTGAGTGGTTGATTGATTGATTGATTGATTAAGTGGTTGATTGAGTGGTAGATTGATTGATTGATTGATTGATTGAGTGGTTGATTGCGTAGTTGATTGATTGATTTGTTGAGTGGTTGGTTGATTGATTGACTGGTTGGTTGATTGAATTGATTGATTGAGTGAGTGGTTGATTGATTGATTGGTTGATTACTTGATTGATTGAGTGGTTGATTGGTTGAGTGATCGATTGATTGATTGACTGCTTGATTGAGTGGTTGGTTGATTGATTGATTGATTGAGTGGTTGATTGATTTATATATTGCTTAATTCATTGATTGAGTGATTTATTGATATATTGATTGAGTGAGTGGATGATTGATTTATATATAAATTAATTGATTGAATGATTGCTTGATTGATTGATATATTTATTGATTGATTGAATGAATGATTGATTGGTTGATTGATTGATTATTTGATTGATTAATTGTTAGCTTATTGATGGAAAATGAAAGACGCTTGTCATAATGACTTTTCTAAAATGTCGAAAAGAACGCTGGCCGAGCTGGGTACGAACCACGCGTCGACAAGACAAGACAACAGCTAATACAGCGCATAGGCATGAAACATAATTTAACATATGTTTACATGACATATCGCCTTTCAAATAAACGTAAACAAAGTGTTCATGGAAGAAAGATTGATAACATATAAACAATGATTATGAAAATATTTGTAAGATTAAACTTATCAATATTTCAAATTGTTTATTTAGATATTTCTTTTCTAACGCGTATTCGATGTATTTGGCCAAATCAAGCAAAACAATTCAGATCCGAACATGTTATCCCTTTCTCACATATAGACGCATTTTGACGCATCTGCAGCAGATGACTTTTGAAAACATTGTGGCACCAGGAGAAATTGCTTTCAATGTTTACAATTTATTCTAGTTTTAACTTATCTATTTACGTCGATTGCATAACAAGCTTTCAGCTTATAATAATCACTTTCGTTGTCTGCTTCCGGGAGTCTTAACCCTTTCCCTCATATAGACGCTTTCTGACGCTTCTGCAGCAGACGGCTTTTTAAAAACATAGTGACAAAAGAATAAATTGCACAAAACGTGCAATTTCTCCTTTTGACAAAATGTTTTCCACTTTTAGTAATAGGTTATCCATTAAATTATGGAGATTTTCTATTTTTTGACAAAATATGTTCAAAGTCGTCTGCTGCAGAATTGCCGTATGAGGGAAAGGGTTAATCGGACCCGTCGAATGATGTCTTGTCCCATTATATCGGGTTTTGTAACATCCCCCGATACCATTATCTCGTGTATTCACTTATGAATGAGTATTTCGTTAAAATGTTTAATTTTCGAGTAGGTCATCACCGGATGTGATAACGTCTATAAAATTGGACTTAATATGTGATACCTATTATTTTAAACTTTATTTTCGATTGTGCGTTGTGTCTGTGTTATGCTTTTTGAACTGTTACTATTTCCTTCGACACAATTATACTTTTGACAGTAACAATATATAACCTACTATCAGTGTTATCATATTTGAACTCATTGACCGTAATTTAAGTTGTTTAAAACCGTATAATATATAGTACTACAATGACAAATTACCACCCTTTCAATTGAGGACGGAATCCATTGTAAATAATATTGACGGTTTTGAAAGTCTGATATCTGTATATAATAATAATAATAAACTGTATTGCATAAAACATACATACATGTTTAAAGCAAATATAATTTAACACAAAGACATGAAACATACACTTTTCGGAAGAGCAAAGTATTGATAATTGTAGCTGGATAAATGTTAAGTTCTGATTAACATTGCCTCATAAATCAATCTAGAAACAGATTTGTGTGATGTATCTTCATCGAGTCTAAGATATTCGCACTTTTCAATGCAATATAACTCAAACAAGTAAACACAAAAGTCATATTTAAATTATATTATAGTAAATAATTTAAGCAAATGAAACACATAGTGAAATGAGTCAACCAATTATGAAATTGTGGATAGTATTGTGTTTTGTGTTGTATCTAAGGTTTGAACCTGGTACCGCAGTGCGAGTTGGATATCTCATATCGAAGCAAGCCCAGTATCCTGGGTTTCCTGATATACAGACGACGGCCGGAGTACTCCACTTGGCTACAGTATATATCAATGAGCTTTACAACCAGAATCTGTCGATTTCCTGGGAGGAAAGTCAATGCGACGAGGTGAATTCACTCATAAAAGGCTATGAGCTCGTGGATAAACATAACGTATCGGCTATCATAGGACCTGCGTGTGAACGGGGTAAGCATGGGTTGTTGTTTTGTTGTCTCATTATTCAATCAATCAATCAACAAATCAATCAATCCTTTATTGGCTAATATTGACAAAACGTGTCTATGGCCATTTCCAAAGTGGATTTATTGTTTGGTGTTTTACGCCGCTTTCAACATTGTTCAGTTATATCAGGCCGTGTCCTGGGTAAGTTACCAGTACTACTGGTCCATTTATCCTGACACCAGCCAGTCAGTTGTAATGCTAACATCACAACCCTGAGCCACAAGGAGCGCTTTGCAAAGTGGTAAAATATGGCTTAAAGAAAAATAAATAAATACATATCTATACAGTAAAAATGAAAACGCTACACAGTAATAATATGTTAAGGGAACAGGAACGTGCTATATTACGTCATCGCGAATAGAATTACTTTCCGAAATATATCTAAATAAAGTTATTGATATTTTCCTTTTTTTAACTTGACAGTTATTTGTTAAATTTATAAATATTAGGCCAATGCATATTACCTAGATGATTTTGTCTGATAAATGACCATTTTAGACAAAAATAAATTCTCCCACATATAGAGATGCATCTGCAGCAGACGACTTTTGAAAACATCGCGATAAAAGGAGAAATTACTCTCAAAACGAGCAATTTCTCCTCTTGCCCCAATGTTTTCAACTTTTTATAATAATTATACCTACAGTTATAGAGATTTTCCATATTTTTTAGTAGACATTTTCAAAGTCGTCTGCTGCAGATTTGTTGTATGTGGGAAAGGGTTAATGATAATAGCGTGTTTATGTCACCTGTCATGGCAGGGAGGTACAACACGATCACGTAGTCCATCCGCGAGGAGGTGAATGCACTGTACTGGTCAGTTGATGAGCCTCAAGCTACATGTAGTTAACCCACAGGGATTCGACATTTCCATATAGATGTTAAACTATAAAAAAGGAACTTTTCCTTTTTTATAGCATTGTATGTATATATGGTTAATGCCGAATCCCTGTGAGTTAACCCATTCCTAAAAACTTTCTGAAGTCTCTGCAGTAGACGAGTTTTGAAAACATTGTGACAACGGCAGGATGTTTTGTTTTTACTTTTGCCACAATGGTTTGTTTAACTTAATTCACTTAGTGGTCTTTCATTTTTAGGGATCTTACAGACTTTGGACTAAATGCTTTACAAGTCGTCTGAGTACAAGAACTATAGATTTGTTTTATATGGGAAAGGATTACATAACAGAACCGAGTCATGTCCTGTTTAATATCTGAAAAAAAGATGGGATTCAATATCTGCAGAAAGGATTGGATTCCGGAAGTAAAGCGTCTGTCCTATGCGTCATAAATACCTGGCCTATTTCGTAGGGATTGCACTAAAATAAACAATACACTTCACTTATAAGAATCCAAGGACATAAATCGTTTTTGTTACCATTTGTTTAGAATTATGTCAGAAGTAGTACAGTTGCGGATTATCGTTCTATTACAATCACGTTGAATTCAAAAGTACATCATACCTCCTTAACCCTTTCAGCGCCAAAGGCAATATTGAGCTTTTGGCAAACAATGCAGACTCAGGTGAGTCAGCTCGTAACGAGCTGTCTCACCTGAAATCTGCATTGTTTAGCTGTGAGTTATAAAAATATTCCAAAAATCCTATAACATAACAATAGAGTCGTCCGAGTTTGAACATGGAAGAGTCTACTTTAAACAATTCGGCGCTGAAAGGGTTAAATTAATAGCAACTCCGAAATATTGATGGCTTCGTTCGGGGATGCCATAACTACATATTGTACAAGCCGTAGCGTCGGGCTGTTCGAACGAGACCATCGATATAATTAATATATGTGTATATATATTTATATAAACTTCATGAACCACAAACAGATACGTATACATGAACTTACGTATATAGACATTACCTTTATAGATAGTGACTTATAGATTTATCATATGTTATACACATTTCACTTTAAAATGTTTTTTTACTTACTGACTTACCAAGAAAATAGGAAAGTTGTCTTCAGTTTTATGTTCGGAACAGAATTGTCCTCATCCCCAGGGGGGCTGGGCTAATATCCTAGCCTCACATTTACCTTAAACCCATTCCATATATAGACGCTATCTGGCGCCTCTGCAGCGGACGACTTTTTAAAACATTCTGACAAAAGGAGAATTGCTTATAAACTCTATTTATTAAAGCCTTATCTGTGGAGATTTTTCACGTTTTTACCAATGTGTTTGCGGAGTCATCTACCGCAGATGTGTTGTATGTGGGAAAGGTTTTTATTAATAATGGATAATAGGGTGTCGCTTGGTTCGTGTATTATTGACTTGTCGATGGATTTAACAGTGATTTGTTTGATTTAGATATCTTAAGACACTGATTAACCCTTAACAGACACTATCTATTGTATCGTCTTTAATATTTATATAATTTCGTATCCTTTTAACCCTTTTATTTCGGCCATTTATTTAAATAAAATAACAATTTCGTCGTTGATTATCTTTAAGAAAACAGAAATACATTCAAACTACCGGTCACCTCTGAAATGCAGCCATATTGTATTGAGCAGCTAGTTTAAAAATTAACCAAAACATAAATTCTTGTATATATTTGACTTGTATTAAACAGCCACCTGTCTTCAGCGGCCATATTTTAACTATCCCGTTGGTGGTTGCTTAAGACTTGTTTGAATCATGTAGGCTGTAATAGATTATCTCTTCGGACAGCCTGATCTTGTACTTTCTTCAATTTAAATGATATATCATTATATACAAAAGGGATATTTGTATTAAGTAGTCAACGTCGCAGGAAAACCGACTATAAGGACATTGCGATCAGCGGATATTAAGATTAGCAAGCGCCTCTGCAAAGTTTGATCTTGATCTTCTCAAGTTCACCACGTCTTGGAAAGCATCATGAAAGTGTTTGAGATCGGTAACGATAAAACAAAATCAAGTTGACAAGCAAGCAATTCATAGATCCGTCCATCGTCATGCATCACAAACAAAACCAACAATTTTAAAATCGTTAAATACTACCCGGTTCTCATGCATCGTATGGATTTTGTTCGTGACGCAGAAACCGAGTGTACCGGATAGAACATATCAATTTTTTGATCGGTTTGAATGCTCCATCTAATTTGCATACGGGATATAGGAATTAATTCGAAATTAGCATCAACTTCAAAAAACCCGTAGGTCGATTTTCATGAGACGTGGTCCAATCTTTGATAAGTAATCATTAATCATTCTTAAATATATAACCTACGTTATACGGTCTGGTTCATTTATCCAACGAAGATAAATACCCTTTAAGCAAGCTGAATCATAGATAAATACAGATAACCTCAAGATAATTGTGTTTGTTTTAGTACCATCATTATCACTGTTACGTACTTCTTATTATTCCACCTACGCTACATGTTTGAATAACGATCAAGAGGTCAACAGTTCGATCCAAATATATCACTCATCTTACATTGATGTAAAACCGAAATTTTTCGTTTAATAAGCCTAATAAATTACATTTCAATTTTTCTTACAACTTGCATACATACAGACGCTTTCTGACGCCTTTGCAGCAGACATGTAAAAACATTGTTGCAAATGGAGAAATTGCTCATCATAAGCAGTTTCTCCTGTTGTCACAATTTTTAAAACTTTATTCAATTATTCAATAATTGTTGTTTATTTATAGAGAGTTTCTATACTTCTATAAGATGTTTTCAGAGTCGTCTGCTGCGGATTTGCTACGGATTTGCTGTATGTTAGGAAGGGTTAATCAGATGAAACTTGACACTTAATCTAACAAGAGGGCCATGATGGCCCTGGATCGCTCACCTGATATATTTGTTTTCGCTTTAGCTATATAAGCCCCGTCCCCTGGTGGCCATAGTTTCCGACCAATCAACTTGGCTTGAAGGAATCTGATAGAGGGTCACCCTAGGAACATTTCTACAAAATTATTTGAAAATCAGCCTGACACTTTCGGAGGAGAAGTTTTTTTAAGTTTTCACTCTAGCCATATATTGCAAAATAGACCTGCCCACTGGCAGCCATGTTTTTCGACCAATCAACATGGCTAGAAGGAATCTGAAAGTGGGTCACTTAAGGAACATTTCTACAAAATTATTTGAAAATCGGCCTGACACTTTCGGAGAAGAAGATTTTTTAAGTTTTCACTCTAGCCATATAAGGCAAAGGAGCCCAGCCCCCCTGACGGCCATGTTTTTCGACCAAACAACATGGCTTGAAGGAATCTGATAGAGGGTCATCCAAGGAACAGTTCTACAAAATTATTTGAAAATCGGCCTGACACTTTTGGAGGAGAAGAATTTTTAAGTTTTCACTATAGCCATATAAGGCAAAATAGCCCCCCCCCCCCCCCCCCCCCCCCCCCCCTGGCGGCCATGTTTTTCGACCAATCAACATAGCTGAATCTCATAGAGGATCACCCAAGGAACATTTCTACAAAATTATTTGAAAATCGGCCTGGCCACTTTTGGAGAGAGAAGTTTTCACTATAGCCATATAAGGCAAAATAGCACCCCCCCCCCCCCCCCCCCCCCCCCGGCGGCCATGTTTTTCGACCAATCAACATGGCTTGAAGGAATCTGATAGAAGGTCACACTAGGAACATTTTTACAAAATTATTTGAAAATCAGCCTGACACTTTCGGAGGAGAAGTTTTCACTATAGCCATATAAGGCAAAATAGCCCCGCCCCCCTGGTGGCCATGTTTTTGTACCAATCAACATGGCTTGAAGGAATCTGAAAGTGGGTCACTTAAGGAACATTTCTACAAAATAATTTGAAAATTGGCCTGACACTTTCGGAGAAGAAGATTTTTTAAGTTTTCACTATATCCATATAAGGCAAAATAGCCCCGCCCCCTCCTGGTGGCCATGTTTTTCAACCAATCAACATGGCTTGAAGGGATCTGATAGAGGGTCATCCAAGGAGCATTTCTACAAAATTATTTGAAAATCGGTCTGACACTTTCGGAGGAGAAGATTTTTTAAGTTTTCACTATAGCCATATAAGGCGAAATAGCCCCAGCCCCGCCCCCCTGGCGGCCATGTTTTTTGACCAATCAACATGGCTTCAATGAATCTTATAGAGGGTCATCCAAGGAACATTTCTACAAAATTATTTGAAAATCTGCCAACCAGTTTGGGAGTAGAGGAATTTTGAAGTTTTTTTCATTTTGTTGCCATGGAAACCAGAATTCTGCATGGATCCCAAAAAATTGAAGGAAATCTGGTGAAGTCATTGAGAGGATGCTTTCTGTGAAGTTTCATCCCAATTGACAGACTGGTTACTGAGGAAAATAAGTTGACGCACGACGGTCGACGCACGACGCACGACGGACGCCGGACAAAAGGCGATCACAATAACTCACCTTGAGCAGAGCTCAGGTGAGCTAAAAATGACCGGCCGAGCCCCGGTAGCTCAGTCAGTAGCGACTTGTGCTGTCAATCAAGGTGTTGTGAGTTCGAATCCCGGCTCGGCCAACTTTCTTTACGAGGATTTACAAAAGTCAATGCGACATGCGTCATTCGTCTTCCACCAATGGGCTAAGTCTATGTGGAAAAGCAGCCAGTTGCTTGGGGAGATTGTTGTGTGGAGTACTGGTGTGAGGAAATGCATAAGTAGGTGAACTGGCCGCCGTGATATAACTGAGAAATTGTTAAAAATGGCGTTAAACCCCAATCAACCAATCAATCAATCAATCAATCTAAAAATGACCAGTTGTCCGGGAAAACCAACCTTGATGTCATAATTACACGTTTAAATAAATCACCGCATGCGTATTTATGCTAAAGGATCCACTGGATACTGATTGACAGAATTTCATTGAAACTCTCTATGGTTGCGCTCAGGGTTGCGGGTTTAGCATTACGCAGGATAAATGGACCAGTAGAACTGGTAACTCGCCCTGGAAACGACTTGATATAACTGAAAAAATGTTGAAAACGGCGTAAAACACACACACAAACAAACCCTAAGGCTCATTGACGAACGGTGCAGAGCCTGATCAGACTGTGCGGCATCTGCGTAATGTATCGACCAGATCAGCCTGCGCAGTCCGACACATTCCGTCTCAGGGGGATAGAGGTATAGAGTTATGATTCCTGAGACAAAAAATCCACAGGAGGCGAAAAGTGTCTGTCCGGGTTAGCCTGCCCGGCATGCTTAGACTGATCCAGGTCGATACTTTACGCAGAGTCCACAATGTTGGTTTTCTCGCGGGACGGCTAAAATGTACATCTTTTTAGGTCCTCATCTGTTTTGTTTAATAATAATCTTACGCCGTTTTCAAGATGATATAATTTACATTACGGCAACAGTTCACTTTTTCATGATACCAGTACATTGCTACGACATGTGCCTCCCCAATGGGTTCTCAATAATGACCGCCTCGACCGGGGATCGAACCCGGGAGACCCGGTTTCAAAACGGGTTCCCCGGCCGGGTCATACCAACGACTTTAAAAATGGTAGTGATGCCCTCCTTGGCGCTCAGGGTTGTGGGGTTATTATTACGACTGACTGGCTGGTGTCAGGATTAATGGACCATTGGTACTGTAGGCTACTGGTAACTTACCCATAACACGCAGTGATATAACTTCAACAATGTTAAAACGGCGTAAAATACCATACAAACAACCCTTACAGGAAACGTTGAGGTATTAAGGTGTTTAACATATACAATAACATTGCAGCAGACGACTTTAAAACTTGTAGACAAAAATATGCAAAATCTTAAAACACCATTCAAATAAACAAATCAATGAAATATAATAATGAATTACAATAAACTACTCGAACATGTTCTGGTTTTAAATATAAAATATGTGTTTCCGAAAGGATTTCATGTTTAAAATGTTTTTTTTAGTCAGTACGGTTTTGACAAATGTATCTCTATTTAAATTGTTTTAGTCCGTTTTATTTTTGTGGGTCATAGAATCGTGGTCATATGGATGTTACTAACGATATTGACATTTGCGTCCTTTGTACGTCGTCACTTTTGTATTTGTCCAGAGTATTCTGTTGTTGTTAGTACATTTACAGTTTTATTTATCGAAACTGATAACAATTATTTTAAAATCTCCATGAATTTTGTATTATTACCACACAGGTGTTTCGCCTAAGCATGCTATCTTTTTGTCACATTTGAAGTGTTGTGGGGTATGCTATCTTACGTTTCTCAAGTACGCTTCGTCACGTTTCGACATGGTAAAACCTGTCAGTTCTGATTAACTCAGTTTCTCACTAAAAACAACTGAGGTGATGAAACGCCATTTGAAATTAAACCACGGCGTTCGCTGGGTAAATTATATATCGAGGGCTTGGCGTGAAACAGTTGCAACTAAAATTTGTATTTTTTTTTTACCAAGGTTAATCACCTACCTCGCCATAAAATCTGAACCAGGGTTTTCAAAAGAGGTTTTTAGTAGCAACCGTTTCACGCCGAGCCCTCGATATACTACCGGAACCCTGCTCTCCCGCTCCTACCACTATACCATAGATTTTCTTTTTTCGGCGATAGCTGACTAACGCGGGTTTTGATCTAGATGTTAAACAAATGATCTAGATTGTAGACCAATCAAATGTTGTATTTAATGAGTAATGTCGGCCTTGAACACTAGTGTAATGGATGTTGACTTGGATTGTCAAGTGAAAGGTCTGTGGTTCGCTTCCCGGCAGAGGCAAGCTCTTTTTATCTCTCTCTCATTCATATCAAAACCAAAGTATATATATGAACTGAAACATTTATAAACCAAATATTGCATATTTAACGTTATTGTTTTCTTTCATTCTAATAAGTAAGATAAAATATCAAATAATATGCGTTTGTTCTGTTTCTTAGTGTTTTCTTACATTGATCGCCGTTTATCTTTTTTAAAGATATTTCTTGTTCAATTTGATTGATTGTTTGGTGTTTTACGCCGCTTTCAACTTCTTTGTATAGCTTTATCACGGCGTTTCACGGGTAATTTACCAGTACTTCTGGTCCATTCATCCTGCCACCAGCAAGTCAGTCGTATTTTCTAACCCCGCATCCCGAGCACCGTGGAGGACAGCTATTACTACAATGTTCGCAGAGGCCATAATGTCGGTTTTCTCGCGGGACGGCTCATATATGATTTCTAATTTATTTTCAGCGTCATTTTTCGTGTCAACACTGATGACAGTTCTGAACATACCAACGTATACATGGCTACCCAGCGTACGCGTACAGAATAAAACCACGGCGATCAATACGTATGGGCCGCTTTCAGCATTCGCCGAGGCTTTAGTTGTCGTGATTAAGCAGTACTCGTGGCAAAAGATAGGTAATTACACTGGAATTGAACGATGCTCCAGGAAAACCAACCTTAACGAAGACAAACATGAGGGTCCAAATGGATACTCATTTACGAGGTTTCTTGCAATTTTTCTATAACTAATTTAAAAACATTGCAGAGCCAGATCATACTCCGCGGATGCGCCATTTGATATTGATCTTCATTGGTCGTAAACACCTTACGGTTGGTTTTCTCTGATGATTCTTAACAAATTGTTTTAATGTTTTTTTCGCCGCTTCCTACAGTATTTCAGTTATATCACGCCGTTTCCCTTGGTAACTTACCAGTACTGCTGTATTGTTTATCCTGGCACCGATGCACCAGTCGCAACGCTGAACCTGCAACCCTGAGCACAAAGGAAGCAAGCCGTTTTGTAACGTTGTCTCTAATCAAAGACAAAATGAATCTGTTTGACATTCATACAGTGTCCAACCGTGGCAAGGAGTATGACCATAGTTCACAATACATGAATTAACCCTTTCACACATATAACAGATCTGCAGCAGACGACTTTGAACATATTTGGTCAACAAATAGAAAATCACTATAATACGAAAAAAAAAAACCATAAATGGTTTTTTTCGCTTATAGGTAACGGGCGTGAGATTTTTTTTTTTTTTTTTTTTTTTTTTCAATAACCCATGAAGCTTTCTGAAATTGTCGGCTTTTTAATCATTTTTTTTTTAAAATCGGTATTTCGGGTATGTATAAAATGAGCAGAAAAACACGGATTGAAAATTATTGTCGTATTTTTAATCAATTTTTTTAAAATCGATATTTAAGATCATTAAAGTGCTGGAATTAACATTTGTACGAAAAGTTAAAAATAAATGGAAATCTATAAGAAATATGTTTCCCGTTCGTCAAAAAAACGACAGCATTAGTCTTCTACGCCCGAAACTAAATTTTGACTGTATCGTAGCCAAAGAAAGACGTGACGTCATTTCCGTTACACTTCATCTTGGCGTAACGTCAATGGAGCGACGTCGTTTCCCGCAAAACAGTAGTATCAACATGAAAGACCCCAAATTCCTATACATGAGCTATTGACTCAATCATTCAAAGTATAATTATTTATCAAACACTGTGGGAAAAGGATTACTTTCTTATAAGGAGCAAGTGTTCTTGTTGCGACAATCTTTTCCTAAATCGTTGCATAGGCCTCAGAAACCATCTCTAATAGGGAAAGGGTTTAGCAGAAATGTGACCCCTTACATAATTTGTTCCAGTCATATTGAATGCTTTAAAAAGGCAGTCGCCAGGTGGCATCAGAAAAGGGCTGATCTATTTGCTTCTTTACCATAATGCAGGTGATCGATTAAGGATCATCTTGGCCCTCATGTTTTAACCTCGTTCATTATAAATGTATTCCTTGATTTTCTGAAAGTCTTTACTTTATTATTTTCTGTTCGTAATAATAGACGACAGCAATACGAATTGCAAATATGTTTTGATAATGCAAGACACATGACATTAACATTATTATTGTCTAGTCAATTACTTATAAATCCTTTTTTTATGGCCAAAGTATGCTCTTTAATTTTTGTTTATAATTATCTTGCGTTTTTTTCGTAAATAGGTAGCACCTATAGATATATTAGAATGGATAACCTATGACTAAAAGTGAAAAACATTGTGGCAAAAGAAGAAATTGCTCGTTTTGAGCAATTTCTTCTTTTGTCACTCTGTTTTCAAAAAGCCGTCTGCTGCGGAGGTGTCAGAAAGCGTCTATATGAGAGTAATGGTTAAATTCGTACGTTTGAATATAGGAGCTATCCAAAGACGACTACTGGTTAAGAAACACGTACTATTATAGCAGCCTTTGTCACATTTAATACTAACCTTTATCCTGACATTTTCACTTGATATAATCTTCCACATCTCATTGGCCAATATATGTAGCAAAATGAACACAGACCTGGAATAATGAGCTTGGCCATCGGTATTAATATTAACAAAGCGATCTGTACGCCAACCTGAAATAACGAGCTTGGCCATCGGTATTAATATTAACAAAGCGATCTGTACGCCAACCTGGAATAACGAGCTTGACCATCGGTATTAATATTAATTAAGCGATCTGTACGCCAACCTGGAAAAACGAGCTTGTTGATCGGTATTCATATTAATAAAGCGATCTGTACGCCGACCTGGACAAACGAGCTTATTGATCGGTATTCATATTAATAAAGCAATCTGTACGTCAACCTGGAATAACGAGCTTGGCCATCGGTATTCATATTAATAAAGCGATCTGTACGCCGACCTGGAGTAACGAGCTTGGCCATCGGTATTCATATTAATAAAGCGATTTGTACGCCGACCTGGACAAACGGTATTCATATTAATAAAGCGATCTGAACGCCAACCTGGAATAACGAGCTTGACCATCGGTATTTGGCATTGTATCGTGCAACGGCTCATATATATCATTACACGGACATTAACTTCATGCGTGTGTCCCTACACCAGCCAATTATCAAAACTACACACACACCTCGTCAAGCGATTTTTGGACTTATAGTATCTGCGTACAGTGGGGACCCATGGATGTGCCTGTACACACAAACTAGCCATCATTTAATGTCCTCCTATATCTTTATCCTCGTTTTAAGTCAATGTTGCTTTAACCAAGGTTTATCCGAGTAGACACATTCCGTATCAGGAGGATAGAGGTATAGAGAAATTATTCCTGAAAATGTCTTGGTAAGCCTGCGCGGCAAGCTTATGCTGATACGGGTCGATATTTTACGCAGATTCTTCAATGTTGGTTTTCTTGTGGAACGGTTCATATATATACGTGAAATGTATACTTTTAAGGAGGCCTTATTTATGGGAATATTTAGCATTTCTATCTATATTGTATTTGTATTTATTATACTGTCATAGGAGTATTAACCATATCCCACATACAGACGTTTTTTGACACCTTTGCAGTAGATGACTATTGAAAACATTGTGACAAAAAGAGAAATTGTTCATGGGGAGCAACTTCTTTTATAGTTTTCAACTCTAATTAATTAAATACAATTTATTTAAAGACGTATTCCATATTTTGCATATATTTTAAAAGTCGTCTAATACAGATGTTTAACCTTTTTCCACCTGCAGACGACTTTTGACGCAATAAAAGCAGCACTGCAGCCAAATGTGAAATTGCGCATGATAAGCAATTTATCCTTTGTCCACAATGTTTTCAACTTTATTTAACAATTAAGCTGTCTTTTATGGAGATTCTTAAGGTTTTCGTTTTCAAAGTAGTCTGCTGCAGATTTATTGTAAGATGGAAAGGGTTTAATGACAGCAGTTTTGATTCATCCAAGCCCTTTGCAGGTCTCATTTCAAGTAAAGATCACAGAGAATTGTGTTCACCACTCGTGGAGACTATTAACAACAAATTTTCCGAGAATGCACTCGATGTCATACATTTCCTCAATCTAGTTGATTACCAACCAGACACAATGAGAACTGTTCTGTCGGATATCGATTCCCGAGCCAAGAGTAAGTAAACTGATTTATTGTTAACAAGTCAAGAGTACGTTAACTGACTTTAGTGTTAGCGAGTCAATACTAAGTTAACTAACTTAGTGTTAACGATTCAAGTGTAAGTTAACTGAATTAGTGTTAACGAGTCAAGAGTAAGTTAACTGACGTATTGTAACGAGTCAAGAGTAAGTTAACTGACGTATTGTAACGAGCCAATAGTGAGTTAACTGACGAGTCTAGAGTAACTTAACTGACTTATTGTTAATGAGTATAGAGTAAGTTAACTGACTTATTGTTAACGAGTCAAGAGTAAGTTAACTGACTTATTGTTAACGAGTATAGAGTTAGTTAACTGACTTATTGTTAGCGAGTCAAGAGTAAGTTAACTGACTTGTTGTGAACGAGCCAAGAGAAATTTAACTGACTAGTTGTTAACGCGTATAGAGTAAATTAACTGACTTATTGTTAACGAGCCAAGGATGAGTTAACTGACTTATTTTTAACGAGTCAATAGTAAGTTAACTGACTTGTTGTTAACGCGTATATAGTAAGTTAACTGACTTATTGTAAACGAGTAAATAGTAAGTTAACTGACTTATTGTAAACGAGTCAAGAGTAAGTTAACTGACTTGTTGTTAACGAGCCAAGCGTGATTAAACTGACGTATTGTTAACGAGTCAAGAGTAAGTTAAGTGACTTATTGATAACGAGTCAAGAGTAAGTAAACTGACTTATTGTTAACGAGTCTAGAGTAAGTTAACTGACTTATTGATAATGAGTCAAGAGTAAGTAAACTGACTTATTGTTAACGAGTCTAGAGTAAGTTAACTGACTTATTGATAATGAGTCAAGAGTAAGTAAACTGACTTGTTGTTAACGAGCCAAGAGTGAATAAACTGACTTATTGATAACGAGTCAAGAGTAAGTAAACTGACTTATTGTTAACGAGTCTAGAGTAAGTTAACTGACTTGTTGTTAACGAGCCAAGAGTGAGTAAACTGACTTATTGATAACGAGTCAAGAGTAAATTAACTGACTTGTTGTTAACGAGTCAAGAGTAAGTTAATTGCTTTAAAATCTCTCTATTTCATTATTTACGTACGCTTTGGCCTAAAAACTTTTTTAAATAGAATACGACTTCATTTAGTCTTATCACAGAATTTGCATTATATTAAGTATTGTTATACAGGAAATGACGTCATTATGATAAAAAAAAATCCGGATGAGCCAATATGTACAGAAAACGATATACTTAACTTGAAACCTTTCTATTCTTAAATTCTGAACTTATCGTCATTGTTATATAATAGCATTATACATAGTGTATACTAATAAAACGTCAGCGAACCCACGCCCTTCTTGTGTGCATTAACATGATCAATTTGTCATGTAACACGTAAATCGACCTTCGGAGGTTTACATCCAGCGCATCCATGCAGATTGATCAGGATCTTCACTGTTTGTCATTAACCACTGGTGTACCTTCCAAACAAGTTAACCTACGGTACGATACACTTCGTGATTTGTTGAAAAAAGGTTTTTTAAGCCAACTGTTTTATAAACATATACTAGTAATGTAAAATGATAAACTTGATACATGTGGGACGATATACCACGCCTGTTATGTGAAGATTCATGAACGGATGACAAGCGCATACATCACTCGGTCCTCTTATATTATGGCGTTTCCTGGGAAAGCTACCAGTACTACGGGTACATTTATCCTGACCAGCCTGTCGGTCGTAATGCTAACCTCGCAAATGAGGGTAGCCATTATTACTATTTTTAAAGTATTTGGTATGACCCGATCGGGGATCGAACTCGCGAGGTTTTTCCACCCGCAAAATCATTTCCAAGGGGTGCCGCCATTATTGGTGAATGCCTGACCCTATAATGTAATGATTGGGGGCAGGATACTCCAGTATAGACCGAATGCTGTATGCGCTTGTACCAGGTCAGTCCATTTTCCCTAATACCTTATTGATATATTTGTAGTTATTGTTCTGTGTATGCCACCAAATGATCTGAGAAAACTTCTCCTGGCTGCTGACCAAATGGGTTTACATTCACAAGGTTATATTTTCATCTATTGTCGATTTGGACCTTCTGCAGAAGTTGATTTAATATCCGCGGTACAGCAGCCGTCAACAGGTAAAGTTATTTTATCATCGTTACCCCACATTTCAAAACACTTCGCCTTACCTATATTCGATCTGACGACAGCGCATACCATTTCGTCTCGAGTTGACCACTAACACCAGGGGCGTAGCTTTGCAATAATCAATGTGTAGGCCGTCTCGTGAGAAAATCAACAGTGTGGACTCTGTGTAAAGTATCGATCGGATCAGCCTAAGCATGCCACACAGGCCTACCCGGATAGACACTTGTCGCCTCCTGTGGATTTTCTGTTTCAGGAATCACTACTCTATACATATATCCCCCTTAAGCCGGAATGTGTAGGCTGGATCAGTCTCCGCGGAGGCTGATCTGGTCGATACATTACGCAGATGTCTATCGCCGCAGCTGCATTTTGTTTTTTTTTTCTGAGAAAGAATGGGTAGACACGTGCCTACAGTGCCTAAAGGGCGCTACGCCCTGAACATTCAAATAACGTGCTCATGGGCCCGTGCTTGTTTGTGTGTCGTATGAAATCGCACGTACCTACAAACGTTCGGTTGTATTAATTGTTTGGTGTTTTACCCCACTTTCAACAATTGTTCAGTTATATCACGGGGTGTCCTTGGTAAGTTACCAGTACTTCTGGATCAATTATCCCGAGACCAGTCAGACAGTTGTAATACTAACCCCGCAACCCTGAGCGCCAAGGAGGGCAGCCATTACTACCATGTTTTACGTTTTTACGTTTGGTATATACAATCGGTAAACTGGACAATCACTGTTTCTTTATCACGTTCATTTATATGGGTTATCTAACCTAACTTATACCGAACGATTTTGTAAGCGAAAGTTTAATTGACTGACGCAAATGTCAAACTAAGCCGACCTGTGTGAGGCAGTTATCAGATCTATACACGAGCTATATACGAGCGAGCGAAGCTTAGGTCTGGTTTAAATGAAATTGCATTAAACCCACTTCTAAACCGAAATAATTAAGTCTCGTTAAGGGCGAGAGTTCAAATATAGACCTGGCAAACACTATTATGATGATTGACAATAGCCGCTTCTATCAAAGCTCTAAAAAGACTATTTGGTATTTATAACTCAAAATAAACAAAGAAACAAACGGCCAATTAACC
This sequence comes from Serripes groenlandicus, assembly GCA_031761405.1. Taxonomy (NCBI): domain Eukaryota; kingdom Metazoa; phylum Mollusca; class Bivalvia; order Cardiida; family Cardiidae; genus Serripes; species Serripes groenlandicus. Next base: position 39,064,120 of record JASEVX010000003.1, on the reverse strand, counting down.
CATTTCCATCTTCAGATCTCATTTTTCCAAATTGTTTTCAACTTTAATCAATAATTATAATTTTATTCATTCAGATGTTCCATTAATTGCTATATGATAGAAACATCCACCATTTTTGTTTGTATCCCGTGACGGGGGATGGAACATAAAAATTCCGCTTATAATCCGAAAAGTTTATGAATTTGCTAGACTAATATTTTTCCCGTTACAGCGATGTTGTCGCGTTTGCTGCAGATAGGGTACACAGGAATTAATTTTACAGACTACAGCATGTTTATGGAAGCCGTAGGTAGCTTTACTCATCCAACTATACCGGGATGCTGTAAACCGGTAAGTCACCTATTGATTGATTGATTGTGCAGTGTTTTACGCCACTTTCAACAACTGTCCAATTATATCGCGGTGTTTCCTGGGTACGTTACCAGTACTTCTGGTCCATTTATCCTGACACCAGCCATGCTAACCCTGCAATCCTGAGCGCCGAGAAGGGCAACCATTACTACCATTTTCAAAGTAGTTGGTATTACCCGACCTGGGTTCTAACCCGCGACCTCCCACACCCGAGTGGGTGGGACTCTCTAGGGAAGTCACAGGCGCTCAGGGTTGTGGGGTAGAATTACGTCTGACTCGCTAAATGTAGTGTCAGGATTGTGGGGTAGAATTAAGATTGACTCGCTACATGTAGTGTCAGGATTTTTGGGGTAGAATTACGACTGACTCGCTACATGTAGTGTCAGGATTGTGGGGTAGAATTACGACTGACTCGCTACATGTAGTGTCAGGATTTTTGGGGTAGAATTACGACTGACTCGCTACATGTAGTGTCAGGATTGTGGGGTAGAATTACGACTGACTCGCTACATGTAGTGTCAGGATAAATGGACCGATACAACTGGTACCTGTAACTTGTATATGAAACAACGGGATATTCCTGAAACAGTGTTGAAAGCGTCGTTACACACCATGCAAACACACACATCTCGTGTTATATTTAAGACGGTCTGTGTGTAATGTGTCTGCCAACACGTGGAAGGTTTTATTTCAGAGTACGATACAACGATGGACAATTTGTAAGAGATAGAGAATAATAATCAGAATATGCTTCTTAAATCAAAATGTTTTTACGTGCGAACCCAGCCGTCTGTATAGTAAAGCTCGAATATTATACCTCTTTTGGAATTCTAGTTGCGACCATTTGTTGAACAAATTAAATTGAAAATGGAGAATAAAAGTATTTTTTTACCCAATAGAAAATGCTGTGAGTAAAACGTAAATCAACGTTATTGCCAAATGCATGCTGATGCACAATTAAAGAACACGACACTTATTCTTTAGAAAACAATTGTTTGTACTTACCGGTCGAACTTATTTAAACTTTGTTTCAGCCTGATGAATTCGGGTTGTTCTTGTTCGACACATTACTCTACATTGCTGATCTGTATCTTAACACAACACTGAATGAATCCTTGATCGAACGGCAAATTAATTGTAAGTCTTTTTCCTATGTAATAAGTTACACGAATTTTCATTTGCAACTGCCTTATATTCAATTGTATTACAACACAAAATGAAATTACTTATCTGAATGAATGCGACATACACAATTGAGCCTTCTCACGAAAAAACCAACATTGTTGACTCTGCGTAAAGTATCCACCCGGATCAGCCTAAGCATACCACGCAGGCTTACCCGGATAGACACTTTTCGTCTCCTGTGGATTTTCTGTTTCGGGAATTATTACTCTATACCCCTATCCCCCTGAGACAGAATATGTTGGCCCGGATCAGTCTGCGCGGACTGCGCAGGCTGATCTGGGTCAATACATTACGCAGATGCCATACTGTTGGTTTTCTCGCGGGACGGCACAAATTGTAGAATATTATATATTACAGATAATAGCCTCTTCATAAAATGTTCATAAATCTCAAAACAGTCCACTTTGTCTAATGGAATTTAACACTTTCCGATTTGCTTTTGTTTATAAAGATTTTCCATAGTTTGCCTGCCTGTTTTGAAAGTCGTCTGCTACAGATTTATAGTATGTGAGAAAGGGTTACTAGTTTGTGACTTAACTTTATATGATCTTTTACTACGTTTGATCTGTCGGTCGGTTCTATGATGAATTGCAAAGTCTCAAATTGGTTTAGCATGCGATATGAAGATCCACAGTGTTGGAATAGGTGGCTCTTGTCTTGAATAGCTCATTCACTGTCCTAACAAAGGTAAACAAAATCACACCGTAAGCGCACACCTTCGCTGTTTGTAGTCGAACACATCCACATTGAACATTTCTGGCTGGAAGAATTCGCTGAATTAGATCTGCATCTAAAAGCACAAAAGAATTCTGCAATATATACTCAGACCGCACAGAAATGATACATAAATGCTAACACTGACAAATATAAAGATACCTCTCTTACATCTCATGTCATTGAAACAGTGTAGGAGAAGTGCTACTTCAACATTTCGAAGGGAATTATTTTTAGGGTACTACGACCCGGTGCGGTTCCCGTTGTGGAGTGATATTTGAATCAAACGGAAGCACCTTCGACATCTGTTTTGTATATTTAAAAGTCACTACTGGTTGTATACGAAATGATCTATAAAACTGTGTAATTTATTACCATTGCTCATCTTTCATATCGTTATTCTGCGAATAGCGATTTCAGGTCCAATATCCACGGACAAAGATGGACGATTCCTAAGAACAATGAAACTCACGCATTTTCAAAATGGCGTCTTCGATACTGTAGGTCACGTAAGTGATCACTATACGAGCGTTCGACCAATAGAATGGCCGGATGGACGCGTCCCAAGTGATTCACCTTTGTGCGGCTGGGACGGAGCAGATTGTACAAAAGAAGGTAGGGCATAATGTTAGCGATGTTCGTTGTACTGATACTAAATGATATTATCGTTGACAATAGAAGTAGGTTAAACTGATTTAACAAAAAGGCTTACATTTGCTTGAAGTATTGTATTGTATAGACAGGAAACATTGTAAGTTTAAGTCTCTTCTTCTATTTTACTTGTCGAAAATCTAAATGGACATTTAAGTTATTCAATTCAAATGATAAAGATTGCAATATTTCATGATATTGTTGTTGCTGGTCTGTATTCATTTTCGTGATGATGTAATGTCACATAGTATCATTTATTAAATATTATATTTGGCATACTAATCAAAAGCAAAAACTTAAACATCTTGCAAAATTATACCAAGGAAACCTTTATCCGGAGAATTAGTTTAATTAATAATATGCTGTAACAAATTGTTATTACAACATAGCAAGCTAATTTATTATATTGCTTCTAGACCAAAGAGGTCCAGTGAAATATTTGAAATGCTGCTCTTGCATGAATTATCAATAACATTGAGGAAGCAATTACATTTTAACCTCTTTTGAATTATGTACATTCGATGTTGTGTATACTCCATGAATATAATTAAATGTACGTTTCTGATTTCTATTGTATATATTACTATGATTTGTTGTATGCATGGGCGTAGCTTTGCAATAACCAATGTGTAGGCCGTCTCGTGAGAAAAATCAACATTGTGGACTCTGCGTAGAGTATCGACCCGGATCAGCCTAAGCATGCCACACAGGCCTACCCGGATAGACACTTTTCGCCTCCTGTGGATTTTCTGTTTCAGGAATCACTACTCTATACATCTATCCCCCTAAGACGGAATGTATCGGCCGGATCAGTCTGCGCGGACAGCGCAGGCTGATCTGGTCGATACATTACGCAGATGTCTATCGCCGCAGCTGCATTTTGAGAAAAAATGTGTAGGCACGTGCCTATAGTGTCTAAAGGGAGATACGCCCCTGGTATGACAAGAAACTTTATAGTGTACGTCAAATAATCCTGTTAAACATATTGTCTAATTGGCTTCAGCTTCTTCGTCATACAGCAGCACCACCGATGGCAGCACTGCTATTATTGGTTCGTGTGTTGGTATATTTGTCGTTATGGCCGCGGGAATCATCTTCTGTATCCTGTATAGGTAAGACAGTGTTTATCCCTCTGTAGTCATTGGTTCAAGCTTTTATTTCATAAACCCTTTTCCCTCATATAGACGCTTTCTGACGCCTCTGCAGCAGACGGCTGTTTGAAAACATAGTGACAAAAGAAGAAACTGCTCAAAACAAGCAATTTCTCTTTTTGACACAATGTTTTCCACTCTTAGTCATAGGTTATCCATTCAATTATAGAGAGTTTCTATTTTTTGACAAAATATGTTCAAAGTCGTCTGCTGCAGAATTGTCGTATGAGGGAAAGGGTAAAGACAGTATTAATTTAACTCGTTCAATGCTGTATTTCACAAATGTTAAACAATGCAGTTTCAGAAGAGACAGATCACCTGAATCTGCGTTGTTTGCAAAATAATTACCTTTGGCAGCGAAATAGTTATTTCACAAAACACATTGTAAACATCTCTCTTTTAAATAATCGGTTTATGTAAATGCATACATGATTTACTTTATTGAATTAAACAAACAAACATATGTCAAGGTCAGTTTTGAAAGGAAGATCATTCTTAAAGTCGGGTCATCCCTTGCTTAAACATTTCAAGAATAGGTTCTCTAATTTCTAAGATTGGCCTTCGTTGTAAAACATATACATCATAGCCATATTAGTCTGATTCCGGGTTATTGGTAGAGGAAAATCAACCTTCTATGTAAATTGGAGAGAATTGACGACTATGTTTTGAGTATAGGAGTTTCCCCTCTTTATTTGCACGTACATGTACATACACATTGCGTAAGCACAACTAGTTCACATAAGAAATAAAATTTAAGATTTTGACTTATTTTTTTTTTTCAGAAACGATATAGTTGTCCTTAATTGATAGCTGAAAGATCATGCATTTCAAGTTTTCTTTTATATATACATACATGTATATATATATATATGTATGGCTGATTATCTTTCTAAAAGGGACAAAATGGTTTTAATTATCTTTTCAGGAAATACAAGTTCGAGAAAGGGTTAGTTAGCATGTCATGGAAAATCGACATACAGGAGATACGATTTAGACGTTCCTATGTCCATACACACATGCCAGACAAGACTGCTGCAGTATCTTCCCGACCAATGAAACGACAGCTAATTAGAGCGGTACACAATGACTATACACGTTGCACTGCGCCTTTATGGCATGCAATCCCATTAAAGCGACTGAACTCCAGATACCCAACTGTCGAAAAAAAAAAAAAAATCCAATTTTAAGAAAATAAGTGTTATTTTTGTATTTGGGGCATTAAAATATTATAACTGACATATTACATACCCCTATAATCGGTGAGATTTTCTTGTTTTCGATACTTTTTCCATCGCAAATTCTACCTTGTCAGTAACGGGGTAGGTATTTTTAAATAGGAAACCCCTTCATCGGGACAATTGAAAACGACTCAAGTTCACTTTATTGATAAAAAACGATACATTTTCTATCCTGGTTTTACTTGGATAACATTTAGGGCGAATTCGATTTTTTTTTTTTTTTTTTTTTTTTCGTGCCATCTGGATTTCAGTCGCTTTAAAATCAGACCTAAACTTCTCTCGCTCGTATATAGATCTGTTGAAATCCTCATACATGTCGTCTGAGACTAACCTATGCGTCAGCCAATACAATTGTCGCCTACAAATCGTTAAGTATAAACACGGCATACAAGGGGGCGTTGCTTTGCAATAATCAATGTGTAGGCCATCTCGTTGCAATAATCAATGTGTAGGCCATCTCGTTGCAATAATCAATGTGTAGGCCATCCCGTGAGTAAATCAACATTGTAGACTCTGCGTAAAGTATCGACCCGGATCAGCCTAAGCATGCCACACAGGCCTACCCGGATAGACACTTTTCGCCTCCTGTGGATTTTCTGTTTCAGGAATCACTACTCTATACATCTATCCCCCTAAGACGGAATGTGTCGGCCGGATCAGACTGCGCGGACAGCGCAGGCTGATCTGGTTGATACATTAGGCAGATGTCTATCACCGCAGCTGCATTTTGGGGCATTTTGAGAAAAAAAAATGTGTAGCCACGTGCCTACAGTGCCTAAAGGGAGCTACGGCCCTGGAATATAACCAATATAGATGAACGAGGTCGAGAAGTCGGGTTTGTCCATTTTTGTTTCGAATGTATAACACCTAGTGTTGGTTGTATCCGGCGATTTCATTGGACCAAAATAATCACCTTCTAATAAATAAGTGTGTAGGGTCAATTCTAAAGGATCTTTTATGTCGTCAGATCCCATACATTGTATGCATGTACGTTGAGAGAAGACTTTTGATCTGATTTTAATGAGATAGTATGACATGGCACGTTATTCTTGTTAGTTTTCATAAGTAACACGTTTTCTTTTAAAAACAAAATCCTATTTCCTAGCTCCAAGGTGTAATTGTTTAAAAATATTGCCGAAAGTCTCTTTGAATAGGGAAATAATTCAAAGTTCGGTTTTAAGTAGAGCAAGTTTCTTATTATTGTTTCTATTGTAGGAAACACGTGGTACAATAGGATTTGGTTCTACGAGCAGTCTGGATAAAAACATGATCTACACACCCGTTGGAACTTATAAGGTATTTTTCAACGTATACTTTTAAACAAGCGTATTTGATGGAACACATGCCAACCTGCTATGGTAGGCGATACAACGATTTCATATACACGACTCAAATCATTGTTTCTTTTAAATGCAAACAAATAATTAGTGTTAATATCAGTAGTAGTGAACTGAAGAAGATGGCGTCCTACATCGATCTTGCCTGTGTGACACTGTAGGCGTGAATGCAAATAAAAAGATATTCTTTTGTTTCTATTATTATTTTATTATTATTATTATTATTATCATTATTATGGTATCACTATTAGTAGCAATATCAGTTGTAGTAAAAGTAAAAAGTAGAAGAAAAAATAGTAGAATCATTTTACATCTTACTGCTACTTTTAATTATATTATTATTATTATTATTATTATTATTATTATTATTATCAATAACATCATCATTCTTATGAGAGAAATGTATTTTATAGGGTTCCACCGTAGCGGTAAAGAGAATCCAACGCAGGGCAATTCTTTTGACTAGGGACGTACTGAGAGATCTTCATGCCGTATGTATTTATATTTTGAAAGAATAATTTTCTATGTACAACAATAAAAACATTCTTAATTCGATAGCTCGCCCGTATTTCACCAAGATCTCTACACGCTATCTTGTGTCCATCTCAAACACTGAATATGGAATAGAAGGCCTTTGGTCGAAATATCGAATACAAAAGTGTTTTATTGCTATTTAATTATATTCAAGTCCCCAAGGAGTCAAACTTTCAAATTCATACTTTTCTTTGGTTTAAACAGGGACACTATATTACAGTTAATATAGTGACCCTGGTTTAAGGTACTTTGAAATTTGTTAATGTAGTTGTCCAAGGAGTGTAACTGATGTGAGAATGTTTCATGTTTGAGTTATTTCCCTTTTCTGTTTATTTTGTAACAGTAATCTCAAAAGCTAAATACTTGGATTAAGTTTAAATTTGGTGTGTAGTTTTAATGATTTAGTGATGGTATAATGTTGCGGGATGCGCTTGTTTGTTTTAACAGTGTTTTCGTCGCTTTCAACAATGTTTTAGTTATTTAACGTCGTTTCCTGTGTAATTAATCAGTACTACTAGTCCATTTCTTCTGACACCAGCGAGCAAGTCGTAATGTTAACACCACTATCAATTAGCGCCAAGGAGTTAAAGCACTTACTACCATTTTTAAGTATGTGGATAAAATGACCCGAATTTAGAGGGATACGTATTGTGAATATATGTATGAGTCGCGTCTAGCGATCTAGAGTATCAGTCGGTAGCTTCGCGGGCTGTCAATCCAGAGGTTGTGAATTCGAATCCCAGCTCGCCCAACATTCTTTCCGACGTTTGACAAATATCACTGTGAGAAGCTACATTCGTCTTTCACCAATGGGCTTACAGTCTATCTGGAAAGCAGTCAGTAGCTTGTAAAGTATGTTGTGTGTAGTACTTGTCGACCATTTAAGGGACTTAAATGGATCTACCAGGCCGCGGATATATAAAGTGTTATATCTGTATCGTCCTTATAATCGGTGATTTAGCTGTTATATCTCTCTAACTTTGAAAGATATCTCTCTTACTTTGAAAGATATCTCTCTAACTTTAAAAGATATATCTCTAACTTTGAAAGATATCTCTATAAGTTATAGAGATGGGTTTTTTTTAACTAAGAGAGATATATCTCTACATTTGCTCATGTTTGAGAGATATCTTCATATTTAAGATATTTATTTTTGTTAGAGATATATCTCTCTTAATATTTGTTGGTTTATGTCAAATGAGTCAGTTGTCAAACAATCACATGTTTCTTTCGATCAGTCAAACACGTCCTGAATTCGATTCCCGGTCATGGTAGATGTCCCTCGAGCAATGCATTTAAGCATAGCCTAGTATCGATTATTCACGAATGGGGTCATGAATAAGTGTTATATAACCTTGAACTAATTGAACACGGTGCAAAACCGCAGTTAATACAACGCATAAGTTCAATCTTCCTGTCTCTATTCTGTCATTCCAGTTACGAGAACTACAGCACGAGAACATTAATCCATTTATTGGCCTCAGTTTCGACGCAGATGATAGTTATATTCTATACAAATATTGCTCAAAGGGAAGTTTACAGGTTTGTGTTTATATATTTAAGTTAATATGACCCGTTTATTTAAAACGAAGAGGTTTCCGAAAATTATAAAACAAACTGTCGAGTCACGAGTTTATAATCATATGATAAGTCTATATGGAAATGTAGGCAGTTGTTACAAAGGGAAATACTGTTGTGTGGGGTAATGGTGTCAGAAAGTCAGGAAACACATGGGTAGTTGATTGATTGATTGATTGATTGATTGATTGATAGTGGTTTAACGCCGTTTTTAACAATTTCTCAGTTATATCACGGCGGCCAGTTCACCTACTCATGTATTTCCTGGATTTCTCAAACCAGTACTCCACACAACAATCTTCCCAAGCAACTGGCTGCTTTTCACATAGGTAGGTGAACTAGGCGCCGTAATATGACTTAAACAATGTTGAAAACGGCGAGGCGTTACACCGCAGTCAATTAAGTACGTCAAACGAAACTCGACCTTCGAAGGTTTTGAAAATTACCCTTTTCCGCATGCAAAAAATCTGCAGCATATGACATTGAAATTTCTATGTTTGCAACAATGTTTTAAACGTCGTCTGCAGCAGAGGCGTCAGAAAACGTCTGTATATTGGTTAAGGACAATAACGAGTATAGTGTTTATTTATATAGTCGATTTATGGTTTTGAGATTTATCAAAATAAATGTACGAATATTTACTCTTGTCTCCTTAGTTCGTGATCCAAAGCATTCAAAGAACGACGCTTTAGAGAACTAAATGAATCTTTAGACATTAGAAAATACTGCTCAGTTGATTGCAAGTCACCCGAAATGTTACAATGACGTAATAAAATTAATATAATCACAAGGTCAGACTCTACACTAAATCGATTAAAGAAAATCCTGCCCAGAATATCCGCCCCCTTCACATGAAGTCGATTTTCACGTGACGTCGCCCTTGAATATGGTGCTATATATGATGTTATGTCTGTTTTTAAAAAAACATCTGTTTCAGGAATAGTATAGAATGTTTGTATAAGGTAAGCGTGAAGAAATAATCAGTTATGTTGTTACGTAAATGAAATTTACGTAGTCTATATTTTAAGGTGAATATATTTTGTGTTCCAGGATGTCCTTGAGAATGACGACATCAATTTAGATCACATGTTCAAAATGTCCTTCTGTATGGATCTGGCAAGGGTGAGTCTTCTATTGACAATAGTGTTTAGGAACGGATTTATGTCTTTAAATCTGAATACTATTTATATCATTTGAAATAAAAGAACAAAATCCTTCGCTACGTGTTCGTCGACATCGCATAAAAGGTAATATATCTATAGGTGCTACCTATTTACGAAAAAACGCAAGATAATTATAAACAAAAATTAAAGAACATACTTTGGCCATACAAAAAGGATTTATAAGTAATTAACTACACAATAATAATGTTAATGTCATGTTTCTTGCATTATCAAAACATATTTGGAATTCGTATTGCTGTCGTCTATTATTACGAACAGAAAATAATAAAGTAAAAACTTTCAGAAAATCAAGGAATACATTTATAATGAACGAGGTTAAAACATGAGGGCCAAGATGATCCTTAATCGATCACCTGCATTATGGTAAAGAAGCAAATAGATGAGCCCTTTTCTGATGCCATCTGGCGACTTTATCAACCAGTCAATATGACTGGAACAAATTATGTAAGGGGTCACATTTCTGCTAAACCCTTTCCCTATTAGAGACAGTTTCTGAGGCCTATGCAACAGACGATTTAGGAAAAGATTGTCACCAAAAGAACAATTGCTCCTTATGAGAAAGTTATCCTTTTGCCACAATGTTTGATAAATAATTATACTTTGAATGAGTGAGGCAATAGCTCATGTATAGGAATTTGGGGTCTTTCATGTTGATACCACTTTTTTTGCGGGAAACGACGTCGCTCCATTGACGTTACGCCAAGATGAAGTGTAACGGAAATGACGTCACGTCCTTCTTTGGCTACGATACAGTCAAAATTTAGGCTCGGGCGTAGAAGGGTAATGCTGTCGGTTTTGTTACGAACGGGAAAACATATTTCTTACAGATTTCCATTTAGTTTTAACTTTTCGTACACATGTTTATTCCCACATAACACAGCATTTTAATGATCTTAAATATCTATTTAAAAAAAAATGATTAAACAGACGACAATAATTTTCAATCCGTGTTTTTCCGCTGATTTTATCCATACCCAAAATACCGATTTAAAAAAAAAATGATTAAAAAGACGACAATAATTTTCAATCCGTGTTTTTCTGCTCATTTAATACATATCCAAAATACCGATTTAAAAAAAAAATGATTAAAAAGACGACAATAATTTTCAATCTGTGTTTTACGTCTGCCTTTTATACATATCCAAAATGGCGGCCCCCATGGATTTTTCCAGTTTCATTTCAGAAAGCTTCATGGGTTATTGAAAAAAAAAAAAAAAAAAAAAAATCTCACACCTGTTAACTATAAGCGAAAAACCCCATTCATGTTTTTTTTTCGTATTATACATACGGAATAATATATCTATAGGTGCTACCTATTTACGAAAAAACGCAAGATAATTATAAACAAAAATTAAAGAGCATACTTTGGCCATAAAAAAGGATTTATAAGTAATTGACTAGACAATAATAATGTTAATGTCATGTTTTGTGCATTATCAAAAAATATTTGGAATTCGTATTATAAAGTAAAGACTTTCAGAAAATCAAGGAATACATTTATAATGAACGAGGTTAAAACATGATGGCCAAGATGATCCTTAATCGATCACCTGTATTATGGTAAAGAAGCAAAAAGATCAGCTCTTTGCTGATGCCACCTGGCAACTGCCTTTTTCAACCAGTCAATATGACTGGAACAAATGATGTAAGGGGTCACTTTTCTGCTAAACCCTTTCCCTATTAGAGAAGGTTTCTGAGGCCTTTGCAACAGACGATTTAGGGAAAGATTGTCGCTAAAAGAACAATTGCTCCTTATGAGAAAGTTATCCTTTTGCCACAATGTTTGATAAATAGCTCATGTATAGGAATTTGGGGTATTTCATGTTGATACCACTTCATTGCGGGAAACGACGTCGCTCCATTGACGTTACGCCAAGATGAAGTGTTACGGAAATGACGTCACGTCCTTCTTTGGATACGATACAGTCAACATTTAGGTTCAGGGGTAGAATGCTGTCGTTTTTTTGACGAACGGGAAAACATATTTCTTACAGAGTTCCATTTATTTTTAATGTTAATTCCCCCAAAACACAGCACTTTAATAAATATCGATTTAAAAAAAATATATATTAAAAAGACGACAATAATTTAAAAAAATCCGTGTTTTTTCGTGTCATTTTATACATACCCAAATTATCGATTTAAAAAAAATATTAAAAAGACGACAATAATTTTTTTTCAATCCGTGTTTCTCGGCTCATTTTATACATACCCAAAATGGCGGCCCCCATTGGATTTGGCCAGTTTCATTTCAGAAAGCTTCATAGGTTATTGAAAAAAAAAAAAAAAAAAAAAAAAATCTCACACCTGTTAACTATAAGCGAAAAAACCCATTCATGGGTTTTTTTCGTATTATGTTTTGGGGTGGATAATTGAGTTTGTATTCCACGACAAGTAGCGTGGAAAAATCGATATCTTACGAGACCGTAGGTCGAGTTGAGATATGGATTTCCCCACGCTACGCGTCGTTAATACGAACTCAATTATCCACCCCACAACATAATATTCCTTTTATTATATACCTACAATCTATGAGCAGCGAAAATGTATTGAGTATACATTTTATTAACCGTAAAATTAAGATTATGAAGGGCGGATGAATATCGCTTCAATGATTACGCCACGCCCCATAATGCATTCCAATACGTATGCCCCGCCCAATATCATCATCAAACCGGTCACGTCACTGTATGACGTCACAATCTTGTATTTACACCGCATATAGATACGGAATTTTAATCTGTCGTGGTGTATTTGCGCATGTCAATCTGTGTGTATTTCCACCGGAAAATAAACAGGCATATAATAAATACGGAATATTACGTTGCGGGAGCGATAAAAGGGTTTGTATTGCACGACAAGTAGCGTGGAAAAATCGATATCTTACGAGACCGAAGGTCGAGTAAGATATGGATTTTCCCACGCTACGAGTCGTGCAATACGTACCCATTTATCGCTCCCGCAACGTAATATTCCTTTTATTATATACCTACGATCTATGAAGAGCGAAAAAACTATTAAATATACAGATTCAATACATTGTTTATTGGGGATACCTCGCTGAAAGTATTCCGCGCACTGTCTGACGTCACAATCTTGTATTTACACCGCATGTAGATACGGAATTTTAATCTGTCGTGGTGTATTTGCGCATGTCAATCTGCATGTATTTCCACCGGAAAATGTACAGGCATATAATAAAATTAAATATTCTATATAGTCCTGTAGACAAATCGGACTTTGTTTTACTGAATCTGGTGGCCAAATGGTGGTTTTTTTTTTAATTGAACCTGGACTTTTCTAATATAGTTTTTTTTTTGTATAGGGTCCTCTTTCAGAATCTGTCATGTGGACTTTGGTCACCCTTGAGCAATTTGAGAAATTCAAGATGACGTCCAAGATGGCCCCCGTTTCATAGAATTGGTCATAATTTCTCTATTGATAAAAATAGATTTAAGATAGGATTATGATTTTGGTGATCAGACTTTTGTTTTATGGGTTGAGGAATCCATTTAAACCATTTCTATGGTCATGAATTGATAACGTTATAGAAAATATAATATGGCTTTCAGTAATGTCAAAAACTTGCTAATAATTCGGTTACCATTCGAATAGTTGTTCATTTTTAAAAACTAGGTAAGACATTTCCAGGTTCAACCCTACTACTGCTGGACTAATACAATCAGAACACTCGGCAATCATAGATTCGGTTATCTCCCCCTATTGATTCCTTACGCTTTGTAGGCTACAACTCGATCTGCTGACGTAAAGGTCAATGCGAGACGACCTGTAATAGACAGTCGTCAGAAATATGCGAGCATTTGCTACTGCAACGAAGCTTAGGTCTGGTTTTAATGCGATCGTCTGAATACAAGTATTGAATCATCAGGGCAATATAAATCAATGTGTAGGCCGTCTCGTGAGAAAATCAACATTGTGGACTCTTTTCGCCTCCAGTGGATTTTCTGTTTCAGGAGGAATCACTACTCTATCTATCCCCCCTTAGACGGAATGTGTCGACCGGATCAGTCTGCGCGGATATATTACGCAGTTGTGTATTGCCGCAGCTGCATTTTGGGGCATTTTTAGAAAAAATGTGTAGGCACGTGCCTACAGCGCCTAAAGGGAGCTACGCCCCTGATCATTACATACAAAACCGACCGCCTCGATCATTGTCTACAATTCAGTGTTGAAAGGGAACCACTTTTCCTTTACATGATATTAAAATTTAAGTTTGAATATAAAAAATATTCATATCAATCACATTCTACCCTGCATTTTGTTGTCGTTACTTATAATAATTAAATAATTATTCTCTTTCACTTGTTATTAAAGATTAATTTAACGATATCATTTCCTTACATTTGTTTAAAATAAACCATACACTGTGTATGGTTAATGATACATGTAACAGGACATTATACGTATGAAGGGTTTCATAGAAACACCGACTATTGCGTTTAGATTTACAACCAGTGTAGACTACATCTACCATTTTCCACATACAACAAATGTTCAGCAGACGACTTTGAAAACATCTGCCCAAAAATATGGAAAATCTCTATAAATGAAATCATTTAAATTGAATATAGCTAGAAACATTGTGTCAACAGAAGAAATTGCTCATTACGAGCACATGCACCAAATTTTCATCTGACTTTGAAAACATCTGGCCAAAATATGAAAACATTCATTGTGCAAAAAGGAGAAATTGCTCATTCCGGGCAATATCTTCAACAAATAGCCAACACTAGTTAACGCTTATTTTCTTATTTACCTTGTAGCACCTGGTCAAGACTAGGTTATTTGTATCGTTTAGCAAAGCTTTCAACAATTGTTCAGTGTTATTACGGCGTTCCATTGGTATATTACAAGTTCTTCTGATCCATTTTCTTCTGGTCCATTTATCCTGACACCACCGAGACAGTCGTTATGCCCCCCCCCCCCCCCGACACACACACACACACACACACACACACACACACACACACACACACACACACACACACACACACACACACTACTGAGCGCTAAGGAATGGAGGGAAGACATAACTGCCATATTTAAGGTCTTTGGTAATCCCCATCTAGACTAAGAACTGTGATATATAGTAATACGGATATTTGATATTTATGTTTTAAGGGAAGAATTTAATTACAATACCGCATGTTATATCCACAGGGACTGGAGTACCTACACAAGAGTACAGTGAAGTCCCACGGTAATGTGAAGTCCAGTAACTGTGTGATAGACAGTCGATGGGTTTTACGTGTCACAGATTTCGGTGCTCTCAACACAACGTCGGACATAGAACCTCTCAAAGAGGAGGCTGAGCACGAATACTATTCAAGTAAATCACTGTTCGCATGACGTCATTCGACGTATTGATTTGATAGTATAGGTTATTGCATCTATTTGGTTAAATATTGTGTTGGACGAGTTCCTTCGGCTGAATTGCCCGAGTTTACGAGGGCATAACTCCGCCGAAGGAACGAGTCCCAACACAATAAGTTCCCATAATCATGCAATAACCGTTTTAATGTATAATCTGATATTGGTTATTTAAAATGTGTCGTTTTGTTTGTTTGAAACACTTCACTATTTAGAAAATTAACACACGTTTTGGATTGTTTAGATAAATAAACATTAACGACCTATCGCGCAATTATACTGTCTTTTCCGTTGGTTGCTAGGGTCTTGGAAAATATAATTTACGAACCGCCATTGTTGTTCTTGACTCGCAATTGAATCGTCGACAAAATGATGTGTAATGCTTTTTCTAACAGTGTATTTCATAAATAACTCGTTTATTATCTTTTCTGGTATTAACGCCTGGATATGTGTTTTCTTTATTACGACTTAGATGCCCCTTTTGACCTCACAGGTCATGTGCGAACACACATCTTCTATTCTGCGTTCATAAACTTCACATCGGATAATGACAAAAATAATCAGAATACCTACCTTTAAAACAATTCTTTGCACATTCATCCTAGCAGTTATTAAATCCCACTTGATTGTGTTCGTCATGTTTTATTGAGATAAACTTATATAGATCGTCAATGACTATTAAAAATGAATATAGATCTAGTGAACATATAGCAAAATGTGTACGATGTCATTGAAATACGTCACATATCACGTCAAAAACTACGTATGTATTTGCAGTTTATCATAAACGAAAAGATTATCACTTTAAGTATTGACCAGCGCGGAGAGAGTGAGCGAGTGGAAGAGTGGAATAAATATATAAATACATACACAATCAAACAGTTTATAGACCACCCATGGGAAGAGAACACGTTGGTCTTTGTTCACATGTGGTCATTAATTACAGGGTCGTTTATGAGTAATAAGGAAATAAAAGTGTGGTTGCAATAGACAGGGAACTGCTAAACGAAGGTGGTCACATTCCAAGACTGTTATTACATGAATAATTGAGTCGCCCGTTTAAAACAAGGAAGAGTCTACGTTAGGAAATTCGGCTCTGAAAGAGTAATTATAAACGTTAACTTCATTCATGGCTCAACGTTTTCGTTTCATCTCTTAGATAATATTTGTCATTCCGTAGCTTCTATTGTTTACCTTCTACAGGTGCCATATAGGAGGAACACGTTGTGTACAGGTTTTGCTTAAACAATTGCGTGATAGATTTGAACCACAAGGTTTATCAAATTAATAATGTTGGTTATCATGTCTGCCAATTTCCTCAAACACGACCGAGTATCATGCGTTTTCTCCCGCAATCAAAGGCGGGTGTACATTATTTTTTGACCTTCCCATTGTCTCCTGGAAATTAAAATGCAATTCGTCATCTCTCTGACTAAATTATTAATTCTTATACGAGTTTCTTTCTCTACGTCGTTGTAAAACCTTATTCCATTGTTATTATTCATTGAAATTAATAATGAGCCCTGCAAGCTCAGTCGATTAAGACGCTAGCTGTCCATCCATGGGTTTGTGATTTCGAACCCCAGTTCGGCCAACATTCGACAATCGTCAAAAGTTTGATAAGCAGCATTCGTCTTCAATGTGTTGTCTATGTGGAATAGGAGCCAATTACTGAGAACAACTGTTGTGTGGAGTACTTGTGTGAGCAAACCAACAAACACATGGTGAACAGGCCGCCGTGATATGACCATAACATTGTTTAAACCCAAGTAAATAGATCAATCATAGACAAGTTAGACCAATGTTTACTCTTAAAAATGTCACGTGTTTTGAATTGAGCGATAAGGATTCAACGCAGTTCTTCAACAATCGTTCGTTCATATCATTTCTTTTTTCTGATAATTTTGATTTAAAAACGTTTTCTTGTCTCGTTTGCGTTCTTTAGAATTGTTATGGATGGCTCCCGAACTATTACGACTTCAACAGAAACTAGCCAAGGGGACCCAGAAAGGGGACGTTTATGCTGCGGCCATGATATTTTATGAGGTTCAACTTCGGTGTCTACCATTCTATTACAATAATGAGTCTTCGAATAAAGGTACGAGCCTATTTTATGTCAGAATTAAGAATTAAGGCACTATTGGCTACATTATATGGAAGTGTTTTACGACGTTTTCATAAATAGTACAGTTATATCAATGCGTCTCCTGAGGGTTACCAGTACACCTGACCCGTTTATCCTGTAAATAGTGAGTCAGTCGTAATGGTAATCCAACAATCTAGTAGAGGCAGCGACTAGACTAAAAGCCATTACTTCTAGTTTTAGAGTATTTGATATGACCCAGTCGGGGATCTAATCCGCAACCTACCGCACCTGAGCCGGACGCTGTAAATGCATAACTTATTGGGAATGAAAGTTCTGTAACCAACTGCTCGACAAAAAAATAATAATTACTTAGATTGGTGTAGGGTGGCGCAAGTGTAAGGTTACTACATTAATTGCATATTTGATGTGACTGAGAGATGTAATCACAGTTTCATGAACACTGCATTCAGGGGCGTAGCTGAAAGATCCAAATGGATACTGCTTTAAATAAGATTCTTGAAACTTCTATGACTTTTTGGCGAAAATTGCAGAGCAAGATAAAACTGTGCAACAAAAGTCACTGTGACAAGCGTCATTTGTCTTACATCAATGGGCTAACAATATAAATATGTGGAAAAGCAGCCAGTTGCTTGGAAAGTCTGGTTTTTGAGAAAGCCAGGAAACACATGAGTAGGTGAACTGACAGCCGTGATATTACTGAACAATTGTTGAAAACGTTGTTATTAAACCCATCAATAAGTCAATCAATCAGGGGCGTAGCTCACTTTAGGCACTGTAGGTACGTGCCTACACATTTTTTCTCAAAATGCCCCAAAATGCAGCTGCGGCGATAGACATCTGCGTAATGTATCGACCAGATCAGCCTGCGCTGTCCGCGTAGACTGATCCGGCCGACACATTCCGTCTTAGGGGGATAGATGTATAGAGTAGTGATTCCTGAAACAGAAAATCCACAGGAGGCGAAAAGTGTCTATCCGGGTAGGCCTGTGCGGCATGCTTAGGCTGATCCGGGTCGATACTTACTTAGAGTCCACAATGTTGATTTTCTCACGAGACGCATTTTTATTCATGTGCAGCAGACGTCATTTGAAAACATTGTGGCAAAAGAGGTTGCTCATAATGAGCAATTTCTCCTTGAGCCACCAGGTTTTCAACACTATTCAATAATTATTCTTTCATTTATAGATATTTTCAATTACTTTTAGTACATATTTTTAAAGTCTTCTGCTGCGGTTTTTATGCGAGTGGGAAATCGGACGTCTTTGATCATAAGTAGACTTCAGTAATGTTAAAACTATGTATCACGTCAAATGCACAAATGTAAGTCTTATTTCCAAATTTAAATCATTTTACGTGCGGCTTTTTTAATGATCTTTTACTAAAGCTGTACTAGCCAAAGGCTAGCGGGTCATACCAAAAATGATAGTAATGACTTCCCGTTTTCGCAAAAATATCATTACGACTGATGCATCAGTGTCAGGATATACCATTGTACGAAATCTATAAGTTTTCACAGGTCTTCGGTTGTTCACGTGATACCGGTACTTTGAAGCAAGCAAAGTCACTGGCCAGCGAGACTTTGAGGTCGTCGTATGAACGTCTGCATGTCTATTGATAACTTTGTCGTGTAATCATGACAGAGATGACAAGTTATCACCAGAGTCGTATTAACCTGACTAACCATACTTTAGCATTGAGACAGCGAATCGTATTCAAAGTGAGAGAAAGTGTAAAAAAAGCTTAGTGAAAAACGTTAAATCCTAGTAGTAGAACATTTCTTGCATCATCGCGATCTTTTCGATTGAATTTTGATAAACATGTAGGCCTAGTGTACCCTACAATTATATAAGTGTAATATTTATTGTCTCTCTTTGCATATTGATAACCATGTGTAAATATGAATGCTGTATTATAGGCTAGTAGCCTAAACATTATAATACAATGTCTATGTCTATGTCTATACAATAGCTATATAATTGTCCTAATACACAACAACTATCGCCTGTGATTTTACAATTGGAAATAAGGAGCGTCAAGCAATTTGGCAATCATGTTGCCCATGCGCAGAGAGAAGACTCGTGCGATTCTTTGCATCCACAAGGTAACACCAAATGCTTAACTGTTCGTCTTCTAGAGTGCAACGTGCAACCTTTGACAGAAATTCCGAAGTGTAGCCCCACCAGTGAAACGCCAATATACGTCTATAACCCTTTCCCGCATACAACAAGGATGATGCATACGACTTGGTAAATATTTTGTCGAAAATATGGAAACTGTCTATAAATGTTACTTTAGTTATTGAATTAGAGTTGAAAACATTGAGACAAAATGTTGTTGTTTTTATCAATGTTGTCTGCTGCAGAGGTGTCAGACTGAAAGCGTATGTTTGTGGGAAAGGGTTAAATGGCGCCAGTCATCAGATTTAACCTGTCCCAAACTCGCTAGACGTGGATCAACTGTGTTTTCGTGATTTTGAATTTCAGTAATAATCAGTCGTGTACATAAATGTGAAGAGCCCCCTTACAGACCGGCCATCACGACAGAAGTATCGAAGAAAATGGGAACTTTGATCCGTACTTGTTGGCAAGAGAACCCGGAAATACGACCTGACATGCACACAGTTATTAAACTATTAATAGAAGTTTACGGCGGGCGGTAAGTGAATGTCGTATTCGAGTAAAACTATGGACTTGACGATTTCCGTACTAGATCGGTATTTATGAACAGTATAAATACTCGAGTGTAAGCTCGGCGATTCCCGTCAGAAGTCGTAAGAGAATCGAATGTGACCGAAAAGCCAACGAACAAACCCGATCTTTAACGACCACATAACAACCTCGTAATCGCAAACTCTGCGACCAGCGGGGATCCCGATAAGACTGCTTCTTCGCAACCTATTTCATAGCCTAGTGTCTCAGAATGTTGCTATTGAGGTCTCAACAGCACAATTAGTAGTGACGAGTATTATCGATCAATGGTCTTTAGTTCAAACTTCACATCGCACATGTTCCTTACAAATGCAAAACACGAAACATCTCTATAAATGAAAGTAACAAAAAGGTTGAAAACATTGTGGTTAAAGGAGAAGTTGCTCGTTTTGAGCAATTTCTCCTTTTGTTACGATGTTTTCAAAAGTTTCTGCCGCAGGTGCGTCAAAATGCGTCTATATGTGGGAAAGGGTTTATTAAACAGTCTTCGTGGTAAGGTAGCCAGTTACCTCAGAAAATAGTTCATTGAAGTGACATGATTTTATTTTTAAGTAAACTCCACATCATGAACCACAGAATTAGCATGTCTATATAGTAACAACAACATCATAGACAACATATTTCACCAGTCTATTTCAGTAACATCCAAATCATGGTCATGATGTACGATGCCTGTATTAGCAAATCATGATCATTGACATTATAATTAACCTATATCAGTTAAGTTAACATCATGAACAACAAATTAAACATGCCTTTTTCTAATTAATTAAACAATGCTTATTCAGTTTCGGTTAAAACCACATTTTGAACAGCGTATTTAACAAATTAATGCCTGTTTCTATTTCGGTAAAACCACAGTATAAACAGTTTATTAAACATGACTTATTTTTTTGTTTAAGGTAAAACTATAAAATGAACAACATGTTAAATCTGCCTATATCTTACATCATGAACAGTATAGTAATTCGAGTTCAGTAGAATTCACACCTGGAACAACATATTCAAAATGCCTATTTCTATTTAAGGTAAAATCAACATCACGAACCGCATATATATTATGCTTAATCTACTTCGGTAATATCGACATCATGAACAGCATGATCAACAAGACTATTTCTTTTTCAGTAAAATCCACATCATGGACAATATGATAAAGATGCTGGAATCTTACAGCAACAATCTAGAGAATCTTGTGGCGGATAGGACAGAGAAACTCGCACAGGAGAAGCAGAAAACAGACAGACTGCTGTATTCTATGCTACCGTCGTCAGTATATTTTTAGAGTCATTCTCAGCCCTTTCCCAAATACGACGCTCTGTTATGTACAGACGAATTTTAAAAAGAGGGAATATCTCTATGAATAATAGTTAAAATATTGAAAAAAATGTGAAAAAAAGGAGAAACAGCAATTTCTTCTTTTGTCATTTTTTTTTCAAAACTAGTGTGCTGTTGACTAGTCAAATTGGGTCAATCAAATTACTTAAATAATATATATAATGATATATCCAAATTATCCCACTCTTTATCCAGAAACTAATCAGTTTCGTAAATTTTACCAGTAAGTCATTAGATTGTGTAGTGTGATGTGTATAAGCTTTTGAAACCCAATACGGCAAGGGGGGTAAACCATGAACATTTCAAATAATTCCAAAACCGGACAGTGAAATATTTTAATATTACATATTTAGATGTCACTTGTGACCCAGAAAAGATTTGTAGTATTAGTATTAAGGTTCTTCATTGTACTAATTAGGGTGGCCTTACCTTAACCCTTTCCCTCATACGACAATTCTGCAGCAGACGACTTTAAACATATTTTGTCAAAAAATAGAACATCTCTATAATTGAATGGATAACCTATGACTAAAAGTGGAAAACATTGTGGCAAAAGGAGAAATTGCTCGTTTTGAGCAATTTCTTCTTTTGTCACTATGTTTTCAAAAAGCCGTCTGATGCAGAGGCGTCAGAAAGCGTCTATATGAGGGAAAGGGTTAAGTAAAGTCTTGTTTGTTTTAAGATGCAAATACGACTGCTATGTCCAAGTGTGTTCGCAACGTCCGTATATTTTAGAATTCTTTACAATCCTCATGATGTTACTTAATCTCAAGATCTTAGACTTTTCCATTAAAGCTTTATACATGTGCGGAAGTCGGCCTTCGAAATTCTCCATCAGCGAAATTCCTGATCAATTCTGATCCTCTGCAAGGTCTTATCTTCCATGTTTGCCATCAAGTTGTCAAAGCAAATGCGTCCAAGCTTTCATTTGAGAAAATTTGAAACAAACATACCACACAATACCGTGTCACTAATACCATATAGATAGGCTATTTATAGTAATACGGTCTCGTATTTGTAATTTTCAACAATTTCTCAAACGAAAATTTTACCTTCATTATTGTTACATCATTATGAGCGACAAAGAAAGTTTATTTTTGGTAATACGGTCTTGAGTAGGTTTTATCCAAAAGTTTAATGGTCTCAAATGTAAACTCAAGATTCCTGTTGACAAAGCCTCGTGGACGCAGGTATAACTATTAATACCTTAATATACAATCGTGCGATTTGATTGCAATTGCCAATCATTAAAAACTCGCTCGCGATGGTGATGGCGGAGTGTCCTCCCATTCATTGGCTAGTGCTGGTTGCGCACTCACACAGGGATCATTAAGTGTTATGTATCTGTGATGTGACTGAAATACCGTTTGCAAACGTCATAACCCCACCCCCAAAATACCATTTCCAAGTCCTCGGAAGGCCGGTATTCGTCTGACTTTACTCACGTTTATGTTATTCTTTTTTTTATTTAATCAGGAGCGTAGCTGAACAGTTGAAACGCGGGGAGCATGTAGTACCGGAGACGTTCAACGAAGTGTCCTTATTTTTCTCGGACATTGTTGGGTTTACGAAAATATCCAGTGAAAGTACGCCGCTACAGGTTAGTATTGACTATTAGTATTGACTGTCGCCCTGTTAAAAAACCGTGTTAGGACATTTAAGACCAGTGTTGATCCAGATCCTGTAGTATTGAAATCACTGTCGCCCTGTAAAATCTAATGGTGTTAGAACACTTAAGACCAGTGTAGATCCAGATCCTGTAGTATTGAAATCACTGTCGCCCTGTAAAAACCAACCGTGTTAGGACACTTTAGATCAGTGTAGACCCAGATCCCGTAGTCTTGAAATCACTGACGCCCTGTAAAAAACAACCGTGTTAGGAGACTTTAGACGAGTGTAGATCCAGATCATGTAGTCGGCAATCAATGCTCGGCTCGGCAATCAATTATGAACTTAAATAAACAATAGTCCACAGATGAATGTCCTTTCATTGACATTATTTAGAATATCAAGACATCTCTCTGAACCCAAAATGGTGTTCAGTAATCGAGAGCTACTGTAGAAGGAGATATTTGGAGTCATGCATTGCCGATATTGTTATGAGACTTGAACAATAAGGGATTAATTCTAGTCTTCGTAATTCGCATACTATAGCAATATCGACTCTGGCGAGCGCCTTGCTAAAAACCGTATCTGTTTTTATCCGTTGGATTCCAAGGTAGATAAATATCTATACTTACATCTCACATATTTCCTTTTTGGATACACCAGCAAACATTTTTACAAGTGTGATTGATTGATTGGTTGATTTTGTTTAATAACAACGTTTTCAACAATTGTTCAGTAATGTCACGGCGGTCAGTTCACCGACTCGTGTGTTTCCTGGCTTTCTCATAAACCAGAATTTCCAAGCAACTGGCTGCTTTCCCACATATTTATATTGTTAGCCCATTGATGTAAGACAAATGACGCTTGTCACTGTGACTTTTGTTGCACAGTTTGATCTTGCTCTGCAATTTTCGCCAAAAAGTCATAGACGGTTTCAAGAATCTTATTTAAAGCAGTATCCATTTGGATCTTTCAGCATGAAACAGGTATTTTTTTCACACTGTAATAAATACGGTAAGGTTGGTTTTGTGAAGAGCACCGCTGTTATTACTGTGACGTACATGTATATTCATCCAATTTAAACAATTCCCACATATAGACGCTTTACGGATGCCTCTGCAGTAGACGACGTTTGAAAACAGTATGGCAAATGGAAGAATGACTCAAAATTAGTTCTAACTCTGTTTAATAAGTATACTTTAATTTATAGAGATTTGAGCCGTTTGCTGCAGATTTGTCTGGTGTGGGACAGGGTTAAACTACCACGTATGTTTGAATGAAACAAATCACAAAGGTCAGGATCAGGTCACTATTGTCGAGTTAACCTTTCCCCACATACAACAAGTCTGCAGCAGACGACTTTGAAATCATCTTGTCAAATAAACATAAACACACTCTATATATATTATAAAATGTATATCCATTAAATAGGGTTGCAAAACAAATGTGGCGAAAGGAGAAATTGCTCACCACGAGCAATTTCTCCTTTGACAACGATGTTTTCAAAGAGCGTCTACTGCAGATGTGTAGAACTACGTCAGCAAGTGGAGAAGGGTTATACCTAGTTAAGACATCTCTTGGTATTAATGATCACTGGCCAGGAAATAATGAAGTCTCCACATGTGTGTGTTTGTTTTCTAGGTGGTTGACCTCCTGAATGATCTGTATACAACATTTGATGAGATAATTGGCAGACATGATGTTTATAAAGTGAGTGGCCGGCTATGATTCTGCTTTTAATAATTTCATTGTATGTTATTGGACAACTATGTATATTTCGGCGATCTGTTTTAAGTATTTCATTCAAAAGGTTAACATACGTTACTACTCTCTCTTACAAAATTTGGCCCGTGAGACTTGAACACTCGACAACATAAAACGATTCACCCCCGAAAAGCAAAGTCGGGTGGATTTTGTGTACAAAGAAAATGAGTTGTCGTTAAATCGACTGAAGGCCGGTTATTGAAGGGAGTTGTCTTTGTTGCACAGTATATTTTTTACAGCTGTGTGAATACGATGATGATCACCATTTCCTGATTTAATAAAAAAAAGCATATTGTTTTTTGCAAAATAGCATGTTCGAGTAACAGAAATGACCCCTAAGACGTGCAATGCTTCATTTATAAAATAAGCCAAGCATTTACAAAGATAATCCTATGGTTGCTCACAAGCCTGATATTGTCTTATATTTTCAAAGCGAGAACTATTGTGATGATTTGCAGATAAGTCTGAACACTTAACCCGCGCAATGAACCAGAATCGACTAGCCTTAGACGAAATACAAAGCGAATAATGTAGACCAAGATTAGTATGCAATATCATGGTCTACAGTGTTCGCATTGTTGTTTAACCCTTACCCACATACAACACTTCTGCAGCAGACGACATTGAAAATATCTTGGCAAAAAAATAAAAAATCCGAATGAATAAAAGATTAATTATTAGATAAAGTTGAAAACGTTGTGGCTAAAAGGAGATATTGTTCATCATGAGCAATATCTCCTTTAGTCTAAATATTTCCAGAGGCGTCAGAAGTCGAGTATAGTTGTACCAGGGTTAACACACTTGATCAGTAAGTGCCGAACCCAGGTAACTCATCGATAGCGGCGCGGGCTCTCACTCTAGGAGTTGTGAGTTCGAACCCCAGCCCGGCCAACGTTCTGTGTTGTATGTGGGAAAGGGTTAAAGTAAAACACACCTTCTCATCCTAGCTTAAAATGAACCACCTCGGTGTTATAGTGGTAGAGCGTCCGTCTCGGGCGCAGGGGATTGTGGGTCCGATCTCCCGCCGGTTCATACTAAATACATGGAAGTAATGGCTTTCCTCCGTCCTTAGCGTTTTAGGTTTGTTGAGTTAGCATTACGACAGATTAGATGGTGTCAGAATAAATGGACCAGTAGTACTGGTTGCTTACTCAGGACATGCTGTGATATAACTGAATAGTTGCTGAAAGCTTCGTAAAACACCATACAAAAAAAAAAAAAAAATCAATATACAGCGGGGTTGGTTTTTCTATTGATCTCAGTGTAGGACGCATATTGAACGCTCCACGATCAAGATCTGACATACTTACATAATGAATATAATAATAACTTCCAGATTGTTGGCGGATTTTAACAATATTTACATTACACATTCCAATCATAGCTTAACATCCCCCTGTCCCATTTGGACGCCGCTGCAGCATACTACTTCTGAAAACAGTCTGACAAAAGGAGCAACATCTTAATTTGTCACATGTTTTTTAACTCTGTTAAAGTATTCTGTTTATTTTTCAGAGATTTTTCATATTGTTGCCAAAATGTTTTCTAAGTCGTCTGTTTTAGATTGTTGGGAGGGTTATTGCCACCATCACGTTTTCTGAGGAGATAGTTTTCAAGATAGACTGTGCAAAGTACAGAGTAGTAGATTACAAATTAATCCTTATTGTGTTCAATACCTGCATTTGGTATCATTCCAAATGAGTTTTGATAAGTAATTAGAACGTTTTACGCATATATGAAGAATTTTTTGGCTACGCATTTGTAATGAGACGTGAATACTTGAACTTAAGGCACGCGCATGCATTACAGCATATTGCCGCGTATTGGAAAATATATGTTTAGATTGCTCGAAACAACCACGAATGGACTCGGCGCTTTCCGTACGCAGTCGGTATGGTATTTACTGACACAATAAAAGCTCGACAATTTCCGTCCGAAGCCGTATGGTATTGTTGGTGTTGTTGGTATTTGCCCACGTAAAATACCGATTTTTAACGATCTCATACGGAAATCGCCGAGCCCATTGCATGTAGGGATGTTCTACATTAAATACTATTTTGACAGGTTGAGACCATCGGGGACGCTTATATGGTAGCCAGTGGTATTCCAAAACGGAATGGTCGCCGGCACGCTGGAGAGATAGCCAAGATGGCGCTGGATCTATTAAGTGCTGTGACTAGTTTTTCCGTTCGGCACATCCCTGGAGAAAAGCTTCACTTACGTATAGGTTTACACACAGGACCTTGTGCTGCTGGGGTCGTGGGTCGTACTATGCCTAGATACTGTCTGTTTGGGGATACAATTAATATGGCGTCAAGAATGGAGTCAACGGGAAAAGGTTGGGTTTATATTATAGTCAAACCTGTGCTATGGCCACCTTTGTTTAACAATTCCCTGTCTATAGCAACCACACATTTAATTTTTCAGTTACTTATTTTCTGCATAAATAAGCTTGTAATTAAAGACCACCTGTGAACAAAGACCAGAGTGTTGCATTCCTTTGGGTGGTCTACATACACAGGTTCCACTGTACTTCAATATTTTAAGCAATGTCTCACGAACACTGACCATCAGTTGTTCTACAAATGTATGGCCATCAAGACCTTATTGCAGAAGTGTATTGTTGGATTTTACCATAGTTGGTTTTCAGCTACAGCTACCATAAATCTTCTACGACCAGTAGGTGAACAATGGAAGAGAACGTGTTCCAGAGGCTGTTTTTTCTTTGTTCCATTTAATGCATGTACGAGACCGAATATGACATGGACTTATTTATAAGCATATTGATTTTTAAATCGACTTGTTTGTACTCTTTATTTACTCTTTATTTATAAGCATATTGATTTTTATATCGACTTGTTTGTATTTACTCTTTATTTATAAGCATATTGATTTTGATATCAACTTGTTTGTTCTCTTAAATGGCTCGGTCAATATATTGATATTTATAAGATAAATTTTAAACATGGATCTTCTTCAATTCGTATTAGTTGGGGATCACACGTTTGAATACACATCAAAATGTTCTTTCTTTGTATAAATACGTTGCCAATGTTTCGATTATATAACTTCGAAGTACATATAATTATATTCTCTCCAGCGTTTCACATCCACGTTAGTTCCGATATGACTGCCATTTTGAGAGAACTCAATTGGGGATTTATAGTACTAGAGAGGGGAGTCATCGAAGTCAAGGTAAGTCAATACTTTCAGAGTTATAACTCACGATTTCTCGAAGTCGGGGGGACCCATATATCGAGGGCTTGGCGTGAAGCAGTTGTAACTAAAAAACTATTTTGAAAACCCTGGTTTAGGGGTAATTTTGACGCCTTTGTAAACAATTCAAATTTAGGTGCCATTACTCAGAACGAGCAATGGACCTAAATTTCCATTGTTTACCAAGAAAAATGAGTTAACGCTTAGTTACAACCGTTTCACGCCAAGCCCTGGATATGTCATCACATTTTCGACGTGTTCGAATGATCCATCAATTTTTGCTAAATATTTTAAGCTTTGTAATTCATTTATAATTAAATATTTAATATAAAGTCGTCAAGCCAGTGATCATTACAATAAAGAAAATAAAATAGGACAGCAGCAGTTCTGCTTGCTCGTCCTTTAATGATCAATCGTCTGATTTCTCGTCGCATTGATGCGCAGGCAGGTCATTTTCCACACGTATAATAATTACATTGAGGTTGCCTTTCTCTTAGGACAGGTCATATGCTCCCTCTATGAACTGTGAATACGTTAACTGGATACGCTAACTGGATACCATCAATTCATGTTTCTATCAATACATTGTAACAGGGTAAAGGTCTACAAAAGACGTACTGGCTGATAGGTAAAGATAACTTCAAAGAGGTTCTTCCGGATGAAATAAAGAGGTAGGTTACTTGTTTTTCTGTACTGGACGTCCACTTGGGAGAAATAAACAAATACCAATATCATAAACGTCAATAGATATGTCTTTTGTTGTTTAGTCACACACACAAAGATACGCTGTTTGGTTTTTGTGTTGTACGTTGAGAATATATTAGGAATGGGAAATATATATATGACAAACAGGAATAGGATATCAGTTCAAAAAACGGTGTAAACAAAACAAACAATACGTACTTGAAAAATGTGGTGAGTGAAAGGCCAATTGGCGAAAGAAAAGAACGGAAACGCCATTGAAATGAGGACTGTTCCGGTCGACACATTCCGTCTAAGGGGGGATAGATAGAGTAGTGATTCCTGAAACAGAAAATCCACAGGAGGCGAAAAGTGTATATCCGGGTACGCCTGTGTGGCATGCTTAGGCTGATCCGGGTCGATACTTTACGCAGAGTCCACAATGTTGATTTTCTCACGAGACGGCCTGCAGATTGAGTATTGCCAAGCTCCGCCCCTGATTGTTGCACGGTTTGTTTATACGACCTGCTATAAATAGTACCATCATTAACACACGTAAACCCGAACTGATTATAACTTCGCATTCGTCCTTGACAAAATCACGTTTTTCCAATAGAGCGCGGTTGGCAAGGGAACGAATTAAGCCATTTTTTAATATAAACTCTTTCTTAGGCATCTACAGGACTTTAAAAACAAGGACAACGTTCTCCGTTTACCACAATGATTTCATTTTTATTCAATTATTGTTCTATTATTTAATCGAGATTTTCTGTATTTTTGCCTTGATGTTTCAAAGTCGTTTTAAGCAGTTTTATTGTATATATGGGAATGATTAAACCCTTTCCCACTTGAAGACGCATTCCGACGCATTTACAGCAGACGACTTTTGAAAACATTGTGATGAGCAATTTCCCCTTTTGCAATGGTTCAACCCTTATTAATGATTAAACTCTTATTTATGGAGATATTTCACAATTTTGCAAATATGTTTTCAAAGTCGTTTGCTTCAAAATTGTCGTAAGAGGGAAAGGGTTAACAAAGAGTTGGATACTGAACACGGCATTGGTGTTAAAGAAACCTTGTTTGATGCGAATCAATAGTTCTGTATCATTTCATATTTTTGAATTTATACTTGAGCCTCGTCTATCGATTTTGAGTGAAGACATTGGATCCGCACAGTCCCATCCGAGTATTCACCGTTCGCATATATATATCACTCCATGAGAAAACCGGTGATAGTGACAGCATTTTCGATTTTGGGATTTGTACATTTTCATATAGTCCAACCTGTCTAGTTTTGTTTGATATATATGTGGACTTCGTATGACAAACATTGGACGTCGACGTCATTTTCATGATTTAAGTTCGACGCTCAAACGATTTCGTCATTTACAGTAAAATTATTCTTAATTCTATCAAAATGGTTTGAGTACATTTTAAGTCATTCGGCGTATACATGTAAAGCAGAACTACATCGAATGGTGCTGCAATTTAAAGCACGGTGTTTTGAACAAGATGTTAGGGTCGTGCTGAAATACAAGTACATGTATGACATGGAGTCTTAGTTCCTGTGCTACACGAACAATAGTTCTACGCATCCACATGATTCTTTGAATGCCACCGGGTGCATCGATTGCTTACAAACCTAGGAACAAATCCGGAAAATATATTTCAATCTAGATCTACGATATCGAAGGAAATGAATTGCATGTATTTAGATTCGGCTTTTCTTATAGTAATCGTTTAGCGAGGTCTTATTTAAAATTTATCCAATTTCCTCAAACCTGTGTGGTTTGAGATTTTAGCGACCTCAAAAAGATCCGAGATCAGTGTCCGAGTTCCTGTCGGTGCACTACCAGTTCTTAATTGACAATAGACAAACCACTCTTTAGTACTCTTGCTTGTTTAGATAGTACTACGAAAGCTCCGGTCTATCTGTGTTGTATAACTGTAGTATTGAATGACTTTTAACAAATAACAACAACAAACTTGCATCACAATCTAAGTATTTTCTGTTATATAAGTAGATTTAATTTAACAAATTATGATATTTGTTATCATTTTCTCTTATTTAAATTCAGATAAGTAACATTCTGCTTAAATTCAAACAACGCTTTGTCATCAGTGGGGGAATACATGGCAGTTGGGATAAATAGATAACAACAACAGGTGTGTTTTTGTCAAATAAAACAATCAGATCTGCATTATTCTGTATTCATGACAACTGCGATAAATAGATAAAAACATGTTCAGGTGTGTTTTTTCAAATAAAACATTCAGATCTGCAATATTCTGCATTCATGACAGCTGGGATAACTAGATAACGACACACGTCGATGTGTCATGCAATACCAAACCGACCTACAATACCGATTTCATTTATATTTTATACTTAAGTTGGCTTTTAACATTTCTTTCAAACTTACCCTCGGGAATAATGTAAAACTGCATGGACAAGGGCGATCCTGAACAGACTGAACAAATGCATCAGCTTATCAGGATTTCATTAGTCACAAATTCATGAAGATGATATTATATAAATAACACATTGCTTTGAATTGGACAGTAATATTGTCAGCCTGAGGAGAATACTGTCACCCGAGCCGTAGGCGAGGGTGACAGTATTTCTCCGAAGGATGACA
The DNA here is from genome assembly GCA_031761405.1 of Serripes groenlandicus. NCBI lineage: Eukaryota > Metazoa > Mollusca > Bivalvia > Cardiida > Cardiidae > Serripes > Serripes groenlandicus. The sequence continues at coordinate 39,032,742 of JASEVX010000003.1, read as the reverse complement.
ATATTACTGTCCAATTCAAAGCAATTTGTTATTTATTTTATTATACCAAAAATTAATAAAATAATAAATAATAAAATATAAATAATAAAATTATAATTATTTTATGATCTGTAAAATGTATCATAGCACAAAAGTACAACATAGAGCGCTCTACATGTCTAGTTTTAATGGGTTTCATTAACATCCTACCTGCCAGTAAACAAATTTGCATACGGCCGTGAGACAGTAAAAAAATTGCATACCGCCGTGAGACAGTACAAAAACTGTCTCATGGTCACGTGGTACATTTGTCTTGACAGTAAAAATAGCAACTTGTTGTCAATGGGAGTTTTATATGGACAATGAAAATGAGGTATAATAATACCATATAGATATATAATATAACATAACTCTTCATTAATGTCCTATGTCATATAACAACCACCAGGTAGATCTGTCATTATGTTGGCATCATGTAAGGAGTGTACACCACCGCTGCATGGCGGCATTACATTGTATTGAAAAGAAAAAAAATACCCTTTACATTTACAGACAGTCAGTTGCCTAGAATGAATAATGGGTTGAATATTGCTAGAGAAAACTCATAGTTAAACTACATGTTATCACTGTATTAACAGAAGTATCGTTGAAAGTACAATTATCCAACATGAATCACAGGATACAGCATAAACCTAACAACTGGTCAAGATCCTTTCATCAAACTGGGTTTTCCACATGGTTTTTAAAAAATATCTAGAATCATTGTTGCTTCAGGAGAGCAGTAGATTACAACATAAACAGTGATTTCAGGATCCTTATTGACATCTTACACAAACCATTTTGATATGAGATCCATTTCTAAATCCATGTCAAAATATAGATAGCCAACGAGTTAGCAGTATCACTGGTTATACTATCACTTTATGGTTTTGCAACTGAGTGATGCATGTAAATCTGGTCAAATAATTGAAAATCGAAACTGAAAATGTGTTAAATTGGCTTTTAATGTAATGCATCGTATGTATTTTCCCTTTATACATAATACTTGTACAGGTATATAGTGTATGCAAATTGAAACCAGATTGTTTATGGCTTTCACAAATGAAACACGCATCTTAAACAGATTATACATATTATATATCTTCTATTATAAATGCAAATTGATATTGTCCATGGAGAATGAAACAAACATATTTCAAGGTCAGCCACGTGCAAGTGCAACACCCGTTGAGTAAATTTTTCTTACAAATCACGTAAGCCATAACGGCGTTTCGCAATATAGTACTAACAGCACTGTTTAACTGGAGTCGGTATGTTGTGTACATAATATATTCAGCTGTTTCCTACTGTCTAGGATGTTTACGATAAGTGTAGATTAAGATCTACCCGCACATACATCACACATGAGCCAGCATTGTGGACTCTACGTATCGACCCAGATCAACTCGGACAGTCGCCTTTCGCCTTCTGTGTATGTTCTGCCTCATGAATCATTACTCTATACCTCTATCACCTTGAAACGGAATGTGTCGGCCCGGATCAGTCTGCGTGGACTGCATAGGCTGATCTGGGTCGATACATTACGCAGAGACCATAATGTTGGTTTTCTCGTGAGGACGGCTCATCTATATTCATCACATGACACTGCTTGTATCCGATTTAATATACCCATTACGTATTTCTTTATATGTGACACGTGTAATATAACATAACCGAATCACTGTTTGTGTATGCATCCGCGAATGTTTACACAATGGCTGAGAATGTGTATCCGGTAAACACAAACGTCACGATAGATGGACGAGGTAGAGACCATTATTGGTCATACAAATATATTTGTGTGTTATTAGTTAACAGTCTATTAAGTATTACATGTTGGGACTATTTTCTGACAGCGAAAAACCGATTATCTTTTTGTGTTTTGTCATGTGATAAAAAGAATCTGACATTCGTTGTCATTTCATTTTATATAAAGTTTTATTAAACTTGTAAAAGAAATGTGTTATTAAGCTCGCCAATGGCTCGCTTAAGGGCTCGCTTAATTACTAATTTCTTGTACTCGTTTAATAAAACTTTATATAAAATGACAACTCATGTCAGATCCTATATTGTATATAATTTAAAACGAAGAAATATACCAGAACAAGAACAAAATATATCGTTAAAAAGTGAAAAGACACTACGTTGGTTTAAAAGATCTTCTGGTAGATTAGTAGAAGTGAAGCCCGAAAAGCTGTATTTCAATCTAAATTAAAATGGTGTCAATGCGGAGTAAGTTAACCCTTTTCCCATCTACAGGCACATTCTGACTCATAGTCAGCAGACGACTTTTGAAAACAATATGAAAAAAGAAGGAATTGCTCATAATTACCAATTTCCCCTTTTGCTACAATATTTTCAACACTATAACAAAGGTAACCTTTCATTTATAGTGATTTTTCCAAGTCTTGTCTAGATGTTTTCAAAATCTGTCGTAGAATTATTGTATGTGGAAAAAGGTTAACCCCTTCCCTCATATAGACGCTTTCTGACGCCTCTGCAGCAGACAGCTTTTTGAAAACATAGTGACAAAAGAAGAAATTGCACAAAACGTGCAATTTCTCCTTTTGCCACAATGTTTTCCACTTGTTGTCATAGGTTATCCATTCAATTATGGAGATTCTCTATGTTTTGACAAAATACGTTCAAAGTCGTCTGCTGTAGAATTCGTATTAGGGAAAGGGTTAATACGCCAAATCGCTAGATGCAACTCATATGTTTTCTGTTTTAGTCTGCGAGATAAATACAACGATGACATGACCCGGGGCCGACCATCCTCCCCAACCGACACCCACATATCACACAGCGGTCTCATTGACAACCCAAGTATGTACGGGAATGTATTCCGACGCGCGTCTATAGCTCTCAGTTTTATCAGTAACATTAGCCACGCGAATTCGAAAGAAAATAGTCCGGCTGGAAGTCGAACTATTTCTGAGACAACCTTGCAAGACGTGGACGCGGAAGGAAATTGTGTTTACACGTGCGTTGATAGGAACACATTGAGTATTCCAAACGGAGGTTACGTGACAGAGCTAAAAGTCCGCGATACCACAGTGACATCTGACTCAAACGACGATCAGGAGAATCCGTCGTCTTCCGGGAAGAAGAAGAAAAAGAAGAAAAAACGAAGGAAGAAGAGTAGAGATAGACCGTCGAGAATCCAGGAAGCTGTTGAGAATGTCAGGAGAAAGAACGGAATAACGGTTATCCCTGATATTCAAATAACACAGCAAACTTTTTAAACCGTTCCTTTTCCGTAATGTATTTAGAGGCTTCAAACGATGTCTGTATCAGAGAAAGGGTTTACACAAGAGGGTACACATGGTTTACACAAGAGGGTACACATGGTTTACACAAGAGGGTGTACTGTATAACTCAACGGAGTACCATGGCTCAATAAGGTGTTCATAAACAATACGTAACCCTTTCCAGGGGCGTAGCTTTGCAATAATCAATGTGTAGGCCGTTTCGTGAGAAAATCAACATTGTGGACTCTGCGTAAAGTATCGACCCGGATCAGCCTAAGCATGCAACACAGGCCTACCCGGATATACACTTTTCGCCTCCTGTGGATTTTCTGTCTCAGGAACCACTACTCTATACATATATCCCCCTAAGACGGAATGTGTCAGCCGGATAAGTCTGCGCGGACAGCGAAGACTGATCTGGTCGATACATTACGCAGATGTCTATCGCCGCAGCTGCATTTTGGGGCATTTGAGAAAATGTCTACAGTGCCTAAAAGGAGCTACGCCCTTGCTTTCTCACATACGACGAATCTGCAGGAGATAGGAGAAAAACTACTAAATAGACTTGAAACATTGCCAAAAAGGAAGAAGTTGCACATTAAATGTAATTTCTACTTTTGCCTCAATGTTTTCAAAAATTACATGGTACAGATTCATCAAAAAATGTCTGCATAATGACAATGGTAATAAATACATCTCTTATATTAACAGTTTCGAAGTTGATCGAACGCACGAACAAAATGGCACTCAAATTGTAAGGCATATCATTTCGGTTTCTTCATATAATAGTTGTATGTTCATTCATGTACATGAAGTATGAATTGTGTTCTAACATATAATAAAGTTATGCGAAAAGTTCATAATAAGGCAGTTTCGGTCTTTTCTTACGTATCAATGAAATCGCCGTTTTATAAAAGGAATGGACAGATACTTAGTTCATTATTTATTTTACATCGATTGCGAAACAAACTTTCAGCTTAAATCAATCACATTTGATGTCTGCTTCCTTGAGACTTAACAACCTGTAATCGCGTTGTTTGACTGGAAAAGTCCAAAAGGCATAACCCGCTCATCACGGGATCCGATCCCGGAACCTTTGGAACGAGAGGCGAACGCTCTATCACTTCACGACTGTCTTCCACAATTACTCATGGTCAGAAAATGCCTGTACGGTTCTAGCCAGGTATAGATTGATGACAATTGTTCAATCATATAACGGCGGATAATTCATTTACCCGTGTGTTTCCTAGCTTTCCCACACCAGTACCCCACACTTCAGTCTTTACAAACACTTGGCTGCTTTTCCGCATGGACTGTTTGCCCATTGTTGGAAAGCGAATGACGTTGATTGCATCCCTTAGATTAGACGTCTAAAAGAATGAAGGCTGAGAATGGGTTCGAACTGACAACCCCTGTATTGCGTCGCTACCGGCAAGGCACATCCTATCGTATATACGTATAAGCAAACAGACAGGGGCATTGCTAAAACCGTTTCCACATACAGATGAATTTTGACGCATATGCAGCAGAAGGCTTTTGACACAAGGTTTACAACTATATTCAATCACAGTCATTTTACATACCTTTGTTGATAGAAACTTTCATATTTTTGCCTGCTTGTTTGATAAATTGTCAAGATTGTCTGCTGTATATTTTCTGTATGTGGGAAAGGGTTAATTGCATCAGCCAATTTCTACAGGTTGACTATCAGAGTTACCTTGGCATACCGCAAAACCGTTCCAGATCGAGGATTGGCAGATCTACCTGTCTATCGTTTGTAGCAGAAACATTACATATGTCACTAAGTAATTGCAAAAACCAAAAATACAATTATAACAAGATTTAAAAAATACAATGAAAATTTAAGTCTTATCCTTCTATACGAGACTTTAAACTACAATTAAGTATGATAATTTACATTTGCAACAATAGTCGACTTTAAACTAAACTTACGTATGATAATTTACGTTTGCCACAATAGTCGACTTTAAACTAAACTTACGTATGATAATTTACGTTTGCCACAATAGTCGACTTAAAACTACTTTTACGTATGATAATTTACGTTTGCAACAATAGTCGACTTAAAACTACTTTTACGTATGATAATTTACGTTTGCCACAAAAGTCGACTTTAAACTAAACTTACGTATGACAATTTACGTTTGCAATAATAGTCGACTTTAAACTACACTTACGTATGATAATTTACGTTTGCCACACTAGTCGACTTTAAACTACACTTACGTATGATAATTTACGTTTGCAACAATAGTCGACTTTAAACTACTTTTACGTATGATAATTTACGTTTGCCACAATAGTCGACTTTAAACTACACTTACGTATGATAATTTACGTTTGCAATAATAGTCGACTTTAAACTACACTTACGTATGATAATTTACGTTTGCAACAATAGTCGACTTAAAACTACACTTACGTATGATAATTTACGTTTGAAATAATAGTCGACTTTAAACTACACTTACGTATGATAATTTACGTTTGCAACAATAGTCGACTTAAAACTACACTTACGTATGATAATTTACGTTTGAAATAATAGTCGACTTTAAACTACACTTACGTATGATAAGTTACGTTTGCAACAATAGTCGACTTTAAACTACACTTCCGTATGATAATTTACGTTTGCAACAATAGTCGACTTAAAACTAAACTTACGTATGATAATTTTATTTGCGAAAAGATGTGTGTATACCATCACCAGAATGTATTGAAATTTATTGTAAATGTGTATAGGATACACTGGAAAAGATTGATTTGATCACTTTTTGGAAGCCGCCAGGAGGCGGCTTCCTGTAGGGATGCTTTTAATTTTCGGTCAAGGAGAATATTTAGACCTGCCAGCGTGACCACATATCTTGATTTCTCTTTGTCCTTTCTAAGTACATTAATTTAAGGTAATGACTTTTAAAACATCCCTTTTACACTCTATATACATGTGTGAGTTTTACAAATTAAAAACAAAAGACAAAGGCCAGTATATTAATTGAATGTATGTACATTTTTATTTAAGCGAAATTCAAACTGTATCTTGTCTAAACAGTAAACTGAATTGGTTACCTGCCTCATACGCTTTTTTTAGTTCGATAGTATGTTAAACCGGGAACCACGAACAAAAGAAGGTACGCAGTAAATGTAATCTGTTTCTTGTTGTTGTTGTTTGGCGTTGTTTACCCTCGCGCTCGGCAATAATGCCATTCCGTTCCTTACTTGCTATAATTTATTACGCAGTAATTCTAGACATGAACAAAATATCTGTTTCACAATAAATGTTGCCGTCTAGTTGAAATGTTAATGTTTATCAAACTTATTCATACGAATCACAAGAAAAAAATCCTAGTATTACTTAAAGGGAGGTAATTTGAAGTATATACGCACAATTTAATTAAGTTCCCATTTGGTCTGACACCTTTGTCTAATAATACACATGTATGACAATTTAAATAAACAATTTAAAGGGAATACGAATATTTAACACAGTTAAACATTTATTTAAGCAAAATTCATACTGTATTTTGAACAGTGAACAAGAGAAGGCACGCAGTAAATGTAATCTGTTTCTTGTTGCTGTTGTTTGGTGTTGTTTACTCTCGCGCTCGGCATTAATGCCATTCCGTTCCTTACATGCTATAATATATTACGCAGTAATTCTAGATGAGGAAGTGCAGACATGAACATATATAAACCACAGAAATATCTGTTTCACAATAAATGTTGCCGTCTAGTTGAAACGTAAATGTTTATCAAACTTATTCATACGAATCACAAGAAAAAAATCATGGTTGTACTTAAAGGGAGGTAATTTTTAGTATATACGCACAATTTAACTAAGTTCCCATTTGGTCTGACACCTTTGTCTAATAATACACATGTATGACGATTTAAATAAACAATTTAAAGGGAATACAAATATTTAACACAGCTAAACGAACAATTCCTCCTTTTGCCACAATGTTTTCCACTTTGATACGCATTGATACTGTACGCATTGATATCGCATGTGGTAAAAAGAAGGCACGATATAAAAGTTGACAATACTTTCCCATACAGACGCAATAACCTATATGATAGTATAAGGACATTTTATCCAGACGTTATAAATACATTCATATCGTGTGATACTTCATATAATATTCATAGGAAACTCGCCTAGTCAACATTATCTTTACCAATGGCTACAGATACATATGTAACCCCAACACGTCACAAGCCTAATTTGTAATTGAATGTTGGTAACACTATCTTATCTTATTAAGTGTCCCTTTCTCTTTTACTGGATCATTTTGACGGAAATTGAAGCACACATCATTGTAAATCTCTGTGGCTAAATGAGAAATGCTCACAATACACAATATATCTTTCAGCGCCGAATTGTTTAAAGTAGACTCTTCCATGTTCAAAATCGGGCGTATCTCGCCTGAATCAGTATTGTTTGCAAAAACAATGAATATTGCCTTTGGCGCTGAAAGAGTTAATACGAAAAAAAATAACCCATGAAGCTTACTGAAATGAAACTGGAAAAATCCATGGGGGCCGCCATTTTGGATATGTATAAAAAGCAGACGTAAAACACGGATTGATTATTATTGTCGGCTTTTTAATCATTTTTTTTAAATCGTTTTTTTGGGTATGTATAAAATGAGCAGAAAAACACGGATTGAAAATTATTGTCGTCTTTTTAATCATTTTTTTTATAAATCGATATTTAAGATCATTAAAGTGCTGTGTTATGTGGAAATTAACATTTGTACGAAAAGTTAAAAATAAATGGAAATCTGTAGGAAATATGTTTTCCCGTTCGTCAAAAAAACCCGACAGCATTAGCCTTCTACGCCCGAAACTAAATTTTGACTGTATCGTAGCCAAAGAAGGACGTGACGTCATTTCCGTTACACTTTATCTTGGCGTAACGTCAATGGAGCGACGTCGTTTCCCGCAAAAAAGTGGTATCAACATGAAAGACCCCAAATTCCTATACATGAGCTATTGACTCACTCATTCAAAGTATAATTATTTATCAAACATTGTGGCAAAAGGATAACTTTCTCATAAGGAGCAATTGTTCTTGTGGCGACAATCTTTTCCTAAATGGTCTGTTGCATAGGCCTCAGAAACCGTCTCTAATAGGGAAAGGGTTTAGCAGAAATGTGACCCCTTACATAATTTGTTCCAGTCATATTGACCGGTTGAAAAAGGCAGTCGCCAGGTGGCATCAGAAAAGGGCTGATCTATTTGCTTCTTTACCATAATGCAGGTGATCGATTAAGGATCATCTTGGCCCTCATGTTTTAACCTCGTTCATTATAAATGTATTCCTTGATTTTCTGAAAGTCTTTACTTTATTATTTTCTGTTCAAATAATAGACAACAGCAATACGAATTCCAAATATGTTTTGATAATGCAAGAAACATGACATTAACATTATCATTGTCTAGTCAATTACTTATAAATCCTTATTTATGGCCAAAGTATGCTTATAATTATCTTGCGTTTTTTTCGTAAATAGGTAGCACCTATAGATATATTATTGTCATCTCTATACAATAATCATATTTTGATTCATAAGGAATGTTCGTAATTCAGCACAGATGTTTTCAACATCGTCTGATGAATATCTGCTGCACGTGGGAGAGGGGTAAATAATCATCATATATACGAGAATAATACAGTACAATATTCCGGGGGTAGTGACACAGTCTCAATTGAAATCCTGGTATCATGGTGACTTTACCAGCAGTACTGGTAGTTTACAAACAAAATGCCGTGATTGTTGTTCGTGAAATACTGTTGAAAGCGGAATAAAACACCATTCAAATAAACAAATAGTGTGTGTAGTTGCCCACAATGCACCCTTCTATGTTCTCTCTAACATGGATAACTACCACTGATCGAGTACAACCCATACTGGTCACAACGAAATGTATTATTTGATGGTAATACCAAAAGGTCGATTCGGTACTCGAAACAACAACAATTTCAATACCGACAGGGCTATCACGGCTGCACTTTTGTAATGCAAGCACCCATTTTCCCTACTCAATCGCATCTTCCAACGTAGATAATCTCCCATAAATGGAGTACAAATCACAACGAATTGTATTTTTTGGTGGTCGATTCGGGATTCGAAAGCAAAAGCTCTTTGAATAACAGACCGGTTTTAACCGACTGAACTATTGTGACTACACTATTGATATGCGAGCAACTATTCTCCCAACTCAATCGCATCCTCCAACATAGATATCTCGCTTAATTGGGATACAAATGATGCTAGTCAAAACTAAAGGTATTATTTTGGTGAAAATACCCGCTGACCGATTTGGGATACGAAACCAACGCATCTTGAATAACAAAACCGTTGTTACCGATAGATGAACGCGGTAACACTTTTGAGATACAAGCAACTACTCTCCCAACTCAATCGTATCCCCCAGCATAGAATTCTCCCATTGAAGGGTTACAAATCATACTAGTCAAAGCTAAATGTTTTATTTTTGTGTTATGCCCACTGGCCGATTCGGCTTCGAAACCAACGCACCTTGAATAACAGACCCGGTGTTACCGGCTTTACTAACGCGGCTACACGTTTGAGATACAAGCAACCATTCTCCCAACTCAATAGCATCCCCCAACACAGAAATCTCCGCAGTGATGGAGCACAATTGATGAAGTCTCAACCAGATGTGTTATTTTGATGGTAATACCCAATGGCCGAAAAGGAATTCGAAACAACAACAACTTGAATAACAGACCCGTCGTTAATGACCGAGCTATCGCAGCTACACTTTTGAGATGCGAGCAACTATTCTCCCAGCTCAATCGTATCCTCCAACATAGATATCTCTCATTGATGGAATACAAATGATGCTTGTCACAACGAAATACAGTTTTGGGTGGTAATACCAGATAGTCGATTCGGCACTCGAAACAGCACTATGGATAACAGACCCGTCGTTACCGACTGAGCTATTATTGCTAGACTTTTGAGATACAAGCAACTATTTTCCCAACTCAATCGCATCCTCCAACATATATTTCTCTCAATGATGCTAGTCACAACGAATTACATTATTTGGTGGTAATGCCATAATGCCTCGATATTTTCAACTGTATTCATTAATTTATCTTTTATTTATCGATGTTTTTCCATATTTCTACAACATATCTGCAGCAGGCGACTTTGAACAAATGTAGTAAAAAGTATGGAAACTCTCTATAAATGAAATAACAATTATTGAATAAAAATGAGAGAACAATTATTGAATAAAAATGAAAACATTGTAGCAATTGAAAATATTGCTCATGGTGAGCAATTTCTCCTTTTGCTACAATGTTTTTGAAAATCGTCTGCAGCAGAGGCGAAATAATCCGCCTGTACGTGGCACAGGGTTAACCGCAATATCCATCATTACCCCTGAGTTTGCGGTTGATTGATTGAGTGGATGATTGATTGATTGAGTGGATGATTGATTGATTGAGTGGTTGATTGAGTGGTTGGTTGATTGATTGATTGAGTGGTTGATTGCTTAGTTGAGTGATTGATTGATTGATTGGTTGAGTGGTTGGTTGATTGAATTTATTGATTGATTGAGTGGTTGATTGATTGATTGAGTGGTTGTTTGATTGATTGATTGAGTGGTTGGTTGATTGAATGATTGATTGGTTGATTAATTGATTTGATTGAGTGGTTGATTGATTTAGTGATTAATTGATTGATTGATTGACTGATTGATTGAGTGGTTGATTGATTGATTGATCGAGTGGTTGATTGATTTATATATTGCTTAATTGGTTGATTGAGTGATTGATTGATATATTGATTGAGTGAGTGGATGATTGATTTATATATAAATTAATTGATTGAATGATTGCTTGATTGATTTATATATTTATTGATTGATTGAATGATTGATTGGTTGATTGATTGATTATTTGATTTATTAATTGTTAGCTTATTGATGGAAGATGAAAGACGCTTGTCATAACGACTTTTCTAAAATGTCGGAAAGAACGCTGGCCGAGCTGGGTGCGAACCCACAACCCCTGGATTGACCGCCCGCGTGGTTACCGACTGAGCTACCGGGGCCCGGCCCTGAGTTTGTGGAAGTTCTCAAATGCCTACGGACTAAGTTCCACACAACATTGTTACACGCGTAGACAAGACAAGACAACAGTTAATACAGCGCATAGTCATGAAACATAATTTAACATATGTTTACATGACATATCACCTTTCAAATAAACGTAAACAAAGTGTTTATGGAAGAAAGATTGATAACATATAACCCATGATTATGAAAATATCGGTAAGATTAAACTTATCAATTTTTCAAATTGTTGATTTAGTTATTTCTTTTCTAACGCGTATTCGATGTATTTGGCCAAATCAAACAAAACAATTCAGATCCGAACATGTTATCCCTTTCTCACATATAGACGCATTTTGACGCATCTGCGTCAGATGACTTTTGAAAACATTGTGGCACCAGGAGAAATTGCTTTCAATGTTTACAATTCTTAACCCTTTCTCTCATATAGACGCTTTGTGATGCCTCTGCAGCAGACGGCTTTTTGAAAACATAGTGACAAAAGAATAAATTGCACAAAACGTGCAATTTCTCCTTTTGACAAAATGTTTTCCACTTTTAGTAATAGAGTTATCCATTCAATTATGGAGATTTTCTATTTTTTGACAAAAGATGTTCAAAGTCGTCTGCTGCAGAATTGTTGTATGAGGGAAAGGGTTAACAATAATTATACTTTCATTTAAAGGGACTTTCTATAGTTTTGCCTATATATTTTCAAAATGGTCGGCTGCAGATATGTTGTACGTGGGAAAGGGTTAATCGGACCTCTCGAATGATGTCTTGTCCCATTATATCGGGTTTTGTAACATCCCCCGATACCAGTATCTCATGTATTCACTTATGAATGAGTATTTCGGCAAAATGTTTGATTTTCGAGTAGGTCATCACCGGCTGTGATAACGTCTATAAAATTGGACTTAATATGTGATATCTATTATTTTAAACTTTATTTTCGATTGTGTGTTGTGTCTGTGTTATGCTTTTTGAACTGTTACTATTTCCTTCGACACAATTATATTTTTGACAGTAACAATATATAACCTACCATCAGTGTTATCATATTTAAACTCATTGACCGTAATTTAAGTTGTTTAAAACCGTATAATATAGAGTACTACAATGACAAATTACCACCTATTCAATTGAGGACGGAATCCATTGTAAATAAAATTGACGGTTTTGAAAGTCTGATATCTGTATATAATAATAATAATAAACTGTATTGAATAAAACATACATACATGTTTAAAGCAAATATAATTTAACACAAAGACATGAAACATACACTTTTCGGAAGAGCAAAGTATTGATAATTGTAGCTGGATAAATTTTAAGTTCTGATTAACATTGCCTCATAAATCAATCTAGAAACAGATTTGTGTGATGTATCTTCATCGAGTCTAAGCTATTCGCACTTTTCAATGCAATATAACTCAAACAAGTAAACACAACAGTCATATTTAAATTATATTATAGTAAATAATTAAAGCAAATGAAACACATAGTGAAATGAGTCAACCAATTATGAAATTGTGGATAGTATTGTGTTTTGTGTTGTATCTAAGGTTTGAACCTGGTACCGCAGTGGGAGTTGGATATCTCATATCGAAGCAAGCCCAGTATCCTGGGTTTCCGGATATACAGACGACGGCCGGAGTACTCCACTTGGCTAAAGAACATATCGAAGCGCTTTACAACAAGAATCTGTCGATTTCCTGGGTGGAAAGTCAATGCGACGAGGTGAATTCACTCATAAAAGGCTATGAGCTCGTGGCTAACCAGAGCGTATCGGCTATCATAGGACCTGCGTGTGAACGGGGTAAGCATGGGTTGTTGTTTTGTTGTCTCATTAATCAATCAATCAATCAATCAATCAATCCTTTATTGGCTAATATCGACAAAATGTGTGTAGCAACGTTAAATGTCGCACTTGACGTTATGTGTCGCAAGGCTGACGCTAAATATCGCAACCAACGCTTAATGTCGCTATATGTTGTTGCGACATATAGCGGCAGTACAATGTTTTGCGACATTTGGCGTTACAGATGCGACATATGTAGTACATGTAGGTAACCCATTGCTTTACTTTTGCCACAATGGTTTGTTTAACTTAATTCACTTAGCGGTCATTCATTTTTAGAGATCTTACAGAATTTGGACTAAATGCTTTAAAAGTCGTCTGAGCACAATAACTATAGATTTGTTTTATATGGGAAAGGATTACATAACAGAACCGAGTCATTTCCTGTTTAATATCTGAAAAAAGGATGGGATTCAATATCTGCAAAAAGGATTGGATTCCGGAAGTAAAGCGTCTGCCCTATGAGTCATAAATACCTGGCCTATTTCCCTACGATTGCACTAAAATAAACAATACACTTCACTTATAAGAATCCAAGGACATAAATCGTTTTTGTTACCATTTGTTTAGAATTATGTCAGAAGTAGTACAGTTGCGGATTATCGTTCTATTACAATGCAACAGTAGAATCCTTATATGTTAAAGCACGTTGAATTCAAAAGTACATCATACCTCCTTAACTCTTTCAGCGCCAAAGGCAATATTGAGCTGTTGGCAAACAATGCAGATTCAGGTGAGTCAGCTCGTAACGAGCTGTCTCACCTGAAATCTGCATTGTTTGGCTGTGAGTTATAAAGATATTCAAAAAATCCTATAACATAACAATAGAGTCGTCCGAGTTTGAACATGGAAGAGTCTACTTTAAACAATTCGGCGCTGAAAGGGTTAAATTAATAGCAACTCTGAAATATTGATGGCTTCGTTCGGGGATGCCATAACTACATATTGTACAAGCTGTAGTGTCGGGCTGTTCGAACGAGACCATCGATAGAATTAATATATGTGTATATATATTTATATAAACTTCATGAACCACAAACAGATACGAATACATGAACTTAGGTATATAGACATTTTTCGAACAAACTTTGTATTAAGATTTATCATATGTTATACACATTTCACTTTAAAATGTTTTTCTACTAACTTATTTACTTACTTACCAAGAAAATAAGAAAGTTTTCTCCAGTTCAGTTTTATGTTCGAAATAGGATTGTCCTCACAGTTGGCTTACTGGGTATGTCTACTCTGTAAAAATGAAGGATAAGCGATCAATATTCAGATGTTTATTGTACAGGAAAGTGAAATGATTATTTTTATGTTATACCAGAAGTATGATTCTAATATTCAAGACAACCTTTGAACATTTTTTTCAAACTTTGACTATACTATGCATACTCTGGAGTTCAGCACCTTTAACGTAGGCGTTGCTAGACATCAACACAAATAGACCACGTTTCAGTTAACTCTGTTTCTAGACATCAACACCAATAGACTACGTTTCATTTAAGGTCAAATTACGCTAAATACAGCTGATCTACAGTACTATAGTCCCTAAAAAAACTTCTGTTTGCGTAGAAATGAGTGTATACCATCACCAGAATGTATTAAATATATGACATTGAGTTTAAATGCATTGTGAATGTGTATAGGATGCACTGGAAATGATTGATTTGATCACTTTTAGTATTTTGACCTTGTTTGAAAGTGAAAGTAGGGGATGCTAAACACCGGTTTTGTCCGGGCCCGATTTGGTCCAAAATGACGGTTACCATTTTCGCCTGGCGAGTTCTTTCTTGCATAATGCATGACCCCACATTTTCTTTATAATGTTTTAAAAAGGAGGTAACTCTTTTCAATGATATATGGTGTTCTACATGAGAAACGCTTAGAAAGTGTAACAATCGAGGACTGAAACTGGTCAATTTACATGGAAACAAAGAAGGATTTTGATTGGTGTATTGTAACCTTAACTCTGTTTCTAATTTTAATTGTGGTTCTCTGAGATTCACGGCAATGACAATGTGTAAACGTACGTCTCGTGATTGAAACAACATTGGTCTTCAATGGCTTTGACGTTAGAAATGTCGCTAGTTAAACCTGTCCCGCATGTAAACGCATTTGTCTGACGCATCTGCAGCAGGCGACCGTTGAAAACACTGTTGCACAAGGAGAAATTGCTCATCAGTGTCACAATGTCGAGAGCTTGGCGTGAAACGGTTGTAACTGAAAACCTTTTTTGAAAACCCTGGTTTAGGGGAAATTTCGACACCTTTGTAAACAATGCAAATTTAGGTGCCATTGCTCAGAACAAGCAATGGCACCTAAATTTCAATTGTTTACCAAGACAAATGTTAAACGCTTATAAAGACTTTATGGCGAGGTGATTAACCTTGGTAAACAAATACCAATTTTAGTTACAACCGTTTCACGCCAAGCCCTCGATGATGTCTTCTAGTCGATTCGTATAGTATACTTATACTTTCTTCTATAGATATGTTCTATACTTTTGTCTAGAAGCCTTCTTCAACGTCGTCTTTTGCAGAGTTGTTGTATGTGGTAAAGGGTACACTCGGCAATTGATTTCACCAGATTTGAACGTAAGAAAACATTCGTCATCAAGATCAGTTGGACTCACTAAATTTGGACAGAGACATATAATGTATCTGGTTTGGATTAACCCTTTGCCTTATTTAGACGCTTTCTGTCGCCTCTGCAGCAGACGACTATTGAAAACATTCTGTCAAAAGCAGAAATCGCTAATAAAGAGCAATTTCTCATTTTTGACCCAATGTTTTCTACTCAATTTAATAATTAAAGCCTTATTTATGGAGATTTATCACGATTTCACCAATATGTTTTCGGAGTCGTCTACCGCAGATTTGTTGTTTGTGGGAAAGGGTTAATTAATAATGGATAATAGGGTGTCGCTTGGTTCGTGTAGTATTGACTTGTCAATGGATTTAACAGTGATTTGTTTGATTTAGATATCTTAAGACACTGATAAACCCTTAACAGACACTATCTATTGTATCGTCTTTAATATTTATATAATTTCGTATCCTTTTAACCCTGTTATTTCGGCCATTTATTTAAATAAAATAACAATCCCGTCGTTGATTATCTTTAAGAAAAACAAAGAAGTACATTCAAACTACCGGTCACCTCTGTAAAGCAGCCATATTATATTAAGCAGCCAGTTTAAAAATTAACCAAAACATAAATTCTTATATATATATGACATGTACCTTAACCCTTTCCCTAATACAACAATTCTGCAGCAGACGACTTTGAACATATTTTGTCAAAAAATAGAAAATCTCTATAATTAAATGGATAACCTATGACTAAAAGTGGAAAAGATTGTGGCAAAAGAATAAATTGCTCGTTTTGAGCAATTTCTTCTTTTGTTGCTATGTTTTCAAAAAGCCGTCTGCTGCAGAGATCAATTTAGAAAGCGTCTAAATGAGGGAAGGGGTTAAGACTTGTTTGAATCATGTAGGCTGTGATAGATTATCTCTTCGGACAGCCTGATCTTGTACTTTCTTCATTTTAAATGATATATCATTAAAGTTATATACAAAAGGGATACTTATATTAATTAGCCAACGTTGCAGGAAAACAGACTATAAGGACATTGCGATCAGCGAATATTAAGATTAGCAAGCACCTCTGCAAAGTTTGATCATGATCTTCTCAAGTTCACCTAGTCGTGGAAAGCATCATGAAAGTGTTTGAGATCGGTAACGATAAAACAAAATCAAGTTGACAAGCAAGCAATTCATAGATCCGTCCATCGTCATGCATCACAAACAAAACCAACAATTAATCGTTAAAAACTACCCAGTTCTCATGCATCACAAACAAAACCAACAATTAATCGTTAAAAACTACTCGGTTCTCATGCATCACAAACAAAACCAACAATTAATCGTTAAAAACTACCCAGTTCTCATGCATCACAAACAAAACCAACAATTAATCGTTAAAAACTACCCGGTTCTCATGCATCACAAACAAAACCAACAATTAATCGTTAAAAACTACCCGGTTCTCATGAATCACAAACAAAACCAACAATTTTAAAATCGTTAAAAACTATGCATCGTATGGATTTTGTTTGTGACGCAGAAACCAAGTGTACCGGATAGAACATATCAGTTTTTTGAAATTATTTATTTATTTATTGGTGTTTTACGCCGCCCTTAACGTTATTTCAGTTATATCACGGCGACAGTTCACTTATTCATGATCCCTGGGTAAACAAACCAGTACTAGGCTAGAAAATGTGCCTTGCCCAAGGGCACTACACTATAACCGAGGTGCCGCAACTGGGGATCGAATCCGGGACACCCGGTTTCGAAATCCCCGACGCTAACCACTCGACCACAGCGGATTCCTTTGATCGGTTTAATGCTCCATCTAATTTGGATACGGGATATAGGAATTGTTTCGAAAATAGCATCAACTTCAAAAAACCCATAGGTCGATTTTCATGAGACGTGGTCCAATCTTTGATAAGTAATCATTAATCATTCTTAAACATATAACCTACGATATACGGTCTGGTTCATTTATCCAACGAAGATAAATACCCTTTAAGCAAGCTGAATCAAAGATAAATATAGATAACCTCAAGATAATTGTGTTTGTTTTAGTACCATCATTATCACTGTTACGTACTTCTTCTTATTCCACCTACGCTACATGTTTGAATAACGATCAAGCGGTCAACAGTTCGATCCAAATATATCACTCATCTTACATTGATGTAAAACGGAATATTTTCGTTTTAATAAGCCCAATAAATTACATTCAATTGTTCTTACCACTTTCATACATACAGACGTCTATTGACGCCTTTGCTGCAGACTTGTAAAAACATTGTGGCAAAAGGAGAAATTGCTCATCATAAGCAGTTTCTCCTGTTGTCACAATTTTTAAAACTTTATTCAATTATTCAATAATTGTTGTTTTATTTATAGAGAGTTTCCATACTTCTTCTGACAAGATGTTTTCAAAGTCGTCTGCTGCGGATTTGCTGTATGTTAGAAAGGGTTAACCCTTTCCCTCATACGACAATTCTGCAGCAGACGACTTTGAACATATTTTGTCAAAAAAATAGAAAATCTCTATAATTGAATGGATAACCTATGACTAAAAGTGGAAAACATTGTGACAAAAGGAGAAATTGCACGTTTTGTGCAATTTCTTCTTTTGTTACTATGTTTTCAAAAAGCTGTCTGCTGCAGAGGCGTCAGAAAGCCTCTATATGAGGGAAAGGGTTAATAATCAGATCAAACCTGACACATAATCTAAAAATGACCGGTTGTCCGGGTAAACCAACCTTGATGTAATAAGTACACGTTTAAATAAATCACCGCTAACGGATCCACTGTATACTGATTGACAGTATTTAATTGAAAACCTTTATGGATTATTGGGGCTGCCCTCCTTGGCGCTCAGGATAGCGGGTTTAGCATTACGACTGACTGGCTGGTGTCAGGATAAATGGACAAGTAGAACTGGTAACTTACCCAGGAAACGCCTTGATATAACTGGAAAAAATGTTGAAAGCAGCGTAAAACACATATTAAAAAAACCAATGGTTCATTGACGAACGGTGCAGAGCTTAATCAGACTGCGCGGATGCGCTCGCTGAACTGGGTCTACACTGGCTGCAAATGTCTAACGGTTAGTTTTCACTGAGAAACGCTCAAATGATACCATTCATAAAGTATATAAGGCAACTGACGGTTTTTGTCCCAGGAAAGCCAGTCTCACCGTTTTAATGACAAACGAGCCGTCCCGCGGGACAACCAACATTATGGCCTCTGCGTAATATATCGACCCAGATCAGCCTGCGCAGTCCGCGCAGACTAATCCGGGCCGACACATTCCGTCTCAGGGGGATAGAGTAATGATTGCTGAAACAAAACATCCACAGGAGGCGAAAAGTGTCTGTCCGGGTTAGCCTGCGTGGCATGTTTCGTCCAAAATGTTGGTTTTCTCGCGGGACGGCTCAAATGTACATCTGTTTTGTTTAATTAGGATCTTACGCCGTTTTCAAGATGATATAATTTACATTACGGCAACAGTTCACTTTTTCAGGACACCTGGGTAAACAAACCAGTGCATTGCTAGGAAATGTGCTTCCCCAATGGGTACTCAATAATGCCCGCCTCGACCGGGGATCGAACCCGGGAGACCAGGTTCCAAAACGGGTTACCTGGCCACTTTAAAAATGGTAGTAATGGCTGCCCTCCTTGGCGCTCAGGGTTGTGGGGTTATCATTACGACTGACTGGCTGATGTCAGGATTAATGGACCATTGGTACTGTAGTGGTAACTTACCCATGACACGCAGTGATATAACTTCAACAATGTTAACACGGCGTAAAATACCATACATGTATGCAGGGGCGTAGCTCCCTCTAGCACTGTAGGCACTTGCCTACACATTTGTTCTACAAATGCCCCAAAATGCAGCTGCGGCGATACACATCTGCGTACTGTATCGACCAGATCAGCCTGCGCTGTCCGCGCAGACTGATCAGGCCAACACATTCCGTCTAAGGGGGGATAAATAGAGTAGTGATTCCTGAAACAGAAAATCCACAGGAGGCGAAAAGTGTATATCCGGGTACGCCGGTGGCATGCTTAGGCTGATCCGGTCGATACTTTACGCAGAGTCCACAATGTTGATTTTCTCACGAGACGGCCTACACATTAATTATTGCCAAGCTACGCCCCTGGTATGTATGGGCTTTCTATGAATCATAGTAATTTTGAAATAATGAAATGCACTAAATGTATTAAGTTGTTATAAATAGAGATACTTTTGTTTTAACATATACAATAACATTGCAACAGACGACTTTGAAAACATGTAGACAAAAATATGCAAAATCTTAAAACACCATTCAAATAAACAAATCAATGAAATATAATAATGAATAACAATAAACTACATACTTGAACATTTAAATGTAATTCTGTTCTGGTTTTAAATATAAAATATGTGTTTCCGAAAGGATTTTATGTTTAAAATGTATTTGTTAGTCAATACGGTTTTGACAAATGTATCTCTATTTAAATTGTTTTATTCCGTTTTATTTTTGTGGGTCATAGAATCGTGGTCATATGGATTTTACTAACGATATTAACATTTGCGTCATTTGTACGTCGTCACTTTTGTATTTGTCCAGAATATTCTGTTAATTTTATGTTGTTAGTACATTTACAGTTTTATTCATCGAAACTGATAACAATTTTTTTTAAATCTCCATGAATTTTGTATTATTACCACACAGGTGTTTTGCCTAAGCATGCTATCTTTTTGTCACATTTGAAGTGTTGTGGGGTATGCTATCTTACGTTTCTCAAGTACGCTTCGTCACGTTTCGACATGGTAAAACCTGTTAGTTCGGATTAACTCAGTTTCTCACTAAAAACAACTGAGGTGATGAAACGCCATTTGAAATTAAACCACGGCGTTCGCTGGTTTAAATTACATATCGAGGGCTTGGCGTGAAACAGTTGCAACTAAAATTTATTTTTTTACCAAGTTTAATACCTTCCCCATATAACCTTGCCTTTTCTTGGTAAACAATGGAAATTTAGGTGCCATTGCTCGTTTTGAAAAATGGCACCTAAATTTGCATTGTTTACAAAGGGGTTTAAAATTGCCCCTAAATCAGGGTTTTCAAAATAGGTTTTTAGTAACAACCGTTTCACGCCAAGCCCTCGATATACTACCGGAACCCTGCTCTCCCGCTCCTACAACTATACCATATATTTTCATTTTTCGGCGAAAGCCGATTAACGTGGGTTTTGAACTAGATGTTAAACAAATGATCTAGATTGTAGACCAATCAAATGTTGTATTTAATGAATAATGTCGAAGAAATAAATGAAATGAAACGTTCTGATTGGTTCATAGTTAAATTGGCGATCCTACGAGAGGCACTATTAAGGTGAAGTTTTAAAATGAAATGTTCTGCATACTAACCTTTAATTGTTTTCCTTAAGAAATAAATTTCAGTGAATAAAATCAGTGAAAACCTATGAAATATAATATTTAAGAGCAAAATATTAATTACTTTTGAAACATGATAAGTTTTCAGTTATGTATCGTCAAATTGAAATTTGTACACCTCTTGGGAGCCTCGCGTAATCTCCAGTCATGTGACGTATTCTCGGCCTTGAACGGAACAATGTCATGTCTCGCTAGTGTAATGGGTGTTGACTTGGATTGTCAAGTGAAAGGTCTGTGGTTCGCTTCCCGGCAGAGGCAAGCTTTTTCTCTCTCTCTCATCCATATCAAAACCAAAGTATATATATGAGCTTAAACATTTATAAACCAAATATTACATATTTAACGTTATTGTTTTTTGTCATTCTAATAAGTAAGATAAAATATCAAATAATATGCGCATGTTCCATTTCTTAGTGTTTTCTCATAGTGATCGCCGTTTACCTTTTTTAAAGATATTTCTTGTTCACTTTGATTGATTGTTTGGTGTTTTACGCCGCTTTCAACTACTTTTAATAGCTTTATCACGGCGTTTCACGGGTAATTTAACAGTACTTCTGGTCCATTGATCCAGTCACCAGCAAGTCAGTCGTATTTGCTAACCCCGCATCCCGAGCACCGAGGAGGACAGCCATTACAACAATGTTTTAGTCTTTGGTATGACCCGACAGTGGATCGAACTCCAGACCTCCCGCCCCCGAGGTGGATGGTTAACAATTCAGCGCCGATTGTTTGTGATATGCAGCAGAAAATGTGTGTCAAAGACATCGTAAACTTATAAGACTATGAATGTCAACTTGAATAAGTTTAAGCTTGCTGTATACCAATCTGACTAAAACCAGACCAAAACTTCGCTGCAGTACCAACCTAATAGTATAAACCTGATGATTGCCTGTTATAGGCCGTCTCAAATTGACCTCATCTTCGCAAGCTAAGGGTGATGGCATGACCATAATTGTCCACCAACTCCCCGGTTATTACAAAGCGGCGGCTATACTTGTATTACTAATACAGCTTTCTTCCAAGAAGTTTGATGAGATGCGACAAACTTTGTCCGCATCAAATCAAATTGCAAAGCGGGCATTCCAATTTCTAAAGAGGCCGTTAAGCAAGGGTACTTATGGGAATACTTATGTACAAAGTAGCGAACATGGGCCTACCTTTGCGTTAGCAAATACATTTGTCACCTACAAAATCCTCTGATTTCAATAGGGGAGATAACCCATACAAATAAAAGACATAGAGAAGCGGTGATTGTCGAGTGTTCAGATTGAATAGAATATTTAAATACTTAGGGTTAATTAAAAAATATTTAAATATTTAGGGTTAATTAAAAAATATTTAAATATTTAGGGTTAATTAAAAAAAGAAATTAGGCGGTGTCATCAGATCCAATATACGTACAGCGAAGTATGTTCAGGGGCATAGCTTTGCAATAATCAATGTGTAGACCGTCTCGTGAGAAAATCAACAGTGTTGACTCTGCGTAAAGTATCGACCTGGATCAGCCTAAGCATGCCACACAGGCCTACCCGGATAGACACTTTTCGCCTCCTGTGGATTTTCTGTTTCAGGAATCACTATTCTATACATCTATCCCCCTAAGACGGAATGTGTCGGCCGGATCAGTCTACGCGGACAGCGCAGGCTGATCTGGTCGATACATTACGCAGATGTCTATCGTCGCAGCTGCATTTTGGGGCATTTTGAGAAAAAATGTGTAGGCACGTGCCTACAGTCCCTAAAGGGAGCTACGCCCGTGATGTTGGTCCCATTTCAATGGGAACGGCTGTATTCCTAACGTTTATTTCAGTAGAACATATGAGCCGTCCCGCGAGAAAACCCAACATTGTGGAAACTGTGTAAAGTATCGACCCGGATCAACCTATGCATCCAGCGCAGGCTAACCCGGACATAGAATGTTTGCCTTCTGTGGATTTTTCTGTTCAGGAATCATTACTCTATACCTATATCCCTCTGATACGAAATGTGTCGGCCCAGATTAGCCTCCGTGGACTGCGCAGGCTGATCTGGGTCGATACATTACGCAGAGGCCATATTGTCGGTTTTCTCGCGGGACGGCTCATATATGATTTTTAATTTATTTTCAGCGTCATTTTTTGTGTCAACACTGATGACAGTTCTAAACATATCAACATATTCATGGCTACCCAGCGTACGCGTACAGAATAATACCAAGGCGATCAATACGTATGGGCCGCTTTCAGCATTCGCCGAGGCTTTGGTTGTCGTGATTAAGCAGTACTCGTGGCAAAAGATAGGTAATTACACTGGAATTGAACGGTGCTACAGGAAAACCAACCTTAACGAAGACAGACATGAGTGCGCATTCATGCTAAGGGTCCAAATGGATATACTCATTTACAGAAAGTTTCTTGCAATTTTACTATGACCAACAGTATTTCAGTTATATCACGCCGTTTCCCTTGGTAAATTACCAGTACTGCTGTATTGTTTATCCTGGCACAGATGCACCAGTCGCAACGCTGAACCTTGAGCACAAAGGACGCAAGCCATTTTGTAACGTTGTCTCTGATCAAAGACAAAATGAATCTGTTTGACATTCATACAGTGTCCAACCGTGGCAAGGAGTATGACCATAGTTCACAATACATGAATTAACACTTTCCCACAAATAACAAATCTGCAGCAGACGACTTTGAACGTATTTTTATCAACAAAAAGAAAATCTCTATACTAGAATGGATAACTAAAAGTGGAAAACATTGATGCCAAATTGTTTTTGAAAACACTGTGTCCAAAAGGTGAAATTGCTCATGATGAGCAATTTATCCTTTGTCCACAATGTTTTCAACTTTATTTAACAATTAAGCTTTCTTTTATGGAGATTCTTAAGGTTTTTGTTTTCAAAGTAGTCTGCTGCAGATTTATTGTATGTGGGAAAGGGTTTTGATTCATCCAAGCCCTTTGCAGGTCTCATTTCAAGTAAAGATCACAAAGAATTGTGTGCACCACTCGTGGAGACCATTTACAACAAATTTTCCCAGAATGCGCTCGCGGTCGTACATTTCCTCAACCTAGACGATTACCAACCAGACAAAATGGATACTGTTCTGTCGGATATCGATTCCCGAGCCAAGAGTAAGTAAACTGATTTAGTGTTAACAAGTCAAGAGTAAGTTAACTGATTTATTGTTAACAAGTCAAGAGTAAGTTAACTGACTTAGTGTTAACGAGTCAAGAGTAAGTTACCCTACTTAGTGTTAACGAGTCAATAGTAGGTTCACTGACTTATTGTTAAAGAGTCAAAAGTAAGTTACCCTACTTAGTGTTAACGAGTCAATAGTAGGTTAACTGACTTAGTGTTAACGAGTCAAAAGTAAGTTACCCTACTTAGTGTTAACGAGTTAAGAGTAAGTTAACTTACGTATTGTAACGAGTCAATAGTGAGTTAACTGACTTATTGTAACGAGCCAATAGTGAGTTAACTGACTTATTGTAACAAGCCAATAGTGAGTTAACTGACTTATTGTTAACGAGTCAATAATAGGTTAACTGACTTGTTGTTAAAAAGTCAAGAGTAAATTTAGCTGACTTATTGTTAACGAGTGAAGAGTAAGTTAACTGACTTATTGTTAACGATTCTAGAGTAAGTTAACTGAATTATTGTTAACGAGTATAGAGTAAGTTAACTGACTTATTGCTAACGAGTCAAAGGTAAGTTAACTGACTTGTTGTTAACGCGTAGAGAGTAAATTAACTGACTTATTGCTAACGAGTCAAAAGTAAGTTAACTGACTTGTTGTTAACGCGTATAGAGTAAATTAACTGACTTATTGTAAACGAGTCAAGAGTAAGTTAACCGACGTATTGTTAACGAGTCAAGAGTGAGATAATTGACTTGTTGTTAACGAGTCAAGAGTAAGTTAACTGACTTACTTTTAACGAGCCATGAGTAAGTTAACTGACTTGTTGTTAACGCGTATAGAGTAAATTAACCGACCTATTGTGAACGAGCCATGAGTAAGTTAACTGACGTGTTGTTAATGCGTATAGAGTAAATTAACCGACCTATTGTGAACGAGCCATGAGTAAGTTAACTGACTTGTTGTTAACGAGTATAGAATAAGTTAACCAACTGGTTGTTAACGAGTTAAGAGTGAGTAAACTGACTTATTGTTAACGAGTATAGAATAAGTTAATCTACTTATTATTTAACGAATCAAGAGCAAGTTAACTGACTTGTTGTTAACGAGTCAAGAGTAAGTTAAACCGACTTGTTGGTAATGCGTCAAGAGTAAGTTAATTGACCTATAGATGCTTTAAAATCTCCCTATTTCATTATTTACGTACGCTTTGGCCTAAATACTTTTTTTAAAATTTGAATAATAGAATACGACTTCATTTAGTCTAATCATAGAATTTGCATCATATAAAATAGTGTTATACAGGAAATGACGTCATAATAATAAATCAAAAATCCGGATGAGCCAGTGTGTACAAAAAACGATATACTTAACTTGAAACCTTTCTATTTTTAAATTGTGAACTTATCGTCATTGTTATATAATAGCATTATACATAGTGTATACAAATAACACTTCAGCGAACCTACGCCTTTCTTGTGTGCATTAACATGATCAGTGTTTCATGTAACACGTAAATCGACCGTCGGAGGTTTACATCCAGCGCCTCCATGCAGATTGATCAGGATCCTCACTTTTTGTCATTAACCACTGTTGTACCTTCCAATTCATTTAACCGACGGTACGATACACTATATTTACACTTCGTGATTTGTTTAAAAAAAGTTTTTAAGCCAACTGTTTTATAAACATACACTAGTAATGTAAAATGATAAACTTGATACATGTGGGACGATATACCAGGCCTGTTATGTGATCATGAACGGATGAAAAGCGCATACATCAATCAGTCCACTTATATTATGGCGTTTCCTGGGAAAGTTACCAGTACTACGGGTACATTTATCCTGGCACCAGCCTGTCGGTCGTAATGCTAACCTCGCAAACCTGAGCGCCAATGAGGGCAGCCATTATTACTATTTTTAAAGTATTTGTGTGACCCGATCGGGGATCGAACTCGCATGGTTCTACCACTCGCAAAATCAATTAAATTGGGGGGCAGGATACTCCAGTATAGACCGAATGATGTATGCGCTTGTACCAGGTCAGTCAATTTGCCCTAATACCTTATATTGATATATTTGTAGTTATTGTTCTGTGTATGCCACCAAAGGATCTGAGAAAACTTCTCCTGGCTGCTGACAAAATGGGTTTACATTCGCAAGGTTATATTTTCATCTATTGTCGATTTGGACCTTCTGCAGAAGTTGATTTAATATCCGCGGTACAGCAGCCGTCAACAGGTAAAGTTATTCTATCATCGTTACCCCACATTTCAAAACACTTCGCCTTACCTATATTCGATCTGACGACAGCGCATACCATTTCGTCTCGAGTTGTCCAGTAACACCAGGGGCGTAGCTTTGCAATAATCAATGTGTAGGCCATCTCGTGAGAAAATCAACATTGTGGACTCTGCGTAAAGTATCAACCCGGACCAGCCTAAGCATACCACACAGGCCTACCCGGATAGACACTTGTCGCCTCCTGTGGATTTTCTGTTTCAGGAATCACTACTCTATACATCTACCCCCCTAAGACAGAATGTGTCGGCTGGATCAGTCTCCGCGGACAGCGGAGACTGATCTGGTCGATACATTACGCAGATGTCTATCAGATGTCTATTTATGATATCGCACGTAACTACAAACGTTCGTTTTTTTTAATTGTTTGGTGTTTTACCCCACTGTCAACAATTTTTCAGTTATATCACGGGGTGTCCTGGGTAAGTTACCAGTACTTCTGGTCCATTTATCCTGACACCAGTCAGTCAGTTGTAATGCTAACCCCGCAACCCTGAGCGCCAAGGAGGGCAGCCATTATTACCATGTTTGAAATATTTACGTTTGGTATATACAATCGGTAAACTGGACAAACACCGTTTCTCTATCACGTTCATTTATATGAGTTATCTAACCTAACTTATACCGAACGATTTTGTAAGCGAAAGTTGAATTGACTGACGCAAATGTCAAACTGAGCCGACCTGTGTGAGGCATTTATCAGATCTATATACGAGCTATATACGAGTGAGCGAAGCTTAGGTCTGGTTTAAATGAAATTGCATTAAACCCCTCTCCAAACCGCAATAATTAAGTCTCGTTAAGGGCGAGAGTTCAAATATGGACCTGGCAAACATTATTATGATGATTGACAATAGCCGCTTCCATCAAAGCACTAAAAAGACTATTTTGTATTTACACCTCAAAATAAACAAAGAAACAAACGGCCATTTATACAATTAACCCATTTCCATCTTCAGATCTCATTTTACCACATTGTTTTCAACTTTAATCAATAATTATAATTATGTTCATTCAGATGTTCCATAAATTTATATATGATAGAAACATCCACCATTTTTGTTTGTATCCCGTGACGGGGGATGGAACATGAAAATTCCGCTCATAATCCGAAAAGTTTATGAATTTGCTAAACTATTTTTCCCGTTACAGCGATGTTGTCGCGTCTGCTGCAGATAGGGTACACAGGAATTAATTTTAAAGACTACAGCTTGTTTATGGAAGTCGTAGGTAACTTTACTAAGCCGGGTATACCGGGATGCTGTAAACCGGTAAGTCACCTATTGATTGATTGATTGTGTAGTGTTTTACGCCGCTTCCAACAACTGTCCAGTTATATCGCGGCGTTTCCTGGGTAAGTTACCAGTACTTCTGTACTATCCTGATACCAGCCAGTCAGTAGTAATGGTAACCCTGCAATCATGAGCGCCAAGGAGGGCAGACATTACTACCATTTTCAAAGTAGTTGGTATTACCCGACCGGGGTTCTAACCCGCGACCTCCCAAATAGGTCGTCATTATTCGGTTACTAAATACTTGAAAAAGACAGTAATGTCTAAACCCTTTGACGCTCAGGATTGTTGGGTAGGTTTACGACTGACTCGCTACATGTAGTGTCAGGATTGTGGGGTAGAATTACGACTGACTCGCTACATGTAGTGTCAGGATTGTGGGGTAGAATTACGACTGACTCGCTACATGTATTGTCAGGATTGTGGGGTAGAATTACGACTGACTCGCTAAATGTCGTGTCAGGATTGTGGGGTAGAATTACGACTGACTCGCTACATGTAGTGTCAGGATTGTGGGGTAGAATTACGACTGACTCGCTACATGTATTGTCAGGATTGTGGGGTAGAATTACGACTGACTCGCTAAATGTCGTGTCAGGATTGTGGGGTAGAATTACGATTGACTCGCTACATGTAGTGTCAGGATTGTAGGGTAGAATTACGACTGACTCGCTACATGTAGTGTCAGGATTACGGGGTAGAATTACGACTGACTCGCTACATGTCGTGTCAGGATTGTGGGGTAGAATTACGATTGACTCGCTACATGTAGTGTCAGGATTGTGGGGTAGAATTACGACTGTCTCGCTACATGTAGTGTCAGGATTACGGGGTAGAATTACGACTGACTCGCTACATGTCGTGTCAGGATTGTGGGGTAGAATTACGATTGACTCGCTACATGTCGTGTCAGGATTGGGGGGTAGAATTACAATTGACTCGCTACATGTAGTGTCAGGATTGTGGGGTAGAATTACGATTGACTCGCTACATGTAGTGTCAGGATTGTGGGGTAGAATTACGATTGACTCGCTACATGTACTGTCAGGATTACGGGGTAAAATTACGACTGACTCGCTACATGTAGTGTCAGGATTACAGGGTAGAATTACGACTGACTCGCTACATGTCGTGTCAGGATTGTGGGGTAGAATTACGACTGACTCGCTACATGTCGTGTCAGGATTGTGGGGTAGAATTACGACTGACTCGCTACATGTAGTGTCAGGATTGTGGGGTAGAATTACGACTGACTCGCTACATGTATTGTCAGGATTGTGGGGTAGAATTACGACTGACTCGCTAAATGTCGTGTCAGGATTGTGGGGTAGAATTACGACTGACTCGCTACATGTAGTGTCAGGATTGTGGGGTAGAATTACGACTGACTCGCTACATGTATTGTCAGGATTGTGGGGTAGAATTACGACTGACTCGCTACATGTATTGTCAGGATTGTGGGGTAGAATTACGACTGACTCGCTACATGTATTGTCAGGATTGTGGGGTAGAATTACGACTGACTCGCTACATGTATTGTCAGGATTGTGGGGTAGAATTACGACTGACTCGCTAAATGTCGTGTCAGGATTGTGGGGTAGAATTACGACTGACTCGCTACATGTCGTGTCAGGATTGTGGGGTAGAATTACGACTGAATCGCTACATGTAGTGTCAGGATTACGGGGTAGAATTACGACTGACTCGCTACATGTATTGTCAGGATTACAGGGTAGAATTACGACTGACTCGCTACATGTCGTGTCAGGATTGTGGGGTAGAATTACGACTGACTCGCTACATGTAGTGTCATGATTGTGGGGTAGAATTACGACTGACTCGCTACATGTATTGTCAGGATTGTGGGGTAGAATTACGACTGACTCGCTACATGTATTGTCAGGATTGTGGGGTAGAATTACGACTGACTCGCTACATGTATTGTCAGGATTGTGGGGTAGAATTACGACTGACTCGCTACATGTATTGTCAGGATTGTGGGGTAGAATTACGACTGACTCGCTAAATGTCGTGTCAGGATTGTGGGGTAGAATTACGACTGACTCGCTACATGTAGTGTCAGGATTGTGGGGTAGAATTACGACTGACTCGCTACATGTATTGTCAGGATTGTGGGGTAGAATTACGACTGACTCGCTAAATGTCGTGTCAGGATTGTGGGGTAAAATTACGATTGACTCGCTACATGTAGTGTCAGGATTGTAGGGTAGAATTACGACTGACTCGCTACATGTAGTGTCAGGATTGTGGGGTAGAATTACGACTGACTCGCTACATGTAGTGTCAGGATTGTGGGGTAGAATTACGACTGACTCGCTACATGTAGTGTCAGGATTATGGGGTAGAATTACGACTGACTCGCTACATGTAGTGTCAGGATTGTTGAGGTAGATTTACGACTGACTCGCTACATGTAGTGTCAGGATTGTGGGGTAGAATTACGATTGACTCGCTACATGTAGTGTCAGGATTGTTGAGGTAGGTTTACGACTGACTCGCTACATGTAGTGTCAGGATTGTGGGGTAGAATTACGATTGACTCGCTACATGTCGTGTCAGGATTGGGGGGTAGAATTACAATTGACTCGCTACATGTAGTGTCAGGATTGTGGGGTAGAATTACGACTGACTCGCTACATGTAGTGTCAGGATTGTGGGGTAGAATTACGACTGAATCGCTACATGTCGTGTCAGGATTGTGGGGTAGAATTACGACTGACTCGCTACATGTAGTGTCAGGATTGTGGGGTAGAATTACGACTGACTCGCTACATGTAGTGTCAGGATTGTGGGGTAGAATTACGATTGACTCGCTACATGTAGTGTCAGGATTGTGGGGTAGAATTACGATTGACTCGCTACATGTAGTGTCAGGATTGTTGAGGTAGATTTACGACTGACTCGCTACATGTAGTGTCAGGATTGTGGGGTAGAATTACGACTGACTCGCTACATGTAGTGTCAGGATTGTGGGGTAGAATTACGACTGACTCGCTACATGTAGTGTCAGGATAAATGGACCGATACAACTGGTACATGTAACTTGTATATGAAACAACGGGATATACCTGAAACAGTGTTGAAAGCGTCGTTAAACACCATGCAAACACACACATCTCGTGTTATATTTAATACGGTCTGTGTGTAATGTGTCTACTAACACATGGAAGGTTTTATTTCAGAGTACGATACAACGGTGGACAATTTGTAAGCGATAGAGAATAATAATCAGAATATGCTTCTTAAATCAAAATGTTTTTACGTGCGAACCCAGCCGTCTGTATAGTAAAGCTCGAATATTATACCTCTTTTGTAATTCTAATTGCGACCATTTGTTGAACAAATTGAATTGAAAATGGAGAACAAAAGTATTTTTTTACCAAAAAGAAAACCCTGTGAGTAAAACGTAAATCTTGCCAATATGCATGTTGATGCACAATTTAAGAACCACGACACTTATTCTTTAGAAAACAATTGTTTGTATTAACCGTTTGAATTTATTTAAACTTTGTTTCAGCCTGATGAATTCGGGTTGTTCTTGTTTGACACATTGCTCTACATTGCTGATCTGTATCTTAACTTAACACTGACTGATGTATCCTTGAAAGAACGGCAAATTAATTGTAAGTCTTTTTTTTTTATATAATAAGTTACACGAATTTTCATTTGCAACTGCCTTATATTCAATTGTATTACAACACAAAATGAAATTACTTATCTGAATGAATGCGACATACAAAATTGAGCCTTCTCACGAGAAAACCAACATTGTTGACTCTGCGTAAAGTATCCATCCGGATCAGCCTAAGCATACCACGCAGGCTTACCCGGATAGACACTTTTCGTCTCCTGTGGATTTTCTGTTTCGGGAATTATTACTCTATACCCCTATCCCCCTGAGACAGAATGTGTTGGCCCGGATCAGTCTGCGCGTACTGCGCAGGCTGATCTGGGTCAATACATTACGCAGATGCCATACTGTTGGTTTTCTCGCGGGACGGCACAAATTGTAGAAAATTATATATTACAGATAATAGCCTCTTCATAAAATGTTCATAAATCTCAAAACAGTCCACTTTGTCTAATGGAATTTAACACTTTCCCATTTGCTTGTGTTTATAAAGAGTTTCCATAGTTTGCCTGCCTGTTTTGAAAGTCGTCTGCTACATATGTGTAGTATGTGAGAAAGGGTTACTAGTTTGTGACTAAACTGTATATGATCTTTCACTTCGTTTAATCTGTCGGTCGGTTCTATGATGAATTGCAAAGTCTCAAATTGGTTTAGCGTGCGATATGAAAATCCACAGTGTTGGAATAGGTGGCTCTTGTTTTGAATCGCTCATTCACTGTCCTAACAAAGGTAAACAAAATCACACCATAAGCGCATACATTTTTCGCTGTTTGTAGTCGAACACATCCACACTGAAAAATTC
Source organism: Serripes groenlandicus (assembly GCA_031761405.1). Lineage (NCBI taxonomy): Eukaryota > Metazoa > Mollusca > Bivalvia > Cardiida > Cardiidae > Serripes > Serripes groenlandicus. Next base: position 39,000,286 of record JASEVX010000003.1, on the reverse strand, counting down.
TGGCTGGAAGAATTCGCTGAACTAGATCTGCATCTGAAAGCACAAAAAGAATCCTGCAAAATATACTCAGAACGCACAGAAATGATACATAAATGCTAACACTGACAAAAATAAAGATACCTCTCTTACATCTCATGTCATTGAAACAGTGTAGGAGAAGTGCTACTTCAACATTTCGAAGGGAACGATTTTTAGGTTACTACGACCCGGTGCGGATCCCGTTGTGGAGTGATATTTGAATCAAACGGAAGCACATTCGACATCTTTTTTGTATATTTAAAAGTCACTACAGGTTTTATACGAAATGATCTATAACACTGTGTAATGTATTACTACTACTCATCTTTCATATCGTTCTTCTGCGAATAGCGATTTCAGGTCCAATATCCACGGACGAAGATGGACGATTCCTAAGAACAATGAAACTCACGCATTTTCAAAATGGCGTCTTCGATACTGTAGGTCACGTGAGTGATCACTATACGAGCGTTCGACCAATAGAATGGCCGGATGGAAGCGTGCCAAGTGATTCACCTTTGTGCGGCTGGGACGGAGCAGATTGTACAACAGAAGGTAGGGCATAGTGTTAGCGATGTTCGTTGTACTGATACTAAATGATATTAACGTTGAAAATAGTAGTAGGCTAAACTGCTTTAACAAAAAGGCTAACATTTGCTTGAAGTATTGTATTGTATAGACATTGTAAGTTTAAGTCTAATAGAATATTCTCCTTCTTCTTCTTCTTCTTCTATTTTACTTGTCGAAAATCTAAATGGACATTGAAGTTATTCAATTCAAATGATAAAGATTGCAATATTTCTCGAACATATGATATTGTTGTTGCTTGTTTATATTCATTTTCGTGATGATGTCATGTCACAAAGTATCATTTATTAAATATTATATTTGACATACTAATCAGAAGCACAAACTTAAAACATCTTGCAAAATTATACCAAGGAAACCTTTATCCGGGGAATTAGTTTAATTAATAATATGCTTTATTTTATGCCTATCGATGGATTATAGAGATATCTCAGTGAAATAGAAACTGGTAATCCACTTTTTCAAACAGTGAAATTACCATTTTCAAACAGTGAAATTACCACTTTTCAAACAGTGAAATTACCATTTTTTGCCGGAACTATTTGTTTTCTTTTTTTTTTTTTTTTTTAATTATGGAGTTTACTTATATTTTATTAGATAATATGCCTCTAAATAATAAAATGTAAATTAAAATGATAACTTTATGCAATGTCTTCAAATTATTTTCACGTTAATCTCCACAGAAAATACTGGACTATTTTTTCCAGGTAGTAATACAAACTTTGTTAAAACGGTGGGGCTCACAACAGGGAAAATTTGGAGGCACTGTACGGGATAAAATATACAAAAAAATGTTAAAAAGACCTTTTATGGCCCTAAAATAAAAAGAAAATTTGTTAGTTTCAGTGAAAGATCGATTTTATTTCATCTCGTGAAGAAAAAAAAAATAGAATATTTTTTTTTCTTCACTCGATGAAATAAAAATCGATCTTTCACTGAAACAAACAAATATCCTCTATGTAACACATTGTTATTACAACATAGCAAGCTAATGTATTATATTGCTTCTAGACCAAAGAGGTCCAGTGAAATATTTGAAATGCTGCTCTTGCATGAAATATCAATAACATCGAGGAAGCAATTACCTTTTAAATATCTTTTGAATTATGTACATTCGATGTTGTGTATACTTCATGAATATAATTAAATGAACGTTTCTGTTTTCTATTGTATATATTACTATGATTTGTTGTATGCATGGGCGTAGCTTTGCAATAATCAATGTGTAGGCCGTCTCGTGAGAAAAATCAACATTGTGGACTCTGCGTAAAGTATCGACCCGGATCAGCCTAAGCATGCCACACAGGCCTACCCGGATAGACACTTTTCGCCTCCTGTGGATTTTCTGTTCCAGGAATCACTACTCTATACATCTATCCCCCTAAGACGGAATGTATCGGCCGGATCAGTCTGCGCGGACAGCGCAGGCTGATCTGGTCGATACATTACGCAGATGTCTATCGCCGCAGCTGCATTTTGAGAAAAAATGTGTAGGCACGTGCCTATAGTGTCTAAAGGGAGATACGCCCCTGGTATGACAAGAAACTTTATAGTGTACGTCAAATAATCCTGTTAAACATATTGTCTAATTGGCTTCAGCTTCTTCGTCATACAGCAGCACCACCGATGGCAGCACTGCTATTATTGGTTCGTGTGTTGGTATATTTGTCGTTATGGCCGCGGGAATCATCTTCTGTATCCTGTATAGGTAAGACAGTGTTTATCCCTCTGTAGTCATTGGTTCAAGCTTTTATTTCATAAACCCTTTTCCCTCATATAGACGCTTTCTGACGCCTCTGCAGCAGACGGCTGTTTGAAAACATAGTGACAAAAGAAGAAACTGCTCAAAACAAGCAATTTCTCTTTTTGACACAATGTTTTCCACTCTTAGTCATAGGTTATCCATTCAATTATAGAGAGTTTCTATTTTTTGACAAAATATGTTCAAAGTCGTCTGCTGCAGAATTGTCGTATGAGGGAAAGGGTAAAGACAGTATTAATTTAACTCGTTCAATGCTGTATTTCACAAATGTTAAACAATGCAGTTTCAGGAGAGACAGATCACCTCAATCTGCGTTGTTTGCAAAATAATTACCTTTGGCAGCGAAATAGTTATTTCACAAAACACATTGTAAACATCTCTCTTTTAAATAATCGGTTTATGTAAATGCATACATGATTTACTTTATTGAATTAAACAAACAAACATATGTCAAGGTCAGTTTTTAAAGGAAGATCATTTTTAAAGTCGGGTCACCCCTTGCTTAAACATTTCAAGAATAGGTTCTCTAATTTCTAAGATTGGCCTTCGTTGTAAAACATATACATCATAGCCATATTAGTCTGATTCCGGGTTATTGGTAGAGGAAAATCAACCTTCTATGTAAATTGGAGAGAATTGACGACTATGTTTTGAGTATAGGAGTTTCCCCTCTTTATTTGCACGTACATGTACATACACATTGCGTAAGCACAACTAGTTCACATAAGAAATAAAATTTAAGATTTTGACTTTTTTTTTTTTTTCAGAAACGATATAGTTGTCCTTAATTGATAGCTGAAAGATCATGCATTTCAAGTTTTCTTTTATATATACATACATGTATATATATATATGTATGGCTGATTATCTTTTAAAAGGGACAAAATGGTTTTAATTATCTTTTCAGGAAATACAAGTTCGAGAAAGGGTTAGTTAGCATGTCATGGAAAATCGACATACAGGAGATACGATTTAGACGTTCCTATGTCCATACCCACATGCCAGACAAGACTGCTGCAGTATCTTCCCGACCAATGAAACGACAGCTAATTAGAGCGGTACACAATGACTATACACGTTGCACTGCGCCTTTATGGCATGCAATCCCATTAAAATAAAGCGACTGAACTCCAGATACCCAACTGTCGAAAAAAAAAAAAAATACAATTTTAAGAAAATAAGTGTTATTTTTGTATTTGGGGCATTAAAATATTATAACTGACATATTACATACCCCTATAATCGGTGAGATTTTCTTGTTTTCGATACTTTTTCCATCGCAAATTCTACCTTGTCAGTAACGGGGTAGGTATTTTTAAATAGGAAACCCCTTCATCGGGACAAATGAAAACGACTCAAGTTCACTTTATTGATAAAAAACGATACATTTTCTATCCTGGTTTTACTTGGATAACATTTAGGGCGAATTCGATTTTTTTTTTTTTTTTTTTTTTTCGTGCCATCTGGATTTCAGTCGCTTTAAAATCAGACCTAAACTTCTCTCGCTCGTATATAGATCTGTTGAAATCCTCATACATGTCGTCTGAGACTAACCTATGCGTCAGCCAATACAATTGTCGCCTACAAATCGTTAAGTATAAACACGGCATACAAGGGGGCGTTGCTTTGCAATAATCAATGTGTAGGCCATCTCGTTGCAATAATCAATGTGTAGGCCATCTCGTTGCAATAATCAATGTGTAGGCCATCCCGTGAGTAAATCAACATTGTAGACTCTGCGTAAAGTATCGACCCGGATCAGCCTAAGCATGCCACACAGGCCTACCCGGATAGACACTTTTCGCCTCCTGTGGATTTTCTGTTTCAGGAATCACTACTCTATACATCTATCCCCCTAAGACGGAATGTGTCGGCCGGATCAGACTGCGCGGACAGCGCAGGCTGATCTGGTTGATACATTAGGCAGATGTCTATCACCGCAGCTGCATTTTGGGGCATTTTGAGAAAAAATGTGTAGCCACGTGCCTACAGTGCCTAAAGGGAGCTACGGCCCTGGAATATAACCAATATAGATGAACGAGGTCGAGAAGTCGGGTTTGTCCATTTTTTTTTCGAATGTATAACACCTAGTGTTGGTTGTATCCGGCGATTTCATTGGACCAAAATAATCACCTTCTAATATATAAGTGTGTAGGGTCAATTCTAAAGGATCTTTTATGTCGTCAGATCCCATACATTGTATGCATGTACGTTGAGAGAAGACTTTTGATCTGATTTTAATGAGATAGTATGACATGGCACGTTATTCTTGTTAGTTTTCATAAGTAACACGTTTTCTTTTAAAAACAAAATCCTATTTCCTAGCTCCAAGGTGTAATTGTTTAAAAATATTGCCGAAAGTCTCTTTGAATAGGGAAATAATTCAAAGTTCGGTTTTAAGTAGAGCAAGTTTCTTATTATTGTTTCTATTGTAGGAAACACGTGGTACAATAGGATTTGGTTCTACGAGCAGTCTGGATAAAAACATGATCTACACACCCGTTGGAACTTATAAGGTATTTTTCAACGTATACTTTTAAACAAGCGTATTTGATGGAACACATGCCAACCTGCTATGGTAGGCGATACAACGATTTCATATACACGACTCAAATCATTGTTTCTTTTAAATGCAAACAAATAATTAGTGTTAATATCAGTAGTAGTGAACTGAAGAAGATGGCGTCCTACATCGATCTTGCCTGTGTGACACTGTAGGCGTGAATGCAAATAAAAAGATATTCTTTTGTTTCTATTATTATTTTATTATTATTATTATTATTATCATTATTATGGTATCACTATTAGTAGCAATATCAGTTGTAGTAAAAGTAAAAAGTAGAAGAAAAAATAGTAGAATCATTTAACATCTTACTGCTACTTTTAATTATATTATTATTATTATTATTATTATTATTATTATTATCAATAACATCATCATTCTTATGAGAGAAATGTATTTTATAGGGTTCCACCGTAGCGGTAAAGAGAATCCAACGCAGGGCAATTCTTTTGACTAGGGACGTACTGAGAGATCTTCATGCCGTATGTATTTATATTTTGAAAGAATAATTTTCTATGTACAACAATAAAAACATTCTTAATTCGATAGCTCGCCCGTATTTCACCAAGATCTCTACACGCTATCTTGTGTCCATCTCAAACACTGAATATGGAATAGAAGGCCTTTGGTCGAAATATCGAATACAAAAGTGTTTTATTGCTATTTAATTATATTCAAGTCCCCAAGGAGTCAAACTTTCAAATTCATACTTTTCTTTGGTTTAAACAGGGACACTATATTACAGTTAATATAGTGACCCTGGTTTAAGGTACTTTGAAATTTGTTAATGTAGTTGTCCAAGGAGTGTAACTGATGTGAGAATGTTTCATGTTTGAGTTATTTCCCTTTTCTGTTTATTTTGTAACAGTAATCTCAAAAGCTAAATACTTGGATTAAGTTTAAATTTGGTGTGTAGTTTTAATGATTTAGTGATGGTATAATGTTGCGGGATGCGCTTGTTTGTTTTAACAGTGTTTTCGTCGCTTTCAACAATGTTTTAGTTATTTAACGTCGTTTCCTGTGTAATTAATCAGTACTACTAGTCCATTTCTTCTGACACCAGCGAGCAAGTTGTAATGTTAACACCACCATCAATTAGCGCCAAGGAGTTAAAGCACTTACTACCATTTTTAAGTATGTGGATAAAATGACCCGAATTTAGAGGGATACGTATTGTGAATATATGTATGAGTCGCGTCTAGCGATCTAGAGTATCAGTCGGTAGCTTCGCGGGCTGTCAATCCAGAGGTTGTGAATTCGAATCCCAGCTCGCCCAACATTCTTTCCGACGTTTGACAAATATCACTGTGAGAAGCTACATTCGTCTTTCACCAATGGGCTTACAGTCTATCTGGAAAGCAGTCAGTAGCTTGTAAAGTATGTTGTGTGTAGTACTTGTCGACCATTTAAGGGACTTAAATGGATCTACCAGGCCGCGGATATATAAAGTGGTATATCTGTATCGTCCTTATAATCGGTGATTTAGCTGTTATATCTCTCTAACTTTGAAAGATATCTCTCTTACTTTGAAAGATATCTCTCTAACTTTAAAAGATATATCTCTAACTTTGAAAGATATCTCTATAAGTTATAGAGATGTTTTTTGTTTAACTAAGAGAGATATATCTCTACATTTGCTCATGTTTGAGAGATATCTTCATATTTAAGATATTTATTTTTGTTAGAGAGATATCTCTCTTAATATTTGTTGGTTTATGTCAAATGAGTCAGTTATCAAACAATCACATGTTTCTTTCGATCAGTCAAACACGTCCTGAATTCGATTCCCGGTCATGGTAGATGTCCCTCGAGCAATGCATTTAAGCATAGCCTAGTATCGATTATTCACGAATGGGGTCATGAATAAGTGTTATATAACCTTGAACTAATTGAACACGGTGCAAAACCGCAGTTAATACAACGCATAAGTTCAATCTTCCTGTCTCTATTCTGTCATTCCAGTTACGAGAACTACAGCACGAGAACATTAATCCATTTATTGGCCTCAGTTTCGACGCAGATGATAGTTATATTTTATACAAATATTGCTCAAAGGGCAGTTTACAGGTTTGTGTTTATATATTTAAGTTAATATGACCCGTTTATTTAAAACGAAGAGGTTTCCGAAAATTATAAAACAAACTGTCGAGTCACGAGTTTATAATCATATGATAAGTCTATGTGGAAATGTAGGCAGTTGTTACAAAGGGAAATACTGTTGTGTGGGGTAATGGTGTCAGAAAGTCAGGAAACACATGGGTAGTTGATTGATTGATAGATTGATTGATTGATTGATAGTGGTTTAACGCCGTTTTTAACAATTTCTCAGTTATATCACGGCGGCCAGTTCACCTACTCATGTATTTCCTGGATTTCTCAAACCAGTACTCCACACAACAATCTTCCCAAGCAACTGGCTGCTTTTCACATAGGTAGGTGAACTAGGCGCCGTAATATGACTTAAACAATGTTGAAAACGGCGAGGCGTTACACCGCAGTCAATTAAGTACGTCAAACGAAACTCGACCTTCGAAGGTTTTGAAAATTACCCTTTTCCGCATGCAAAAAATCTGCAGCATATGACATTGAAATGTCTATGTTTGCAACAATGTTTTAAACGTCGTCTGCAGCAGAGGCGTCAGAAAACGTCTGTATATTGGTTAAGGACAATAACGAGTATAGTGTTTATTTATATAGTCGATTTATGGTTTTGAGATTTATCAAAATAAATGTACGAATATTTACTCTTGTCTCCTTAGTTCGTGATCCAAAGCATTCAAAGAACGACGCTTTAGAGAACTAAATGAATCTTTAGACATTAGAAAATAGTTCAACACTGCTCAGTTGATTGCAAGTCACCCGAAATGTTACAATGACGTAATAAAATTAATATAATCACAAGGTCAGACTCTACACTAAATCGATTAAAGAAAATCCTGCCCAGAATATCCGCCCCCTTCACATGAAGTCGATTTTCACGTGACGTCGCCCTTGAATATGGTGCTATATATGATGTTATGTCTGTTTTTTAAAAACATCTGTTTCAGGAATAGTATAGAATGTTTGTATAAGGTAAGCGTGAAGAAATAATCAGTTATGTTGTTACGTAAATGAAATTTACGTAGTCTATATTTTAAGGTGAATATATTTTGTGTTCCAGGATGTCCTTGAGAATGACGACATCAATTTAGATCACATGTTCAAAATGTCCTTCTGTATGGATCTGGCAAGGGTGAGTCTTCTATTGACAATAGTGTTTAGGAACGGATTTATGTCTTTAAATCTTCCATCTGAATACTATTTATATCATTTGAAATAAAAGAACAAAATCCTTCGCTACGTGTTCGTCGACATCGCATAAAAGGTAATATATCTATAGGTGCTACCTATTTACGAAAAAACGCAAGATAATTATAAACAAAAATTAAAGAACATACTTTGGCCATACAAAAAGGATTTATAAGTAATTAACTACACAATAATAATGTTAATGTCATGTTTCTTGCATTATCAAAACATATTTGGAATTCGTATTGCTGTCGTCTATTATTACGAACAGAAAATAATAAAGTAAAAACTTTCAGAAAATCAAGGAATACATTTATAATGAACGAGGTTAAAACATGAGGGCCAAGATGATCCTTAATCGATCACCTGCATTATGGTAAAGAAGCAAATAGATCAGCCCTTTTCTGATGCCATCTGGCGACTTTATCAACCAGTCAATATGACTGGAACAAATTATGTAAGGGGTCACATTTCTGCTAAACCCTTTCCCTATTAGAGACAGTTTCTGAGGCCTATGCAACAGACGATTTAGGAAAAGATTGTCACCAAAAGAACAATTGCTCCTTATGAGAAAGTTATCCTTTTTCCACAATGTTTGATAAATAATTATACTTTGAATGAGTGAGGCAATAGCTCATGTATAGGAATTTGGGGTCTTTCATGTTGATACCACTTTTTTTGCGGGAAACGACGTCGCTCCATTGACGTTACGCCAAGATGAAGTGTAACGGAAATGACGTCACGTCCTTCTTTGGCTACGATACAGTCAAAATTTAGGCTCGTGCGTAGAAGGGTAATGCTGTCGGTTTTGTTACGAACGGGAAAACATATTTCTTACAGATTTCCATTTAGTTTTAACTTTTCGTACACATGTTTATTCCCACATAACACAGCATTTTAATGATCTTAAATATCTATTTAAAAAAAAAATGATTAAACAGACGACAATAATTTTCAATCCGTGTTTTTCCGCTGATTTTATCCATACCCAAAATACCGATTTTAAAAAAAAATGATTAAAAAGACGACAATAATTTTCAATCCGTGTTTTTCTGCTCATTTTATACATATCCAAAATACCGATTTAAAAAAAAAATGATTAAAAAGACGACAATAATTTTCAATCTGTGTTTAACGTCTGCCTTTTATACATATCCAAAATGGCGGCCCCCATGGATTTTTCCAGTTTCATTTCAGAAAGCTTCATGGGTTATTGAAAAAGAAAAAAAAAAAAAAAAAATCTCACACCTGTTAACTATAAGCGAAAAACCCCATTCATGTTTTTTTTTCGTAATATATCTATAGGTGCTACCTATTTACGAAAAAACGCAAGATAATTATGAACAAAAATTAAAGAACATACTTTGGCCATACAAAAAGGATTTATAAGTAATTGACTAGACAATAATAATGTTAATGTCATGTTTCTTGCATTATCAAAACATATTTTGAATTCGTATTGCTGTCGTCTATTATTACGAACAGAAAATAATAAAGTAAAAACTTTCAGAAAATCAAGGAATACATTTATAATGAACGAGGTTAAAACATGAGGGCCAAGATGATCCTTAATCGATCACCTGCATTATGGTAAAGAAGCAAATAGATCAGCCCTTTTCTGATGCCATCTGGCGACTACCTTTTTCAACCAGTCAATATGACTGGAACAAATTATGTAAGGGGTCACATTTCTGCTAAACCCTTTCCCTATTAGAGACAGTTTCTGAGGCCTATGCAACAGACGATTTAGGAAAAGATTGTCACCAAAAGAACAATTGCTCCTTATCAGAAAGTTAAACTTTTGCCACAATGTTTGATAAATAATTATACTTTGAATGAGTGTGGCAATAGCTCATGTATAGGAATTTGGGGTCTTTCATGTTGATACCACTTTTTTTGCGGGAAACGACGTCGCTCCATTGACGTTACGTTAAGATGAAGTGTAACGGAAATGACGCCACGCCCTTCTTTGGCTACGATACAGTCAAAATTTAGGTTCGGGCGTAGAAGGCTAATGCTGTCGTTTTTTTTACGAACGGGAAAACATATTTCTTACAGATTTCCATTTAGTTTTAACTTTTCGTACAAATGTTAATTCCCACATAACACAGCATTTTAATGATCTTAAATATCTATTTTAAAAAAAAATGATTAAAAAGACGACAATAATTTTCCGTGTTTTTCCGCTCATTTTATACATACCCAAAATACCGATTTAAAAAAAAATGATTAAAAAGACGACAATAATTTTCAATCCGTGTTTTTCTGCTCATTTTATACATACCCAAAATACCGATTTAAAAAAAAAATGATTAAAAAGACGACAATAATTTTCAATCTGTGTTTTACGTCTGCCTTTTATACATATCCAAAATGGCGGCTCCCATGGATTTTTTTCAGTTTCATTTCAGAAAGCTTCATGGGTTATTGAAAAAAATAAAAAAAAATAAAAAAATCTCACACCTGTTAACTATAAGCGAAAAAACCCATTCATGTTTTTTTTTCGTATTATACAATTAAATATTCTATATAGTCCTGTAGACAAATCGGACTTTGTTTTACTGAATCTGGTGGCCAAATGGTGTTGGTTTTTTTAATTGAACCTGGAATTTTCTAATATAGTTTTTTTTTTGTATAGGGTCCTCTTTCAGAATCTGTCATGTGGACTTTGGTCACCCTTGAGCAATTTGAGAAATTCAAGATGACGTCCAAGATGGCCCCCGTTTCATAGAATTGGTCATAATTTCTCTATTGATAAAAATAGATTTAAGATAGGATTATGATTTTGGTGATCAGAGTTTTGTTTTATGGGTTGAGGAATCCATTTAAACCATTTCTATGGTCATGAATTGATAACTTTATAGAAAATATAATATGGCTTTCAGTAATGTCAAAAACTTGCTAATAATTCGGTTACCATTCGAATAGTTGTTCATTTTTAAAAACTAGGTAAGACATTTCCAGGTTCAACCCTACTACTGCTGGACTAATACAATCAGAACACTCGGCAATCATAGATTCGGTTATCTCCCCCTGTTGATTCCTTACGCTTTGTAGGCTACAACTCGATCTGCTGACGTAAAGGTCAATGCGAGACGACCTGTAATAGACAGTCGTCAGAAATATACAAGCGTTTGCTACTGCAACGAAGCTTTAGGTCTGGTTTTAATGCGATCGTCTGAATACAAGTATTAAATCATCAGGGCAATATAAATCAATGTGTAGGCCGTCTTGTGAGAAAATCAACATTGTGGACTCTTTTCGCCTCCAGTGGATTTTCTGTTTCAGGAGGAATCACTACTCTATCTATCCCACCTTAGACGGAATGTGTCGACCGGATCAGTCTGCGCGGGTATATTACGCAGTTGTGTATTGCCGCAGCTGCATTTTGGGGCATTTTTAGAAAAAATGTGTAGGCACGTGCCTACAGCGCCTAAAGGGAGCTACGCCCCTGATCATTACATACAAAACCGACCGCCTCGATCATTGTCTACAATTCAGTGTTGAAAGGGAACCACTTTTCCTTTACATGATATTAAAATTTAAGTTTGAATATAAAAAATATTCATATCAATCACATTCTACCCTGCATTTTGTTGTCGTTACTTATAATAATTAAATAATTATTCTCTTTCACTTGTTATTAAAGATTAATTTAACGATATCATGTCCTTACATTTGTTTAAAATAAACCATACACTGTGTATGGTTAATGATACATGTAACAGGACATTATACGTATGAAGGGTTTCATAGAAACACCGACTATTGCGTTTAGATTTACAACCAGTGTAGACTACATCTACCATTTTCCACATACAACAAATGTTCAGCAGACGACTTTGAAAACATCTGCCCAAAAATATGGAAAATCTCTATAAATGAAATCATTTAAATTGAATATAGCTAGAAACATTGTGTCAACAGAAGAAATTGCTCATTACGAGCACATGCACCAAATTTTCATCTGACTTTGAAAACATCTGGCCAAAATATGAAAACATTCATTGTGCAAAAAGGAGAAATTGCTCATTCCGAGCAATATCTTCAACAAATAGCCAACACTAGTTAACGCTTATTTTCTTATTTACCTTGTAGCACCTGGTCAAGACTAGGTTATTTGTATCGTTTAGCAAAGCTTTCAACAATTGTTCAGTGTTATTACGGCGTTCCATTGGTATATTACAAGTTCTTCTGATCCATTTTCTTCTGGTCCATTTATCCTGACACCACCGAGACAGTCGTTATGCCCCCCCCCCCCCCCCCCCCCCGACACACACACACACACACACACACACACACACACACACACTACTGAGCGCTAAGGAATGGAGGGAAGACATAACTGCCATATTTAAGGTCTTTGGTAATCCCCATCTAGACTAAGAACTGTGATATATAGTAATACGGATATTTGATATTTATGTTTTAAGGGAAGAATTTAATTACAATACCGCATGTTATATCCACAGGGACTGGAGTACCTACACAAGAGTACAGTGAAGTCCCACGGTAATGTGAAGTCCAGTAACTGTGTGATAGACAGTCGATGGGTTTTACGTGTCACAGATTTCGGTGCTCTCAACACAACGTCGGACATAGAACCTCTCAAAGAGGAGGCTGAGCACGAATACTATTCAAGTAAATCACTGTTCGCATGACGTCATTCGACGTATTGATTTGATAGTATAGGTTATTGCATCTATTTGGTTAAATATTGTGTTGGACGAGTTCCTTCGGCTGAATTGCCCGAGTTTACGAGGGCATAACTCCGCCGAAGGAACGAGTCCCAACACAATAAGTTCCCATAATCATGCAATAACCGTTTTAATGTATAATCTGATATTGGTTATTTAAAATGTGTCGTTTTGTTTGTTTGAAACACTTCACTATTTAGAAAATTAACACACGTTTTGGATTGTTTAGATAAATAAACATTAACGACCTATCGCGCAATTATACTGTCTTTTCCGTTGGTTGCTAGGGTCTTGGAAAATATAATTTACGAACCGCCATTGTTGTTCTTGACTCGCAATTGAATCGTCGACAAAATGATGTGTAATGCTTTTTCTAACAGTGTATTTCATAAATAACTCGTTTATTATCTTTTCTGGTATTAACGCCTGGATATGTGTTTTCTTTATTACGACTTAGATGCCCCTTTTGACCTCACAGGTCATGTGCGAACACACATCTTCTATTCTGCGTTCATAAACTTCACATCGGATAATGACAAAAATAATCAGAATACCTACCTTTAAAACAATTCTTTGCACATTCATCCTAGCAGTTATTAAATCCCACTTGATTGTGTTCGTCATGTTTTATTGAGATAAACTTATATAGATCGTCAATGACTATTAAAAATGAATATAGATCTAGTGAACATATAGCAAAATGTGTACGATGTCATTGAAATACGTCACATATCACGTCAAAAACTACGTATGTATTTGCAGTTTATCATAAACGAAAAGATTATCACTTTAAGTATTGACCAGCGCGGAGAGAGAGTGGAATATATATATAAATACATACACAATCAAACAGTTTATAGACCACCCATGGGAAGAGAACACGTTGGTCTTTGTTCACATGTGGTCATTAATTACAGGGTCGTTTATGAGTAATAAGGAAATAAAAGTGTGGTTGCAATAGACAGGGAACTGCTAAACGAAGGTGGTCACATTCCAAGACTGTTATTACATGAATAATTGAGTCGCCCGTTTAAAACAAGGAAGAGTCTACGTTAGGAAATTCGGCTCTGAAAGAGTAATTATAAACGTTAACTTCATTCATGGCTCAACGTTTTCGTTTCATCTCTTAGATAATATTTGTCATTCCGTAGCTTCTATTGTTTACCTTCTACAGGTGCCATATAGGAGGAACACGTTGTGTACAGGTTTTGCTTAAACAATTGCGTGATAGATTTGAACCACAAGGTTTATCAAATTAATAATGTTGGTTATCATGTCTGCCAATTTCCTCAAACACGACCGAGTATCATGCGTTTTCTCCCGCAATCAAAGGCGGGTGTACATTATTTTTTGACCTTCCCATTGTCTCCTGGAAATTAAAACGCAATTCGTCATCTCTCTGACTAAATTATTAATTCTTATACGAGTTTCTTTCTCTACGTCGTTGTTAAACCTTATTCCATTGTTATTATTCATTGAAATTAATAATGAGCCCTGCAAGCTCAGTCGATTAAGACGCTAGCTGTCCATCCATGGGTTTGTGATTTCGAACCCCAGTTCGGCCAACATTCGACAATCGTCAAAAGTTTGATAAGCAGCATTCGTCTTCAATGTGTTGTCTATGTGGAATAGGAGCCAATTACTGAGAACAACTGTTGTGTGGAGTACTTGTGTGAGCAAACCAACAAACACATGGTGAACAGGCCGCCGTGATATGACCATAACATTGTTTAAACCCAAGTAAATAGATCAATCATAGACAAGTTAGACCAATGTTTACTCTTAAAAATGTCACGTGTTTTGAATTGAGCGATAAGGATTCAACGCAGTTCTTCAACAATCGTTCGTTCATATCATTTCTTTTTTCTGATAATTTTGATTTAAAAACGTTTTCTTGTCTCGTTTGCGTTCTTTAGAATTGTTATGGATGGCTCCCGAACTATTACGACTTCAACAGAAACTAGCCAAGGGGACCCAGAAAGGGGACGTTTATGCTGCGGCCATGATATTTTATGAGGTTCAACTTCGGTGTCTACCATTCTATTACAATAATGAGTCTTCGAATAAAGGTACGAGCCTATTTTATGTCAGAATTAAGAATTAAGGCACTATTGGCTACATTATATGGAAGTGTTTTACGACGTTTTCATAAATAGTACAGTTATATCAATGCGTCTCCTGAGGGTTACCAGTACACCTGACCCGTTTATCCTGTAAATAGTGAGTCAGTCGTAATGGTAATCCAACAATCTAGTAGAGGCAGCGACTAGACTAAAAGCCATTACTTCTAGTTTTAGAGTATTTGATATGACCCAGTCGGGGATCTAATCCGCAACCTACCGCACCTGAGCCGGACGCTGTAAATGCATAACTTATTGGGAATGAAAGTTCTGTAACCAACTGCTCGACAAAAAAATAATAATTACTTAGATTGGTGTAGGGTGGCGCAAGTGTAAGGTTACTACATTAATTGCATATTTGATGTGACTGAGAGATGTAATCACAGTTTCATGAACACTGCATTCAGGGGCGTAGCTGAAAGATCCAAATGGATACTGCTTTAAATAAGATTCTTCTATGACTTTTTGGCGAAAATTGCAGAGCAAGATAAAACTGTGCAACAAAAGTCACTGTGACAAGCGTCATTTGTCTTACATCAATGGGCTAACAATATAAATATGTGGAAAAGCAGCCAGTTGCTTGGAAAGTCTGGTTTTTGAGAAAGCCAGGAAACACATGAGTAGGTGAACTGACAGCCGTGATATTACTGAACAATTGTTGAAAACGTTGTTATTAAACCCATCAATAAGTCAATCAATCAGGGGCGTAGCTCACTTTAGGCACTGTAGGTACGTGCCTACACATTTTTTCTCAAAATGCCCCAAAATGCAGCTGCGGCGATAGACATCTGCGTAATGTATCGACCAGATCAGCCTGCGCTGTCCGCGTAGACTGATCCGGCCGACACATTCCGTCTTAGGGGGATAGATGTATAGAGTAGTGATTCCTGAAACAGAAAATCCACAGGAGGCGAAAAGTGTCTATCCGGGTAGGCCTGTGCGGCATGCTTAGGCTGATCCGGGTCGATACTTACTTAGAGTCCACAATGTTGATTTTCTCACGAGACGCATTTTTATTCATGTGCAGCAGACGTCATTTGAAAACATTGTGGCAAAAGAGGTTGCTCATAATGAGCAATTTCTCCTTGAGCCACCAGGTTTTCAACACTATTCAATAATTATTCTTTCATTTATAGATATTTTCAATTACTTTTAGTACATATTTTTAAAGTCTTCTGCTGCGGTTTTTATGCGAGTGGGAAATCGGACGTCTTTGATCATAAGTAGACTTCAGTAATGTTAAAACTATGTATCACGTCAAATGCACAAATGTAAGTCTTATTTCCAAATTTAAATCATTTTACGTGCGGCTTTTTTAATGATCTTTTACTAAAGCTGTACTAGCCAAAGGCTAGCGGGTCATACCAAAAATGATAGTAATGACTTCCCGTTTTCGCAAAAATATCATTACGACTGATGCATCAGTGTCAGGATATACCATTGTACGAAATCTATAAGTTTTCACAGGTCTTCGGTTGTTCACGTGATACCGGTACTTTGAAGCAAGCAAAGTCACTGGCCAGCGAGACTTTGAGGTCGTCGTATGAACGTCTGCATGTCTATTGATAACTTTGTCGTGTAATCATGACAGATATGACAAGTTATCACCAGAGTCGTATTAACCTGACTAACCATACTTTAGCATTGAGACAGCGAATCGTATTCAAAGTGAGAGAAAGTGTAAAAAAAGCTTAGTGAAAAACGTTAAATCCTAGTAGTAGAACATTTCTTGCATCATCGCGATCTTTTCGATTGAATTTTGATAAACATGTAGGCCTAGTGTACCCTACAATTATATAAGTGTAATATTTATTGTCTCTCTTTGCATATTGATAACCATGTGTAAATATGAATGCTGTATTATAGGCTAGTAGCCTAAACATTATAATACAATGTCTATGTCTATGTCTATACAATAGCTATATAATTGTCCTAATACACAACAACTATCGCCTGTGATTTTACAATTGGAAATAAGGAGCGTCAAGCAATTTGGCAATCATGTTGCCCATGCGCAGAGAGAAGACTCGTGCGATTCTTTGCATCCACAAGGTAACACCAAATGCTTAACTGTTCGTCTTCTATAGTGCAACGTGCAACCTTTGACAGAAATTCCGAAGTGTAGCCCCACCAGTGAAACGCCAATATACGTCTATAACCCTTTCCCGCATACAACAAGGATGATGCATACGACTTGGTAAATATTTTGTCGAAAATATGGAAACTGTCTATAAATGTTACTTTAGTTATTGAATTAGAGTTGAAAACATTGAGACAAAATGTTGTTGTTTTTATCAATGTTGTCTGCTGCAGAGGTGTCAGACTGAAAGCGTATGTTTGTGGGAAAGGGTTAAATGGCGCCAGTCATCAGATTTAACCTGTCCCAAACTCGCTAGACGTGGATCAACTGTGTTTTCGTGATTTTGAATTTCAGTAATAATCAGTCGTGTACATAAATGTGAAGAGCCCCCTTACAGACCGGCCATCACGACAGAAGTATCGAAGAAAATGGGAACTTTGATCCGTACTTGTTGGCAAGAGAACCCGGAAATACGACCTGACATGCACACAGTTATTAAACTATTAATAGAAGTTTACGGCGGGCGGTAAGTGAATGTCGTATTCGAGTAAAACTATGGACTTGACGATTTCCGTACTAGATCGGTATTTATGAACAGTATAAATACTCGAGTGTAAGCTCGGCCATTCCCGTCAGAAGTCGTAAGAGAATCGAATGTGACCGAAAAGCCAACGAACAAACCCGATCTTTAACGACCACATAACAACCTCGTAATCGCAAACTCTGCGACCAGCGGGGATCCCGATAAGACTGCTTCTTCGCAACCTATTTCATAGCCTAGTGTCTCAGAATGTTGCTATTGAGGTCTCAACAGCACAATTAGTAGTGACGAGTATTATCGATCAATGGTCTTTAGTTCAAACTTCACATCGCACATGTTCCTTACAAATGCAAAACACGAAACATCTCTATAAATGAAAGTAACAAAAAGGTTGAAAACATTGTGGTTAAAGGAGAAGTTGCTCGTTTTGAGCAATTTCTCCTTTTGTTACGATGTTTTCAAAAGTTTCTGCCGCAGGTGCGTCAAAATGCGTCTATATGTGGGAAAGGGTTTATTAAACAGTCTTCGTGGTAAGGTAGCCAGTTACCTCAGAAAATAGTTCATTGAAGTGACATGATTTTATTTTTAAGTAAACTCCACATCATGAACCACAGAATTAGCATGTCTATATAGTAACAACAACATCATAGACAACATATTTCACCAGTCTATTTCAGTAACATCCAAATCATGGTCATGATGTACGATGCCTGTATTAGCAAATCATGATCATTGACATTATAATTAACCTATATCAGTTAAGTTAACATCATGAACAACAAATTAAACATGCCTTTTTCTAATTAATTAAACAATGCTTATTCAGTTTCGGTTAAAACCACATTTTGAACAGCGTATTTAACAAATTAATGCCTGTTTCTATTTCGGTAAAACCACAGTATAAACAGTTTATTAAACATGACTTATTTTTTTGTTTAAGGTAAAACTATAAAATGAACAACATGTTAAATCTGCCTATATCTTACATCATGAACAGTATAGTAATTCGAGTTCAGTAGAATTCACACCTGGAACAACATATTCAAAATGCCTATTTCTATTTAAGGTAAAATCAACATCACGAACCGCATATATATTATGCTTAATCTACTTCGGTAATATCGACATCATGAACAGCATGATCAACAAGACTATTTCTTTTTCAGTAAAATCCACATCATGGACAATATGATAAAGATGCTGGAATCTTACAGCAACAATCTAGAGAATCTTGTGGCGGATAGGACAGAGAAACTCGCACAGGAGAAGCAGAAAACAGACAGACTGCTGTATTCTATGCTACCGTCGTCAGTATATTTTTAGAGTCATTATCAGCCCTTTCCCAAATACGACGCTCTGTTATGTACAGACGAATTTTAAAAAGAGGGAATATCTCTATGAATAATAGTTAAAATATTGAAAAAAATGTGAAAAAAAGGAGAAACAGCAATTTCTTCTTTTGTCATTTTTTTTTCAAAACTAGTGTGCTGTTGACTAGTCAAATTGGGTCAATCAAATTACTTAAATAATATATATAATGATATATCCAAATTATCCCACTCTTTATCCAGAAACTAATCAGTTTCGTAAATTTTACCAGTAAGTCATTAGATTTTGTAGTGTGATGTGTATAAGCTTTTGAAACCCAATACGGCAAGGGGGGTAAACCATGAACATTTCAAATAATTCCAAAACCGGACAGTGAAATATTTTAATATTACATATTTAGATGTCACTTGTGACCCAGAAAAGATTTGTAGTATTAGTATTAAGGTTCTTCATTGTACTAATTAGGGTGGCCTTACCTTAACCCTTTCCCTCATACGACAATTCTGCAGCAGACGACTTTAAACATATTTTGTCAAAAAATAGAATATCTCTATAATTGAATGGATAACCTATGACTAAAAGTGGAAAACATTGTGGCAAAAGGAGAAATTGCTCGTTTTGAGCAATTTCTTCTTTTGTCACTATGTTTTCAAAAAGCCGTCTGATGCAGAGGCGTCAGAAAGCGTCTATATGAGGGAAAGGGTTAAGTAAAGTCTTGTTTGTTTTAAGATGCAAATACGACTGCTATGTCCAAGTGTGTTCGCAACGTCCGTATATTTTAGAATTCTTTACAATCCTCATGATGTTACTTAATCTCAAGATCTTAGACTTTTCCATTAAAGCTTTATACATGTGCGGAAGTCGGCCTTCGAAATTCTCCATCAGCGAAATTCCTGATCAATTCTGATCCTCTGCAAGGTCTTATCTTCCATGTTTGCCATCAAGTTGTCAAAGCAAATGCGTCCAAGCTTTCATTTGAGAAAATTTGAAACAAACATACCACACAATACCGTGTCACTAATACCATATAGATAGGCTATTTATAGTAATACGGTCTCGTATTTGTAATTTTCAACAATTTCTCAAACGAAAATTTTACCTTCATTATTGTTACATCATTATGAGCGACAAAGAAAGTTTATTTTTGGTAATACGGTCTTGAGTAGGTTTTATCCAAAAGTTTAATGGTCTCAAATGTAAACTTAAGATTCCTGTTGACAAAGCCTCGTGGACGCAGGTATAACTATTAATACCTTAATATACAATCGTGCGATTTGATTGCAATTGCCAATCATTAAAAACTCGCTCGCGATGGTGATGGCGGAGTGTCCTCCCATTCATTGGCTAGTGCTGGTTGCGCACTCACACAGGGATCATTAAGTGTTATGTATCTGTGATGTGACTGAAATACCGTTTGCAAACGTCATAACCCCACCCCCAAAATACCATTTCCAAGTCCTCGGAAGGCCGGTATTCGTCTGACTTTACTCACGTTTATGTTATTCTTTTTTTTATTTAATCAGGAGCGTAGCTGAACAGTTGAAACGCGGGGAGCATGTAGTACCGGAGACGTTCAACGAAGTGTCCTTATTTTTCTCGGACATTGTTGGGTTTACGAAAATATCCAGTGAAAGTACGCCGCTACAGGTTAGTATTGACTATTAGTATTGACTGTCGCCCTGTTAAAAAACCGTGTTAGGACATTTAAGACCAGTGTTGATCCAGATCCTGTAGTATTGAAATCACTGTCGCCCTGTAAAATCTAATGGTGTTAGAACACTTAAGACCAGTGTAGATCCAGATCCTGTAGTATTGAAATCACTGTCGCCCTGTAAAAACCAACCGTGTTAGGACACTTTAGATCAGTGTAGACCCAGATCCCGTAGTCTTGAAATCACTGACGCCCTGTAAAAAACAACCGTGTTAGGAGACTTTAGACGAGTGTAGATCCAGATCATGTAGTCGGCAATCAATGCTCGGCTCGGCAATCAATTATGAACTTAAATAAACAATAGTCCACAGATGAATGTCCTTTCATTGACATTATTTAGAATATCAAGACATCTCTCTGAACCCGAAATGGTGTTCAGTAATCGAGAGCTACTGTAGAAGGAGATATTTGGAGTCATGCATTGCCGATATTGTTATGAGACTTGAACAATAAGGGATTAATTCTAGTCTTCGTAATTCGCATACTATAGCAATATCGACTCTGGCGAGCGCCTTGCTAAAAACCGTATCTGTTTTTATCCGTTGGATTCCAAGGTAGATAAATATCTATACTTACATCTCACATATTTCCTTTTTGGATACACCAGCAAACATTTTTACAAGTGTGATTGATTGATTGGTTGATTTTGTTTTATAACAACGTTTTCAACAATTGTTCAGTAATGTCACGGCGGTCAGTTCACCGACTCGTGTGTTTCCTGGCTTTCTCATAAACCAGAATTTCCAAGCAACTGGCTGCTTTCCCACATATTTATATTGTTAGCCCATTGATGTAAGACAAATGACGCTTGTCACTGTGACTTTTGTTGCACAGTTTGATCTTGCTCTGCAATTTTCGCCAAAAAGTCATAGACGGTTTCAAGAATCTTATTTAAAGCAGTATCCATTTGGATCTTTCAGCATGAAACAGGTATTTTTTTCACACTGTAATAAATACGGTAAGGTTGGTTTTGTGAAGAGCACCGCTGTTATTACTGTGACGTACATGTATATTCATCCAATTTAAACAATTCCCACATATAGACGCTTTACGGATGCCTCTGCAGTAGACGACGTTTGAAAACAGTATGGCAAATGGAAGAATGACTCAAAATTAGTTTTAACTCCGTTTAATAAGTATACTTTAATTTATAGAGATTTGAGCCGTTTGCTGCAGATTTGTCTGGTGTGGGACAGGGTTAAACTACCACGTATGTTTGAATGAAACAAATCACAAAGGTCAGGATCAGGTCACTATTGTCGAGTTAACCTTTCCCCACATACAACAAGTCTGCAGCAGACGACTTTGAAATCATCTTGTCAAATAAACATAAACACACTCTATATATATAAAATGTATATCCATTAAATAGGGTTGAAAAACAAATGTTGCGAAAGGAGAAATTGCTCACCACGAGCAATTTCTCCTTTGACAACGATGTTTTCAAAGAGCATCTACTGCAGATGTGTAAAACTACGTCAGCAAGTGGAGAAGGGTTATACCTAGTTAAGATATCTCTTGGTATTAATGATCACTGGCCAGGAAATAATGAAGTCTCCACATGTGTGTGTTTGTTTTCTAGGTGGTTGACCTCCTGAATGATCTGTATACAACATTTGATGAGATAATTGGCAGACATGATGTTTATAAAGTGAGTGGCCGGCTATGATTCTGCTTTTAATAATTTCATTGTATGTTATTGGACAACTATGTATACTTCGGCGATCTGTTTTAAAGTATTTCATGCAAAAGGTTAACATACGTTACTACTCTCTCTTACACTTGAACGTGAGACTTGAACCCTCGACAACATAAAACGATTCACCCCCGAAAAGCAAAGTCAGGTGGATTTTGTGTACAAAGAAAATGATTTGTCGTTAAATCGACTGAAGGAAGTTGTCTTTGTTGCACAATATATTCTGTATGGTGCTAAGTGTAAAGACATTTTTACAGCTGTGTGATTACGATGATGATCACCATTTCCTGAATCTAAAAAAAAAAGCATATTGTTTTTGCAAAATTGCATGTTCGAGTTAAGAATCTTGGTCAGTAATAACAAAAATGACCCCTTAGACGTGTAATGCTTCATTTATAAAATAAGCCAAGCATTTACAAAGATAATCGTATGGTTGCTTACAAGCCTGATCTTGTCTGATATTTTCAAAGCGAGAACTATTGTGATGATTTGCAGATAAGTCTGAACACTTAACCCGCGCAATGAACCAGAATCGACTAGCCTTAGACGAAATACACGGCAAATAATGTAGACCAAGATTGGAGTGCGATGTCATGGTCTACAGTGTTCGCATTATTGTTTAACCCTTACCCGCATACAACACTTCTGCAGCAGACGACATTGAAAATATCTTGGCAAAAATATAAAAAATCCGAATGAATAAAAGTTAGATTATTAGATAGAGTTGAAAACATTGTGACTGAAAGAAGATTGTGTTCATCATTAGCTATATCTCCTTTAGTCTAAATATTTCCAAAGTCGTCTTCTGCCGAGGCGTCAGAAAGCGTCTGTATGTGGGAAAAAGGTTAAAGTCGAGTATAGTTGTACTTGGGTTAGCAAACTTGATCAGTAAGTGCCGAACCCAGGTAACTCATCGGTAGCGGCGCGGGCTCTCACTCTAGGAGTTGTGAGTTCGAACCACAGCTCGGACAACATTTTGTGTTGTATGTGGGAAAGGGTTAAAGTAAAACACATGTTTATAGTTCACCTTCTGGTCCTGGCTCAAAATTAACCACCTCGGTGTTAAAGTGGTAGAGCGTCCGTCTCGGGCGCAGGGGATTGTGGGTCCTGTCTCCCGCCGGTTCATACTTAATACTTTAAACATGGTAGGCTTTCCTCCGTCTTTAGCGTTTTAGGTTTGTTGAGTTAGCATTACGATAGATTCGATGGTTTCAGAATAAATGGACCAGTAGTAATGGTAACTTACTCAGGATATGCTGTGATATAACTTAATAGTTGTTGAAAGCTTCGTAAAACACTATACAAACAAACTAAAAAAAAGATCAATATACAGCGAGGCTGTTTTTTCTATTGATCCCAGTGTAGGACGCATATTGAACGCTCCACGATCAAGGGTCATTGTTCTATCTGACATACTTACATAATGAATATAATAATAACTCCCAGATTGTTGGCGGATTTTAACAATATTTACATTACACATTCCAATCATAGCTTAACATCCCCTCGACCCATTTGGATGCCGCTGCAGCAGACTACTTCTGAAAACAGTGTGACAGAAGGAGCAACATCTTCATTTCTCATATGTTTTTTAACTCTGTTTAAGTATTATGTTTTATTTTCAGAGATTTTTCATATTTTTGCCAAAATGTTTTCTAAGTCGTCTGTTTTAGATTGTTGGGGAGGGTTATTGCCACCATCAAGCTTTTTGAGGATACGTATACTAAACATAGTTTTGAAGATAGAATGTGCAAAGTACAGATTAGTAGATTACAAATGAATCTTTATTGTGTTCAATACCTGCATTTGGTGTCATTACCATTGAGTTTTGATAATTCATTAGAACGTTTTACGCATATATGAAGTTGGTTTCTTTTACGCATTTTTAATGAGACGTGAATACTTGAACTTAAGGCATAACGCATGCATTACAGCATATTGCCACATATTGGAAAATATATATTTAGATTGCTCAAAACAACCACGAATGGACTCGGCGCTTTTCGTACGCAGTCGGTATGGTACTTACCGATAAAATAAAAGCTCGACAATTTCCGTCCGAAGCCGTATGGTATTGTTGGTGTTGTTGGTATTTCCCACGTAAAATACCGATTTTTTAACGATCTCATACGGAAATCGCCGAGCCCATTGCATGTAAGGATGTTCTACCTTAAATACTATTTTGATAGGTTGAGACCATCGGGGACGCCTATATGGTAGCCAGTGGTATTCCAAAACGGAATGGTCGCCGGCACGCTGGAGAGATAGCCAAGATGGCGCTGGATCTATTAAGTGCTGTGACTAGTTTTTCCGTCCGGCACATCCCTGGAGAAAAGCTTCACTTACGTATAGGTTTACACACAGGACCTTGTGCTGCTGGGGTCGTGGGTCGTACTATGCCTAGATACTGTCTGTTTGGGGATACAATTAATATGGCGTCAAGAATGGAGTCAACGGGAAAAGGTTGGGTTTATATTATAGTCAAACCTGTGCTATGGCCACCTTTGTTTAACAATTCCCTGTCTATAGCAACCACACATTTAATTTTTCAGTTACTTATTTTCTGCATAAATAAGCTTGTAATTAAAGACCACCTGTGAACAAAGACCAGAGTGTTGCATTCCTTTGGGTGGTCTACATACACAGGTTCCACTGTACTTCAATATTTTAAGCAATGTCTCACGAACACTGACCATCAGTTGTTCTAAAAATGTATGGCCATCAAGACCTTATTGCAGACGTGTATTGTTGGATTTTACCATAGTTGGTTTTCAGCTACAGCTACCATAAATCTTCTACGACCAGTAGGTGAACAATGGAAGAGAAAGTGTTCCAGAGGCCGTTTTTTCTTTGTTCCATTTAATGCATGTACGAGACCGAATATGACATGGACTTATTTATAAGCATATTGATTTTTATATCTACTTGTTTGTACTCTTTATTTACTCTTTATTTATAAGCATATTGATTTTTATATCGACTTGTTTGTATTTACTCTTTATTTATAAGCATATTGATTTTTATATCGACTTGTTTGTATTTACTCTTTATTTATAAGCATATTGATTTTTATATCGACTTGTTTGTATTTACTCTTTGTTTATAAGCATATTGATTTTTATATCGACTTGTTTGTACTCTTTATTTACTCTTTATTTATAAGCATATTGATTTTTATATCGACTTGTTTGTACTCTTTATTTACTCTTTATTTATAAGCATATTGATTTTTATATCGACTTGTTTGTATTTACTCTTTGTTTATAAGCATATTGATTTTTTTATCGACTTGTTTGTATTTACTCTTTATTTATAAGCATATTGATTTTTATATCGACTTGTTTGTATTTACTCTTTGTTTATAAGCATATTGATTTTTATATGGACTTGTTTGTATTTACTCTTTATTTATAAGCATATTGATTTTTATATCAACTTGTTTGTTCTCTTAAATGGCTCGGTCAATATATTGATATTTATAAGATAAATTTTAAACATGGATCTTCTTCAATTCGTATTAGTTGGGGGTCACACGTTTGAATACACATCAAAATGTTCTTTCTTTGTATAAATACGTTGCCAATGTTTCGATTATATAACTTCGAAGTACATATAATTATATTCTCTCCAGCGTTTCACATCCACGTTAGTTCCGATATGACTGCCATTTTGAGAGAACTCAATTGGGGATTTATAGTACTAGAGAGGGGAGTCATCGAAGTCAAGGTAAGTCAATACTTTCAGAGTTATAACTCACGATTTCTCGAAGTCGGGGGGACCCATATATCGAGGGCTTGGCGTGAAGCAGTTGTAACTAAAAAACTATTTTGAAAACCCTGGTTTAGGGGTAATTTTGACGCCTTTGTAAACAATTCAAATTTAGGTGCCATTACTCAGAACGAGCAATGGACCTAAATTTCCATTGTTTACCAAGAAAAATGAGTTAACGCTTAGTTACAACCGTTTCACGCCAAGCCCTGGATATGTCATCACATTTTCGACGTGTTCGAATGATCCATCAATTTTTGCTAAATATTTTAAGCTTTGTAATTCATTTATAATTAAATATTTAATATAAAGTCGTCAAGCCAGTGATCATTACAATAAAGAAAATAAAATAGGACAGCAGCAGTTCTGCTTGCTCGTCCTTTAATGATCAATCGTCTGATTTCTCGTCGCATTGATGCGCAGGCAGGTCATTTTCCACACGTATAATAATTACATTGAGGTTGCCTTTCTCTTAGGACAGGTCATATGCTCCCTCTATGAACTGTGAATACGTTAACTGGATACGCTAACTGGATACCATCAATTCATGTTTCTATCAATACATTGTAACAGGGTAAAGGTCTACAAAAGACGTACTGGCTGATAGGTAAAGATAACTTCAAAGAGGTTCTTCCGGATGAAATAAAGAGGTAGGTTACTTGTTTTTCTGTACTGGACGTCCACTTGGGAGAAATAAACAAATACCAATATCATAAACGTCAATAGATATGTCTTTTGTTGTTTAGTCACACACACAAAGATACGCTGTTTGGTTTTTGTGTTGTACGTTGAGAATATATTAGGAATGGGAAATATATATATGACAAACAGGAATAGGATATCAGTTCAAAAAACGGTGTAAACAAAACAAACAATACGTACTTGAAAAATGTGGTGAGTGAAAGGCCAATTGGCGAAAGAGAAGAACGGAAACGCCATTGAAATGAGGACTGTTCCGGTCGACACATTCCGTCTAAGGGGGGATAGATAGAGTAGTGATTCCTGAAACAGAAAATCCACAGGAGGCGAAAAGTGTATATCCGGGTACGCCTGTGTGGCATGCTTAGGCTGATCCGGGTCGATACTTGACGCAGAGTCCACAATGTTGATTTTCTCACGAGACGGCCTGCAGATTGATTATTGCCAAGCTCCGCCCCTGATTGTTGCACGGTTTGTTTATACGACCTGCTATAAATAGTACCATCATTAACACACGTAAACCCGAACTGATTATAACTTCGCATTCGTCCTTGACAAAATCACGTTTTTCCAATAGAGCGCGGTTGGCAAGGGAACGAATTAAGCCATTTTTTAATATAAACTCTTTCTTGGGCATCTACAGGACTTTAAAAACAAGGACAACGTTCTCCGTTTACCACAATGATTTCATTTTTATTCAATTATTGTTCTATTATTTAATCGAGATTTTCTGTATTTTTGCCTTGATGTTTCAAAGTCGTTTTAAGCAGTTTTATTGTATATATGGGAATGATTAAACCCTTTCCCACTTGAAAACGCATTCCGACGCATTTACAGCAGACGACTTTTGAAAACATTGTGATGAGCAATTTCCCCTTTTGCAATGGTTCAACCCTTATTAATGATTAAACTCTTATTTATGGAGATATTTCACAATTTTGCAAATATGTTTTCAAAGTCGTTTGCTTCAAAATTGTCGTAAGAGGGAAAGGGTTAACAAAGAGTTGGATACTGAACACGGCATTGGTGTTAAAGAAACCTTGTTTGATGCGAATCAATAGTTCTGTATCATTTCATATTTTTGAATTTATACTTGAGCCTCGTCTATCGATTTTGAGTGAAGACATTGGATCCGCACAGTCCCATCCGAGTATTCACCGTTCGCATATATATATCACTCCATGAGAAAACCGGTGATAGTGACAGCATTTTCGATTTTGGGATTTGTACATTTTCATATAGTCCAACCTGTCTAGTTTTGTTTGATATATATGTGGACTTCGTATGACAAACATTGGACGTCGACGTCATTTTCATGATTTAAGTTCGACGCTCAAACGATTTCGTCATTTACAGTAAAATTATTCTTAATTCTATCAAAATGGTTTGAGTACATTTTAAGTCATTCGGCGTATACATGTAAAGCAGAACTACATCGAATGGTGCTGCAATTTAAAGCACGGTGTTTTGAACAAGATGTTTGGGTCGTGCTGAAATACAAGTACATGTATGACATGGAGTCTTAGTTCCTGTGCTACACGAACAATAGTTCTACGCATCCACATGATTCTTTGAATGCCATCGGGTGCATCGATTGCTTACAAACCTAGGAACAAATCCGGAAAATATATTTCAATCTAGATCTACGATATCGAAGGAAATGAATTGCATGTATTTAGATTCGGCTTTTCTTATAGTAATCGTTTAGCGAGGTCTTATTTTAAATTTATCCAATTTCCTCAAACCTGTGTGGTTTGAGATTTTAGCGACCTCAAAAAGATCCGAGATCAGTGTCCGAGTTCCTGTCGGTGCACTACCAGTTCTTAATTGACAATAGACAAACCACTCTTTAGTACTCTTGCTTGTTTAGATAGTACTACGAAAGCTCCGGTCTATCTGTGTTGTATAACTGTAGTATTGAATGACTTTTAACAAATAACAACAACAAACTTGCATCACAATCTAAGTATTTTCTGTTATATAAGTAGATTTAATTTAACAAATTATGATATTTGTTATCATTTTCTCTTATTTAAATTCAGATAAGTAACATTCTGCTTAAATTCAAACAACGCTTTGTCATCAGTGGGGGAATACATGGCAGTTGGGATAAATAGATAACAACAACAGGTGTGTTTTTGTCAAATAAAACAATCAGATCTGCATTATTCTGTATTCATGACAACTGCGATAAATAGATAAAAACATGTTCAGGTGTGTTTTTTCAAATAAAACATTCAGATCTGCAATATTCTGCATTCATGACAGCTGGGATAACTAGATAACGACACACGTCGATGTGTCATGCAATACCAAACCGACCTACAATACCGATTTCATTTATATTTTATACTTAAGTTGGCTTTTAACATTTCTTTCAAACTTACCCTCGGGAATAATGTAAAACTGCATGGACAAGGGCGATCCTGAACAGACTGAACAAATGCATCAGCTTATCAGGATTTCATTAGTCACAAATTCATGAAGATGATATTATATAAATAACACATTGCTTTGAATTGGACAGTAATATTGTCAGCCTGAGGAGAATACTGTCACCCGAGCCGTAGGCGAGGGTGACAGTATTTCTCCGAAGGATGACAATATTACTGTCCAATTCAAAGCAATTTGTTATTTATTTTATTATACCAAAAATTAATAAAATAATAAATAATAAAATATAAATAATAAAATTATAATTATTTTATGATCTGTAAAATGTTTCATAGCACAAAAGTACAACATAGAGCGCTCTACATGTCTAGTTTTAATGGGTTTCATTAACATCCTACCTGCCAGTAAACAAATTTGCATACGGCCGTGAGACAGTAAAAAAATTGCATACCGCCGTGAGACAGTACAAAAACTGTCTCATGGTCACGTGGTACATTTGTCTTGACAGTAAAAATAGCAACTTGTTGTCAATGGGAGTTTTATATGGACAATGAAAATGAGGTATAATAATACCATATAGATATATAATATAACATAACTCTTCATTAATGTCCTATGTCATATAACAACCACCAGGTAGATCTGTCATTATGTTGGCATCATGTAAGGAGTGTACACCACCGCTGCATGGCGGCATTACATTGTATTGAAAAGAAAAAAAATACCCTTTACATTTACAGACAGTCAGTTGCCTAGAATGAATAATGGGTTGAATATTGCTAGAGAAAACTCATAGTTAAACTACATGTTATCACCGTATTAACAGAAGTATCGTTGAAAGTACAATTATCCAACATGAATCACAGGATACAGCATAAACCTAACAACTGGTCAAGATCCTTTCATCAAACTGGGTTTTCCACATGGTTTTTAAAAAATATCTAGAATCATTGTTGCTTCAGGAGAGCAGTAGATTACAACATAAACAGTGATTTCAGGATCCTTATTGACATCTTACACAAACCATTTTGATATGAGATCCATTTCTAAATCCATGTCAAAATATAGATAGCCAACGAGTTAGCAGTATCACTGGTTATACTATCACTTTATGGTTTTGCAAATGAGTGATGCATGTAAATCTGGTCAAATAATTGAAAATCGAAACTGAAAATGTGTTACATTGGCTTTTAATGTAATGCATCGTATGTATTTTCCCTTTATACATAATACTTGTACAGGTATATAGTGTATGCAAATTGAAACCAGATTGTTTATGGCTTTCACAAATGAAACACGCATCTTAAACAGATTATACATATTATATATCTTCTATTATAAATGCAAATTGATATTGTCCATGGAGAATGAAACAAACATATTTCAAGGTCAGCCACGTGCAAGTGCAACACCCGTTGAGTAAATTTTTCTTACAAATCACGTAAGCCATAACGGCGTTTCGCAATATAGTACTAACAGCACTGTTTAACTGGAGTCGGTATGTTGTGTACATAATATATTCAGCTGTTTCCTACTGTCTA
The DNA here is from genome assembly GCA_031761405.1 of Serripes groenlandicus. Lineage (NCBI taxonomy): Eukaryota > Metazoa > Mollusca > Bivalvia > Cardiida > Cardiidae > Serripes > Serripes groenlandicus. Next base: position 38,969,491 of record JASEVX010000003.1, on the reverse strand, counting down.
GGATGTTTACGATAAGTGTAGATTAAGATCTACCCGCACATACATCACACATGAGCCAGCATTGTGGACTCTACGTATCGACCCAGATCAACTCGGACAGTCGCCTTTCGCCTTCTGTGTATGTTCTGCCTCATGAATCATTACTCTATACCTCTATCACCTTGAAACGGAATGTGTCGGCCCGGATCAGTCTGCGTGGACTGCATAGGCTGATCTGGGTCGATACATTACGCAGAGACCATAATGTTGGTTTTCTCGTGAGGACGGCTCATCTATATTCATCACATGACACTGCTTGTATCCGATTTAATATACCCATTACGTATTTCTTTATATGTGACACGTGTAATATAACATAACCGAATCACTATTTGTGTATGCATCCGCGAATGTTTACACAATGGCTGAGAATGTGTATCCGGTAAACACAAACGTCACGATAGATGGACGAGGTAGAGACCATTATTGGTCATACAAATATATTTGTGTGTTATTAGTTAACAGTCTATTAAGTATTACATGTTGGGACTATTTTCTGACAGCGAAAAACCGATTATCTTTTTGTGTTTTGTCATGTGATAAAAAGAATCTGACATTCGTTGTCATTTCATTTTATATAAAGTTTTATTAAACTTGTAAAAGAAATGTGTTATTAAGCTCGCCAAGGGCTCGCTTAAGGGCTCGCTTAATTACTAATTTCTTGTACTCGTTTAATAAAACTTTATATAAAATGACAACTCATGTCAGATCCTATATTGTATATAATTTAAAACGAAGAAATATACCAGAACAAGAACAAAATATATCGTTAAAAAGTGGAAAGACACTACGTTGGTTTAAAAGATCTTCTGGTAGATTAGTAGAAGTGAAGCCCGAAAAGCTGTATTTCAATCTAAATTAAAATGGTGTCAATGCGGAGTAAGTTAACCCTTTTCCCATCTACAGGCACATTCTGACTCATAGTCAGCAGACGACTTTTGAAAACAATATGAAAAAAGAAGGAATTGCTCATAATTACCAATTTCCCCTTTTGCTACAATATTTTCAACACTATAAAAAAGGTAACCTTTCATTTATAGTGATTTTTCCAAGTCTTGTCTAGATGTTTTCAAAATCTGTCGTCGAATTATTGTATGTGGAAAAAGGTTAATACGCCAAATCGCAAGATGCAACTCATATGTTTTTATGTTTTTAGTCTGCGAGATAAATACAACGATGACCAGACCCGGGGCCGACCATCGTCTCCAACCGACACCCACATATCACAGAGCGGTCTCATTGACAACCCAAGTATGTACGGGAATGTATTCCGACGCGCGTCTATAGCTCTCAGTTTTATCAGTAACATTAGCCACGCGAATTCGAAAGAAAATAGTCCGGCTGGAAGTCGAACTATTTCTGAGACAACCTTGCAAGACGTGGACGCGGAAGGAAATTGTGTTTACACGTGCGTTGATAGGAACACATTGAGTATTCCAAACGGAGGTTACGTGACAGAGCTAAAAGTCCCCGATACCACAGTGACATCTGACTCGAACGACGATCAGGAGAATACGTCGTCTTCCGGGAAGAAGAAGAAGAAGAAGAAGAAAAAACGAAAGAAGAAGAGTAGGGATAGACCGTCGAGAATCCAGGAAGCTGTTGAGAATGTCAGGAGAAAGAACGGAATAACGGTTATCCCTGATATTCAAATAACACAGCAAACTTTTTAAACCGTTCTTTTTCCGTAATGTATTTAAATGTGCTACTGCAGAGGCTTCAAAAGATGTTTATATCAGAGAAATGGTTTACACAAGAGGGTACACATGGTTTACACAATAGGGTACACATGGTTTACACAAGAGGGTACACATGGTTTACACAAGAGGGTACACATGGTTTACACAAGAGGGTGTACTATATAGCTCAACCGAGTACCATGGCTCAATAAGGTGTTCATAAACAATACGTAACCCTTTCCAGGGGCGTAGCTTTGCAATGATCAATGTGTAGGCCGACTCGTGAGAAAATCAACATTGTGGTCTCTGCGTAAAGTATCGACCCGGATCAGCCTAAGCATGCCACACAGGCCTATCCGGATAGACACTTTTCGCCTCGTGTGGATTTTCTGTTTCAGGAATCACTACTCTATACATCTATCCCCCTAAGACGGAATGTGTCGGCCGGATCAGTTTGCGCGGACAGCGCAGGCTGATCTGGTCGATACATTACGCAGATGTGTATCGCCGCAGCTGCATTTTGGGAAATTTTGAGAAAAAATGTGTACGCACGTGCCTACAGTGCCTAAAGGGAGCTACGCCCCTGCTTTCTCACATACGACGAATCTGCAGGAGATGATTTTGAAAATATCTCAATGGGAGAAAAACTACTAAATAGACCTGAAACATTGCCAAAAGGGAAGAAGTTGCTCATTAAAAGTAATATCTACCTTTGCCACAATGTTTTCAAAAATTACATGTTACAGATGTTCATCAAAAAATGTCTGCATATTGACAATGGTAATGAATACATCTCTTATATTAACAGTTTCGAAGTTGATCGAACGCACGAACAAAAAGGCACTAAAATTGTAAGGCATATCATATCATTTCGGTTTCATCATATAATAGTTTTATCTTCATTCATGTACATGAAATATGCATTGTGTTCTAACATATAATAAAGTTATTTGAAATAGTTAATAATAAGACTGGTTCGGTCTTCTCTTACGTAGCAATGAATGAATACCCTCAAATCGCCGTTGTAAATAAAAAAGGAATGGACAGATACTTAGTTCATTATTTATTTTACATCGATTGCGAAACAAACTTTCAGCTTACATCTATCACATTTGATGTCTGCTTCCTTGAGACTTAACAACCTGTAATCGCGTTGTTTGACTGGAAAAGTCCAAAAGGCAAAACCCGCTCATCACGGGATTCGATCCCGGTACCTTTATAACGAAAGGCGAACGCTTTATAACTTCACGCATGTCTTCCACAATTACTCATGGTCAGAAAATGCCTGTACGAGTCTAGCCAAGTATAGATTGATGACGATTGTTCAGTCATATAACGGCGGTCAATTGATTAACTAGCTTTCCCACACCAGTACCACACACTTCAGTCTTTACAAGCTGATTTTCCGCATAGACTGTTTGCCCATTGTTGGAAAGCGAATGACGCTTATTGCATCCCTAAGATCAGGCGTCTAAAAGAATGAAGGCTGAGAATGGGTTCGAACTGACAACCCCTGTATTGCGTCGCTACCGGCAAGGCACATCCTATCGTATATACGTATAAGCAAACAGACAGGGGCATTGCTAAAACCGTTCCCACATACAGATGAATTTTGACGCATATGCAGCTGAAGGCTGTTGACACAATGTTTACAACTATATTCAATCACAGTAATTTTACATTCCTTTGTTGATAGAAACTTTCATATTTTTGCCTGCTTGTTTGATAAATTGTCAAGATTGTCTGCTGTATATTTTCTGTATGTGGGAAAGGGTTAATTGCATCAGCCAATTTCCACAGGATGACTTTCAGAGTTACCTTGGCATACCGCAAAACCGTTCCAGATCGAGGATTGGCAGATCTACCTGTCTATCGTTTGTAGCAGAAACATTACATATGTCACTAAGTAATTGCAAAAACCAAAAATACAATTATAACAAGATTTAAAAAATACAATGAAAATTTAAGTCTTATCCTTCTATACGAGACTTTAAACTACAATTAAGTATGATAATTTACGTTTCCAACAATAGTCGACTTTAAACTAAACTTACGTATGATAATTTACGTTTGCAACAAAAGTCGAATTTAAACTACATTTACTTATAATTTACGTTTGCAAAGATAGTCGACTTTAAACTACAATTAAGTATGATAATTTACTTTTGCAACAATAGGCGACTTTAAACTAAACTTACGTATGATAATTTACGTTTGCGACAACAGTCGACTTTAAACTACACTTACATATGATAATTTACGTTTGCAACAAAAGTCGACTTTAAACTACACTTACATATGATAATTTACGTTTGCAAAAATAGTCGACTTTAAACTACACTTACATATGATAATTTATGTTTGCAAAAATAGTCGACATTAAACTGCATTTTCGATTGAAGTAATGCACGACTTTAAACTGCATTTACGTTTGCAGGAATGCAATCACTTACTCTATATATATATATACGTTTTCAGCAATAGATGACGTAAATCTACATAAAGGTATACAGTAGTACACGAGTTATATCTATATTAACGTATATAGTAATGCACGAATTTAAACTATATTTACGAAACACATTACTTCACAACTTTGTTTTACATTTACTTATGCAATAATATAACTTTATACTACATTTACGTATGCAATAATGCACAGCGTTATACTACATTTACGTATGTAATAATGCGCGGCTTTATACTACATTTACGTATGCAATAATGCATGACGTTATACTACATTTACGTAGTATGCAATAATATGACTTTATACTACATTTACGTATGCAATAATATGACTTTATACTACATTTACGTATGCAATAATATGACTTTATACTATATTTACGTATGCAATAATATGACTTTATACTACATTTACTTATGCAATAATGCACGGCTTTATACTAAGTTTATGTATGCAATAATGCACGGCTTTATACTAAGTTTACGTATGCAATAATGCACGGCTTTATACTACGTTTACATATACAATAATGCATGGCGTTATACTACATTTACGTATGCAATAATGCCCGGCTTTATACTACATTTACGTATGCAATAATGCCCGGCTTTATACTACATTTACGTATGCAATAATGCATGGCGTTATACTACATTTACGTATGCAATAATGCATGGCGTTATACTACATTTACGTATGCAATAATGCATGGCGTTATACTACATTTACGTATGCAATAATGCTAATATACTAAGTTTACGTATGCAATAAAGCACGGCTTGATACTACATTTAGGTCAAATTAGGCTAAATACATCCCAAAAAATCCCTAAAAAAACTTTTATTTGCGTAAAAATGTGTGTATACCATCACCAAAATGTATTGAATATATCACATTGAGTTGAAATTCAGTGTGCATGTGTATAGGATGCACTGGAAATGATTTATTTGATCACTTTTAGTATTTTGATCTTGTTTGAAAGTGAAAGTAGAGAATGCTAAAACACCGGTCCAAACTTACGGTAACTATTTTCGCCTGGTGAATTCTTTCTTGCATAAAGCATGACCCCCAATTTTATTTCGTTGTTATAAAGCTTAGAGGTAACTTTTTTCAATGATATATGGTGTTCTACATGAGAAACGCTTAGAAAGTGTGACAATTGAGGACTGAAACTTGTCGATTTACATGAAAACGAAGAAGGAATTTATTTGGTGTAATGTAACCTTTAAGTATGCAATAATGCAATAATGCACGGCTTTATACTACATTTACGTATGCAATAATAGTTGTTGTGACCTTCAAACCTTTCCCATTTGTATATCTATCGAGAACAACTCTTGAAAACATTGAATGCAAAGAAGACATTTGAGAGGAGCTATTACCCCTGAAGCCACACTGTTTGCAACTTTATTTATTAATTTAACTTTCAATCATAGAGATTCTCCAAATGCTTGCCTTGATGTTTTCAATGTCGTCTGCTGCATATTTGTTTTATGTGGGAAAGTTTTAAGGCAAAGGAAGCTAAGGGTGAGAATCCTACGTGAAAGTTTACATATATCCTCGGACCATGGGGTAACATTTTACCTGAGATTTGTGTTGCTCACTGAACGTTCTTCACTGCTAGGAAACATGAGTACTGTTAAATTGGAACTATTTGAGACGCGAATGTAAACAAATATATTATAATGTTATTTCGACGGTGATTTATTTAACAACATTTTAATTGTATATACTTCTCTTTAATTAGTTTAAATTGAGCATACAGTATAAGCGTCGGTACTTGTCTAGATTGGATGAAGTGAAACAACGAAAACAGATTCATTTCAAGGTTTTTTGTGATGTATTTTATCATGTAATATAACCGCTTGAACAAATTAACATAACAACTTTCGTTAAACATCGAAGACAGGATCATTATTGGTGTCTTAATTATTTTTAATATACAACTAATCAAATGTGATAACTTCGATAAAATCTGTTATTCAACAAAATAATAAATAAATAACAATGGTGGCGACAGGAACCGTGAAAAAGCCACAGTCTGGCAAAGTATCACAAAAGGCATCACAAAACCAGCAGCAGCAACAACAACAAGTTAACCAACACAAACAGAAACCCCCGCCGGTCAAACAACAACAACAACAAACGGTTGAACCAACAGTCACCCCTAAACCTCCGATACTTGGAGCACGTGAGAAGTTCATAGTCTGGGCAGACGACAACGATGTGGACTTCGAAGACATTACGTTTGCCGTACCGATTATCCTGTCGTTTGTTATTTTGATGGTGTTCGTCCTTCGTAAGTACATACGATGGACGGTCACGTGTCCCAGTAGTAATCGTATGGATGGGAAAACCGTTATTATAACTGGTATGTACTCGTTAATTTACCCTTATTCCGATACATAGGTCATTGGAAAACGTTGCATGCAGGCAGACAAACGTGCCAAAGTGACCTGTTAAGCAGACAGACTGATAGACAGATAGATGACGGTACTATGCACACATTTGAAGATAAATACTCAACACTATTTATGATACTTAACAGTAATTCACTATTGTAATATTAAGTATATAACGGAAATTTAGAAATTTAATTGTGCTCTTTCAATATTTTCAAAAATTCTATAACCCCAAATTTCACTTTCTTATTGACCTGATCCTGACCTTTATGGAAAACTATTAATGATTACATCTTACGTGAAATATCAGCACAATTGTGATTTGTGGTAATAAAAAAACATCATACACATACTGGAATAAATGGCTCAGGGTCTGAATTACATGTATGCTATAACAATATGATATGTACCGCGCGAAAAGCAACATTGTATTATATCGACGCGGTTCAGCCTAAGCATGCCGCGATGGCGAACCCGGACGTTTTGTTCGCAACCTGTGGATTTTCTGTTTCAGGAATTATTACTCTATAGATATATCACCCTGAGATGGAATGTGCCGATCCGGATAAGGCTGCGCAGACTACGCAGGCTGATCTGAATCGATACATTACGCATAGTCCATAATGTTGGTTTATTGAGGAACGGCTCATATAGTGTATATGGTTGCAATAAGGTCAAGATCACGTCAATATTGTCAAGAAAAGGTACATGTCGAAGGCGTTTTATTGAAAAGGAACTGGTTGGGTTTTATTTTAAAAAATATTGTAGTCTTAATATTAATTCACTGTATGTTAATATATTTGTATTATTCGACTATGAGCTATAATGCTTAATGTCTAAATAAAGTTAATGTCATTTTCTGTTATCAACATGTTTACACACATCGATGATGCTTGCGTTATCAAAAATACACATATTTAGTAATAAACACAGATATGTTGTATTTGAACCTTTGAAATTGTAGTGTTACTTTTCCTATGTTGTTTTGATAACATTGATATTTTGCACCCGATTGACCGATTGACCACCACCACGCTATGATAATGCAAGCGAATGGGAATGTTATCTGTACGAAGATTTGTGTTCTGTACAGGTATATTGTTTGCACCACCTATTATCCAGGCAGCTCTCGCCCTGAAACGTTTGTATACACACAACACTAATTACTGAAGGTAATTAACGTTAATTAGGTAATCTAGTTCTAAGTAGACCGGCATTTTATACAAGTTACTTAATTGCGTATGTGCAAGGTTATACCTTCTTTTCTCGATGCATGGCACCTTAAATCAACATACGATTGTCCTGCTATCTACGACTTTAATAATTAAATGATTGTCCTGGTTTCTACGACTTTAAACAACTAACGGTTATCCGGCTGTCTTCGATTTAGAGAACAGCGACCTTGACCCGCCGCGTATAATGCAGTCCCCGGTATAGGTCAGCTTAACGGTGACTACACATGTATTAGACCGCCTTGGTCGCGTAGCGGTGGGGTCTCCGCCTCGGTTGTGAGGTCACGGTTTCGATCACCGGCCAAGCATTACAAAATACTTTTAAAATGGTAGTTATGGCGTTTCCTTCTTGGCACTCGGGAGTGTGGAGTTATCATTAATACCGACTGCCTGGTGGGGGGTTAAAGGGTCATTAGTACAAGTAACTTACCTAGAAAATGCCATACTATAACTGAAAAGGTGTAAACAGGGTATGTTGTTCAACTTCCGGTGTCAAGTCCTTGTAATAACTGGCAACATTTACAAACAACAAAGGTGTCTAATTGGTTTGGTAGGAAACATTTACCTGTCTTGTCTTCAAAGAAACATTTTCGACTGTAGTCTAGGTATTGACTAGATCTTCAAATTATGGATAACTTGGCATGTTGAAGGTTCATAGCTAGATATAATCAGCTTCTTTTTTTGCAATAATACAATTCCAATCGTATCGACATCGTATGAATGATTGATTGATTGTTTGGGATTTAACGCCGTTTTTAACAATTTCTCAGTTATATCACGGCGGCCAGTTCACCTACTCATGCATTTCCTGGCTTTCCCACACCAGTACTCAACACAACAATCTTCCCAAGCAACTGGCTGCTTTTCCACATAGACCTAGCGCATTGGTGGAAGGCGAATGACGCATGTCGCATTGACTTTTGTCAATCGTCGGAAAGAAAGTTGGCCGAGCCGGGATTCGAACTCACACCCCTGGATTGACAACCCGCGTCGCTACCGACTGAGCTGCCGGGGCTCGGTCGACATCGTATGAAACTACTAACCTTGAAAAGGTGCAATTTATGAAAGACTTGTATCAAAAGAACAAGTTTCTTTTATGTGATAGCATAACACTCTATAAGAAAAGAAACCTATCATGCACATTCGAATAGCCTGCTTCTAGGAATGACCGGTGACTACACAATTATTAACCCTTTCCCACATATGACAATTCTGCAGCAGACGACTTTGAACATTTTTTTGACAAAAAAAAGAAAATTTCTATAATTGAATGGATAACCTATGACTAAAAGTGGAAAACATTGTGGCAAAATGAGAAATTGCTCGTTTTGAGCAATTTCTTCTTTTGTCACTATGTTTTCAAAAAGCTATCCGCTGCACAGGCGTCAGAAAGCGTCTATATGAGGGAAAGGGTTAACTTATGTAAACACAACGGTAAATACCACGGAGACGTACATGTCACTGGAGAATGAACGAAACCGTGCATGACTGGGTCCTTTTATTTCTAGTTAACCCCTTCCGACCTGCAGACGTATATTGACGTAATAGTAGCCGACGACTTTTGAAAACATTGTTGCAGACGACTTTTGAAAACATTGCGGCCAAAGGTGAAATTGCTCATGATGAGCAATTTCTCCTTTGGCCACAATGTTGTCAACTTTATTTAACAATTAAGCTATCTTTTATAGATATGTTCAGGTTTTTGTCACTATGTTTTCAAAGTCGTCTGCTGCAGATTTGTTGTACATGTATGTGGGAAAGGGTTAAAGGGTTAATGCGAAATCAAAACAAAACATAACACCTGCCGACATTATATTTTCAAAACTATTCAAAGTACAGGTACATGATTATACATATAAATCATCTACCTGCCAATGTCTACCCCCCTCTAGATTTTAAATTTCCTCCAGATTTTCCGGAGGATCAGAATGTGGTGCAATGTTCCCATTACTTTGTTTTCTTATATTTGTAATTGTGTGCCTCAATATTAGTTAATACCATCGTTAGTTTATGTAAGAGAAAGTTTGTTGATTGAAAAGAGTGAAAACATTGTGACGAAAGGCGAAGTTGCTCATTATGAGCACTTTCTCCTTTTGCCACAATGTTTTAGAAGTCATCTGCTGCAGAGACGTCGAAATGCGTCTGCAGTCCTGATCTTGTCAGGTTTCAAATAGGAAATACTTTTAAACAAAGATGGATTAGTTTTATAGAGTGTCTTTATACAGTGTCAATTATGAAATTCATTAATCTATTTTTATTTTTGCTTGATTTGGGACGCCTCTGCAGCAGACGGCTTTTTGAAAACATAGTGACAAAAGAAGAAATTGCTCAAAACGAGCAATTTCTCCTTTTGTCACAATGTTTTCCGTTTTTAGTCATAGGTTATCCACAGTTGTTCAGTTATATCACGGCAACAATTCACTTATGCATGACCCCTGCGACTGGGGATCGAACCCGGGACGCTGGCCATTCGGACACGGCAAATTCCTTCTTATGAAGTTCATTAATCTATTTTTATTTCCATTTGAATGGTGGTGCTTACGCCTTTTTCAACAGTTGTTCAGTTATATCACGGCGCCAATTCACTTATGCTTGATCCCTGGAAATCCACTACTAGGTTCGGAAGTGTGCGTTGACCAAGAGCACTCCACCATGACCCCTGCGACTGGGGATCGAACCCGGGAAGCTGACCATTTGGGCACGGCAAATTCCTTCTTATGAAGTTCATACTCAGGCACTTGTTAAGACCGCCTCTGTATGTATGTTTATCAGATATATGTGCCAGTTCATGCGGAAAGATACTGCCTGGCCTTAGCGAGGAATGTTGATCCCGGTCAACCTATACTTTTCGCAAATGATTTACAACATAAATATGTTTTTGAAGCTTCTGATGAGTTGTCTAGATGCCAATAAGATTGTGCTGACTGATGTGTTTCATATTAATACAAAGACAAAAAGTAGATGATAGATGAACTTATATATATAAACCAATAGTTTCACTTTTTTATTGACCGCCTTTGTGGTTAAGTGTCTATAGCGTACGTCTAGGAAGTTGGATATCAGGATTCGAACATACCTAAGACTTCCTTTCTCGGCTCTCAGAATTGCGCTGGTAGCATTACGACAGATCAAACAGAATAAAGTATACCGGTATTACCGGTAGCTAACCAAGAAAACGCCGTGATGTAATTTAAATACTGTTTAAATCGACGCAAAACACCATTCAGATAAACAATCAAACAAGCGCTTCTTCGTGGAAATCTTGGAGGGATATTTTTAATTTTTAACTTCGAGCCTTTTTACCCTAGACTTTTGCCTTGACGTATTTAGGATTGTATTCATGTTGTTATAAAATAAGATAAAGTTTGAATTGCATTAAATATTTTTACCAGAAGGAGATGTGAATGTACTATATCGACCCGGATCATAAGCATGCCGCGTAGGCTTACCCGGATAGACACATTTCGCCTCCTGTAGATTTTCTGTTACAGGAATCATTACTCTATACCTCTATCCTCCTGAGACGGAATGTATCGGCCTGGATCAGTATGTGCAGACTGCACAGGCTGATCTGGATCGATACATTAGGCAGAGGCCATAATGTTGGTCTTCTCGCGGGACGGCTAATATATCAATCCTATTCAACTCGATAGAAACGTTAAGATATAAAGGCGAATCGTTCTATCTTGACATTAATGTGTTTTACATATCTTTTCCTATAACAACCCGCCGTTGGAATATATCGTTGATACCCACGCCTAACGTAAATGGTCCTTGCCACTTCTTTGTCGACGAACAAAATGAATAAACCCTGTCCGATGAATAAACGCCTCTACATCTGAAAACCTTGTAAAACACTGTGGTAAAGGGAGGAATTGTTTATGATGAGTTTTCTATTATATTCATTAATTGTTCAGTCTTTAATAGAGAGGTTCAAAGTCGAGGGAAATATCGTTGATATCCGCGCCTATCGTAAATGGTCCTTGTAACTTCTGTAGACGAACAGGATGAGTTAACCCTGTTCTACAAATATACGCTTGTTGAAGCCTCTGCATCAGACAACATTGGAAACAGTGTAGCAAAAGGAGAACGATGAGCAATTTCAATTTCTACTTGTGTCACAATGTTTTCAACTCTATAAAATGCTTGCTTCATCTTTCATAGAGCGATTCCATAATTTTGACTGAATGTCTTCAAAATCGTCTTCTGCAGATGTATTGAATGTGGGAAACGGATTAAAAAAAATCGGAGGGGTCGAATAAATCGCTGAAACCCACGCCTATTGTAAATGTTCTTTGCCGCCTCTGTAGCTGACTTTAGAGTGAAGTAAGAACATTCATACAGCGCTCTGTACTTGAACCTCCGTCCTCGTATATACATGCTACCTATTGAAAGGGAACTCCTTGAATTATATTTAACACATTCCCTTCGAGGTGCTACCTATTGAAAGGGAACTCCTTGAAGTATATTTAACACATTCCCTTCGAGGTGCTACCTATTGAAAGGGAACTCCCTGAACTATATTTAACACATCCCCTTCGAGGTGCTACCCATTGAAAGGGAACTCCCTGAACTATATTTAACACATCCCCTTCGAGGTGCTACCCATTGAAAGGGAACTCCCTGAACTATATTTAACACATCCCCTTCGAGGTGCTACCCATTGAGAGGAAACTCCCGGAACTATATTTAACACATCCCCATCGAGGTGCTCCCATTGAAATGGAACTCCATGAACTATATTTAACAAATCCCCTTCGAGGTGCTACCCATTGAAAGGGAACACCATGAACTACATTTAACACATCCCCCTTCGAGGTGCTACCCATTGAGAGGAAACTCCCGGAACTATATTTAACACATCCCCTTCGAGGTGCTCCCATTGAAATGGAACTCCATGAACTATATTTAACAAATCCCCTTCGAGGTGCTACCCATTGAAAGGGAACACCATGAACTACATTTAACAAATCCCCTTCGAGGTGCTACCTATTGAAAGGGAACACCATGAACTACATTTAACACATCCCCTTCGAGGTGCTACCCATTGAAATGGAACTCCATGAACTATATTTAACACATTCCCTTGGAGGTGCTACCCATTGAAAGGGAACACCATGAACTACATTTAACACATCCCCTTCGAGGTACTACCCATTGAAATGGAACTCCATGAACTATATTTAACACATCCCCTTCGAGGTGCTACCCATTGAAAGGGAATTCCCGAAACTATATTTAACACATTCCCTTCGATGTGCTACCCATGCTCTTTTACCCTTTCCCACATACAATAAATCTGAAGCAGACGATTTTGAAAACATCTATCAATAAAATCTCCAAATGAAAATAAATATGATTCTTTTATAGAATTTTAATCAGTGTGGTTAAACGGAGAACAATGTCTCATTTCGCCACTCTGTTTTCAAAATATCGTCTGCTGTAAATGATTCAAAGCCGGTCTACATGTGGGAAATGGAGGGTCAGAATACCTGTCTAACTGGATATATTGCAGGAGACCTTTTGTTGACGACGTCGATACAGAATCGGCGTCTATAATTCACCCTTTCTCACATACAGACATTTTCTAATGCTTCTACAGCAGACAACTTTTAAAGCCATGTTGGTAAAGGAATATATTTCTCATTATGAGCAATTTCTCCTTTTTCTACAATGTTAACTATATTATAAAACTTTTACATAAAGATAATTTCTATATTTTTCTGTAGGTGAATACAAAGTCGTCTGCTTTAGCTTTGTTGTATGCGGGAAAAGGTTAAATATCACGGAGATAAAATAAGAAAGATTTATTACATCTTTATCAAGGAAGGCGCCCATGGTTATACGTTTAATAAGTCAAACAGAAGATGGGTTCTTTTGAGTTTTGGTACCTGGCGAATACTTTATTGTACGTGTTCCACGAACTATTCCACCAGATGGTACCTGGCGAATACTTTATTGTACGTGTTCCACGAACTATTCCACCAGATGGTACCCATTCAACTGTTTAAGCAGGGATATTGCACCGTTGTATGATGTTATTAACCATGAATGTGTTAATAATTAACTTTATAATGATTAATGGTGAGCAATTTCCTCTTTTGCCACAATGTTTTCAATTGTATTAAGTTATAACACATTCATTTAAAGATAGTTTCCATGTTTTTGCCCAGGCGACTTCGAAGTCCACAGCTGCAGAGTTCTCGAATGTTGGAAAGGGGG